>VWZS01005652.1:939153-1142695 GCA_013397075.1 Rhabdornis inornatus | reverse complement strand
TTTTCACTGAAAGAATAATAAAGTACTGGAATGGCCTGCCTGAGGAGGTGGTGGAGTCATCATCCCTGGATGTGTTTAAAAAAAGTCTGGATGCGGCATTCAGTGCCATGGTCTAGTTGAGATGTTAGGGCACGGGTTGGACTCCATGATTTTGAAGGTCTCTTCCAACATAGTGATTCTGTGATTCTGTGTGATTAAAAAAAAGAAATCTACACCTTGATGAAACATCACAATTCCATATTCATTTTCATGTTCACTCTTTTCCCTAAAGAATTAATGAATATACATCTAAAAATATGAAAATATTTAAATTAAAGTTGTAAATTAAGGTGGGAATTTTAAAATCAAACTATATTATTTCCATTTTCTGAATCATTGTAGAAGTACTGTGCTTACCCATAGTATATTTTCACTTTCAAAGAAGAAGAATTGAAGCTCAATCTTTCACTTATCCTTTAGACTGGAGCATGATTTAAAAACTGTATTCTTGTATTTCAAGTATATTAAGTATATTATTTCAAGTATAAGTATGTATCCCAGAAATCTGGAGGTAAAAGATAAGTTATAGAACATGATTATATATAATCTTATCTTCTAAATATACTCTTGCTTTAAACCAAATTGTACCCCACTCCCACGTGGGGAAACAAATAATAGCCAAAGCTTTAATTATCCATATTCTACTGATGAGTTAACTAATTTAAGAGTTATTTTTAGAAAGGGTGGAGAAGAGTAGGATTTCAATCCCATCGCATTCTGTGTACCATATTAATCTTTTTTGATGCTACACAGATTGCTAAATCATAAGTCCTGGGCTTCCCTTTTTTAGGCTGGACCAGCTGCTGCATTAGCTGTTCCTGTGTCTTTTTTATCTTGAGTGCACTAAATCCCTTATGCAACTGAATCCTTTCTGTTCATTGGGATAATTTTCTGCTGTTAGCCAAATGCACATTCTACTTTGTGGTAGGGCTTTTTCCAGTTCCTGTGGTAGAAGAAAGCAGATATTGATGATGCATTTTTTCAGTGGCTGAATGGTCATCAATCACCTTGCACATTCTTTGATTTTTTACTATTACACATTTGGTTAATCAATTTTATATTTGGTATTTAAGTTTATTATTCTGAAAGACCTCTGCCTTGAAGATGACCCTAATGCCATATTTTATTTTGTTTCTATGGTGTTTAATACAAATGTTCTATGATTATTATAAACACTGTTTATATGTACATATGGATATTATTTTCAAGATATTTAACATTAACAGATTTTTTTCCTTTAATTTCAGCAGTCTTAATACTGTCTTAACACTTCTATTTTCCAATGGGAAAAATAATTTGTATACAACAAATAATAGGAAAAACCAGTGTATAATGGAGAAAATTAAAGTACTTATTGACTTATTAAAAAACATAAAAATTCATTGACTTATTCCAAAGTGAATTTCAAACTAAACTTCTTGAAAATATACATAATTCATATTTGTTTCAGCTACACTTTAAGATGTATACTCTCAAGTCTCCATCTATTAAATTCCCTGATCATTGTTCCGCCAGATTGTTAAGCTTATCAATGAGTCTGTTTTCACATGTTGTGACATACAGAGTAGAGTATTTCTTGCATAGGTGGTATCTTATTCATGTTTAGTTACGAGCATCTCCTGAAGTTCTGAATATTGCATTATCATCTGTGTGTTGTGTTGACTGCCCCTTTCCATCACTGGCCACATCCGTCCTTCTGCTTAAGATGTATTATTATTCTGAAGGATGTTTTGTGGGAATTTTGAAAAACAGGCCCATAATTGCATTGATAGTTTATAATTTACAGTAGAATTTGCTGTTTCTTGATGTTTTTCTTGTGAGAAGGTTTTCAGATCTGTAAAGGCACCTTGTTGTGCTCAGAAAGTGCAGTGATGTTTGTTAAGTCTTAAATATAGGCATAGAGGTGTCATGAAGAGATATTTGAGACTATTATACATTTCTTTTGCTTACAACTCATATAGTTTAGAAGACAGCAATGATTTTTAGTTGCATTAATGAAAGATGATACTGTAGGCTTCTCTTCCAAAAACCATTAGTTTGGATTCTTTCTTCTTGTGCTGGTTCAGTTGCTTTCTGGAGACCAACCCACTCTCCAAGGTACTATCACAAGAGTTAAGATTCAAAGTGTTTCTCTCTCAAAAGGGAATGGGTAGAGATTTTTTTACTTCTTTTTAAGAAGTGAAAGACAATTACTTCTATACTGCCTCATGATGATTTGTTAAAGATGTGTTTGCTTGAAGAAAGCAGCAGTATTTTGTAAACATAACAGCTCATGCAAATATTTATTCTTCTCTATAGGAAGAATTTGCTAAAGCTTTCTTGAGTGGTTTTATTTCTTTTAAGAAACTCAGGAAATGATGATTTATTAGTTTGTTGCATCTGCTTTTTGTTTTGTATGTTCATTTTCTGTTTTGCTTTGCAGGTGTCACCAAAGATGTTATAATGGTTCCAACTTCACTGTTGCAGTGTTTTCCATTGCTGGCTATGATTTATACCACTTACATTTTAAACTTTATTTTTCACTTTTAGAAATCATCCTTTCATTTTGTCCAACTATAATTTTGTTGTTTACAGATTTTGCTGCCTCCAAGCATGTTCTCTAAAACTCCATCTCAGCTTCTCCATGCAACTCCATCTCAGGTTCTCTTCATAGTCTACTGCACATTACATAGCAATATTTCAACAAGAATTTTTCTCTTCATTCACTGTGATTAGATTTCTAATGTTCAGGTGCTGGTTTTGCAAGTCTCTTTAAAACTATTGCAGTACAAGCTAACAAAGCACCTTATTTACTCATTCTGGCCAATGTCTTTATCTTTTACTACTTCTGTATATAGTTGGCCATCCTTAAAAAAAAAGGCTGTCAGATGTCCAGATCTATCCCAGTATGTCTTGCTCTCAGTCAGGATGCAAAGATGCCTTTCATTTGAGTTCTTAAATGGCTGTTAGGCTCAGGCTTGACATTTCTGATGAAACTGCAGCTTTCCCTGTGCCCATGGCAATGAAGTTACATCCATTAAGATGCTCTGTGGTTACTACCCTTACCTGTTTCTTTGCAGAAGTGGACAATTAGTTTGATTATATAATTAAATATTCACTTGAAAGATTATGACAAAAAAACCTGACATGGAGTCTGAAAAACTCCATGCCCTAGAGCCATGTTCCAGACTTATTTCTTTCCCTACTTTTTTTTACACTCTATTTTGCTTTGCAGCTGTGGTATGAAAATAGCCAGACAGACAACACTTTGGAGGATGGGACTTCTACAAGTTCTTTAGGAAATCTGCATGTTTTGGTGGAGGCTGTGCATAATGTTGAACACATTGTAGTAGAACTGGAAACACTGGAGGAAAACACCTGGCTTTTGAAAGCACTGGAATCACTGGCTATGATTTTCTGCTGTAAGGAAGCCTGATACAGCTATGTTGCATGCTAGCAGAGTTTAAGGACATTGATATCTACACACCCTAGCTATGTACCATAGACTGGTAAACATAACACCAATTCAATCTGTGTCTGTTTCAAAGTTGTGAAGTGAAACCAGACCTTCATCCTAGGCTGGCCTCCCAGGTTGTCCTTGCAAAATCAAAGTCATACATAGTAGGAATTCAAGGTAGAGAAGATAGGTTGTAGAAGTCAGAAGCAGGGGAGTTTATTGAGGCAGAAATAGACCTCAGGTAACATTCTATTCCTTTTTGTTGAGTTTGCATATGACCCACATTACTCCTGAGAAGAGCAATGGTTCTTCCTGATAATGTGGCATAAGTCACTGTTTCTTCACTTGAAGCTCAGTCAGTTGTGACTTTCAACATTTCTGAGTTCTGATCCTCTTAGATAACAAATGAAAAAGGAATGGTTTGGGAGATGCTGGAAGAGAGCAAAGGGAAATATGAGGAATGGAGAATGTATGCCAGATAAGAAGGAAGAAAAAGAGCAATGACAGATGTCTTGGGGAAGGCATTAGTGCTGCAGTTCTTAAAGTGAGAATAGTTTACTTCTTTGTAGGGTGGTATGCTGCTGTAACCATGATCTCCAGGTCATGGACTTGAATATAAAGAACTCTAAGTTTGCAATCTATAATAAAAGACCCACAAGAAACACCAAGTATTTGTGTGTGATCATATTCTCCTGTCCAAAGTTGTATTTACAAATTGAATGTGTATGTAGGCATAGGGAAGGGAGGCCTGCAGTCATGTCTGCAGGCATTTTTTCTTCTCTTGGGGAAGGTGACAGCAAGTGATTCAGTCTATAGATGCCAGACCCAGTACAGTGGTAGGAAGAAATATTAGTCTGAAGAAGCACATGCTGAATGTGTGCATACCTGATTTTTGTCTCATGCAGAAAAACTGTGACAAGCCAACTACAATGTGTCATCAATCATACTGAATCTTGTTGTCTGCCAGTTAAGCACATGATATAGAGTTGCACCGACTGATCTATAAAGCAATACCAATTAATTTACATTTGTAAAATGATCTCATTGCTCCTTCTTCTTCTTCTTAGTACATTTTCCAACTTCTATGCTCAAAAGAAAATCATTAATCTTTCACTCAGCAATTAACACAGTGTTGTGGTTTAACCCCAGCCAGCCTCCAAGTACCGTGCAGCCCCTTGCTCACCCTCGCCACCAGCATGATCAAGGAGGGAATTAGAAGAAATCATGGGGTTGAGATAAAGACAGTTTAATAGGAAAAGCAAAAGCCACACACACAGACAAAGCAAAGCAAGGAATTAATTTACTCCTTCATATGGGCAGGCAGGTGTTCAGCTGCCTCTGGGAGAGAAGGACTCCGCCAGGAGTAGAGGTGACTTGGGAAGACAAATGCCGTAACTCCAAATGTCCTCCCCGTCTTCCTTCTTCCCCTACTTTATATCTGAATATGGTGTCACATGGAATATCCCTTTGGTCAGTTGGGGTCACCTGTCCTGGCTGTGTCTCCTCCCAACCTCCCAAGCACCCCCAACTTCCTCTCCAGCATGGCAGTGTGAGAAGCAGAAAAAAACCTTTGCAAGGAGCCCTGCTTGGCAATAACAAAAACATCCCTATATTATTAGTTTTGTGCTCAGCACAAACCTAAAACACAGCCCCATACCAGCCACTGTGAAGACAATTAATTCTACCTCAGCCACAACAAGCACATACAGGTACTGAAATTTTGGGACACATCTCAGACTATATTTTGACCATGAAACTTGCTGTAATTATAGTCAGGATTTTGCATCCAGTAGTCATCAGTGGAAACACTGCTTGTTACATTGTTCAGCTGAGCTGGTTATTGCTTAATTCTGGGGCAAAACTGACTGTTGGAAACAATTTAATTAGGTTTTGAATATAAGTCTGTTTTAGGTTGTTTGGGAAAAAAGTGATCATCAAATTAGATATTTTAGTATCAAAAAGGTTAATAAAAATTAAAATTGTAATTTACTGGAAGCTTTTTTCCTAAAATGGTCAAGCACATTTATATCAAGAAAGGAAAAAAAAAATGAACAGGTACATGAAGTGATTATATTAAAACTTGAGGGGCTAGGCAGAAGATTTTAACGTGCATACGTGATTTGATATGATCAAAGTTTTTTTATGGACTAAGATGAATCCATTTCATACACTGAGCTAATAATTTATGGTTTATCTAATTAGCTTTGACTGTTTATTAGAATTGCATATTACGTAATAGTGGACACATAAACTTCCTATTAACTTCCCCTGCTATTTGGTGTACACCCTCCCTTCCAGTACTATGCCAGGTCTTAGGATTGAATACTTAGTCTTTCTCAGGAAAATGAGGAGATTTTAACAGTAATTGTTATCTTGGTTCTCCCTCTTCTCTTTAGTTTTGGAGTCTATTTGAGGCTGCTTTTTTTTGTATTTTCTTAAAGTTGCTTACTTGCCGTTCCTCACCACTTCCCAAGCAAAGTTTGGGAACATCATGTTGCCCTCCCTCAGCCCAGTTACCCTGGAGGGTACAGTGACCATGTAGGGGTGCCAGCTCCTGGCCTCGGGTGCTCCCAGGGTGGAGCTGGTGTAGGGGGAGACAGACACATATCCACCAGGAGTTTCCTGCCATGGATAAAATCAGTACTCGCCAAGCCAGGGCCAGGTATGTCCTATGAGCCTGCACCACCAACTCTGAGCCAAACCTCTGGCCTTGTGCTAGTGATGGCAAACCCACTTCTCTCTGGACTGCAGAACAGGCTTCCCAAACATTCTTCTTGCCATTATTACCAACTCAAAAGGGAAGTCTTTCAAGACTTCAGGGCTTATCTCTGTGTGTGTTTGCAGTGTTGGATCTTTAACACTTACTTTTGCTGGCACATAAAAGATTGCGTAATGCTGTGGCTCCCTAGAATATTTATCAGCGTGAGAGTGTGATCCTTTGTGTTCAGAACAAATGTACTTTGATATTTTTAAATTATTTAAAATCTTTGCAGGAGTGAATCATAAATCTTATCATATATTCTGACACTGGTTTTCAATGCATAACTGTCTTTCCTGAGAAATCATATTAAGAATAGAAGTGAAGAGTGAATGCTAAAAGCTATGATTTTTCAGAGGTCAAAATCAAGATAAGTAAGAAAGGGTTCAGCCTCATTCATTCATATTCACATAGACTCAAGACCTGCATATACTCATTTACATGTGCTTTATTAAATGAACATTATACATATCTAAACCTCATAATTTTTAACACAAATAATATTAAAACAAACTGGGTAAATTATGCAATTTAATGCTTTTTAAACTGCTTTAAATATAGTAAAATGTAGGACAATCTGGTAGATGGAAATCAGTAACCTGTGGCATGAATGTGCATTAATAAAGCCAGACTTTGAGACTTTGTTTTCTTGTGACTACTGCTGTGAAGGCCGTTCTACACTTTTTAACTTTTTTCCTTTTTTTCTTTTCTTTTTTTTTTAAATTTTTTTTATTTTATGTATTGCATCACATGAAAACAGACTTTAAAGTTTTCTAAGTTCTTTTCACTGTACTGTACTCAATTTAGGAGTCTTCAGTCAAAATAACCCTGCTTTCCAAGGCTTCACTGAGAACATCCAGCACAAAGATTTTTTCACTGAATGACACCAAGCACGTAGAATTGCTAGTGTAATTTTCAGTAACTCATTTTCCTCTTTTCCTTTTCAGACTATGGCACCATTAAGAAAGTACTTGCCCCAATGAACCAGACTTCAAGCAGCTGCCTGCTTGAAGAAATTGAACTCCTGCCGAAAAGTCAGCGAGAGCCCATCAGGAGCCTTCAGATCCTGCACAGCCAGAGCGTCCTTTTTGTGGGCCTTCAGGAACATGTGATTAAGGTGCCCCTGAAGAGATGTCTCTTTTACAAAACATACAGGTATGAAGAATCAGCTAGCTTTATTTGACTGGAGAAAAATACAGGCAGGGGGTTGCAGAAAAATGGGAAGTATAAATGACTGCAAGTAGGAATCCAAATTAATTCTCTCTCTCAAAAATTACTTTCTGTGTATACTGTTTATCAGAAGTGCCTCCAACTACTTGCAATAACTTGCTAGGACTAGATGAGGCTCTTGAGGAATTATATTCATATTGAAGTGTCATTATGCAGATTCTGAATCGTGAAGTGAAACAGTAAGAAATGCTTTATATAGACAACAGTGATTTAGTACAGTTCAATATAGCTGCTGGTTTAATATATTTAAAGCTTGTGACTTGGACAAATTTAGGGTGTTTTTGTGTTTGGTTTTTTTTTTAAGCTGTTTTATCAGTGAGTAAACAGTGTCTCTGTGAATTCAGAAACAAATTGTGTTGGATAAACTGGGAATCCAAAGCACTTGGAAAAGTGGCTATTTAAAAGTAGTTGGATCAGCAAACTGTAATAAATGTAAATATGGTACTAGGTAAAAGCGCTATGTAGCCCACAGTTGTTCAAACAAAGAAAGAGGATAACTTGAAATAATGATTTGGTTGTAGACTGTATTATGATAGTTAAGGGATTTAAAATTCAGCACAACTTTTTCAATAGGGTATCTGAAAATACATCTGGGTTGCAAAACATGCTGTTAGAGATTGTTAATTTTATGTAGTTAGCTGTATCTTCCCTTTGATATGTGTGGTCCTGGTAATTCAGTACAATTGTGTTACATCAGATAGACACTGAACCAGTTGTGAGATTTTGAGAACTGTGACAGAGGCATGTGGTTGGTTTTTTGGCTTTTTTTAGCCTGACCTTGTTTAACACACATTCCTCTGAAAAGCTGGGGTGTTAAAGGAGGAAGAAAGGCAGCCAGTTGCCTCTCTTGGCTGCTACACTGAGGCTCACAGAGACATTATTTGTGCAGCAGAGATATTACACCTCCCATAAAGGCAGTGTGGCCATTCACAGGTAGAGACAGCAGGCAAGTGACCACAGGACACATGTGTAGTAAAGCTGTGGCTTGGTGACAGTGGAAGGACATTTCCAAGGGACCTGGCTTACCATGGGGATCGGTACCATGCAGGAAGCCAGCGAAAAGATACTGGGCTGGAAACAAGACAGAAGGAAAAGGTGTGGTCTAGAAAACTGTAGACCAGGGAAGGGTTCTACTTTTTGTTGTTCTTTACCAGCCTGTTTTTGCCCGTTTTTGTTTATTCTGTCTTATGTAGCATATTTTTGGCATTTTCTATTGAAATAGAACACTTGAAGCCCCACTGGAAGTCCTGCAAAGCTTACTTTAGGGAAAAGTTTTTTATGGACAAGTCTTTGCTTCAAGCATTTTGGTTGGTTTAGTGGCCTACATTAGACCAAGTTTCACTTTCCTTGGAAATTTCATCTTTCCTTGGTTCAGAGTTGAAAGAGGACATGTGGTGGTGAGTATCTACACCAAACCTGTAATCTGCTTCAGATATTTCAAGGCTGGTGCTTCACTTTGTTTTCAGCGAGGCGTGAACACGCAAGGTCCCTGGTACCTCTGTTTCTCTCAGGGCAATTCCCAAGGTATGGAAATGTTATTCCAGCTGCAGGGCCCAAACACGCTTCTGCCCTTGCAGGGTAGGACTGCTGTTTCAAATCACAGACCCCATGCATGGCTGCAGGCTATTCATTCTTCTCCCTGTTTGAGCAGTGGGCTCTAATTGTCTAATTTTTGAAATTTCTTTTAAAACAAAAGAAAAGAAAACAAAAAAAAAACAAAATAGTCTCTTTCCCATTTTACTGGGAACAGTAGTTAAGTGCCTCAAATACTGCTCAAATGATAATTTATTACTTTGCACAGAGGTATATGAAGTCTCATCTTCCCGTGGAATGAGTTATTTAAAGGAGATGAAATGATTCCTTGTGGGGTTTTTCAGTCATGTCTTTTCTAGTTGTATGATTTCTCTTGTAGTAATTAAATATTCATTGCACCAAAAGACTTGCCATCCTTGCTTTCTTCTTGGTTAAAGAGTTCACCAGCAATTCTAGTTCTATTTTTTGAAGAAGGAGAGGATTTACAGATGTGATCTAAACAAAAAAAGGAATTTCCTTGTCATCTGTCGTTGGGGACTCAGGTTATTTGGAGAATGCAGATGTAATCTTTCTTCACCTATAATTTACTTTTGATTTGACTAGTTTTTTCCTGTCTTATGCTGGATTTTTTTTTTTCTTTTTGCATGTGGAGAGAGTACAAGTACATTGCTTGGGGCTTTATATTTCTCCAGGCATTGAAACATCTTAAACTTGCTCCTTGCATTTCTGGGTGCTTTAATACTCACATTCTTCTATTATGTTGCTATTGCTTCTATACTGTAGCAATGGGTAAACAGAGTAATGGGTAAACCTTATGTTTGAGTAAACCTTAGAGTAATGCATCGGAGCATAGGGGGCTTTTGTTGGTGGTTTTTTTTGTTGTTTTTGGGTTTTTAAAATTATTTTATTATATTTATTTACATTTATCATACTAAGGGGTGTATAACTGCCAAAGCTACATTCTGAAATTCCATCAATGATAGCTAGAGTCTCTTCCGCAGATCAAGGATGTGTATTCTTCAGTATCCACTTCACGTAATTATTGAGGAATGGGGCATGCTTGTGTATGAATAACAACCTTAAAAAAGTCAAAAGGTTGAAGACATGCTACCTCACCTGCTCTTTTTGTGTAAATGGCAGAGTGCTCAGTGCCTAATCTTATCTAATCTTTTTGTTTAGGTTTCTTGCTGAGCTTTCAGACAATATGACTTCAGTCGCTCTGTTGAGCAGACTCTTCCATGAGCTAATATCTCAATGTCAAGATAATTTTCTTGAGATTTTCCATTTTAATTTTTTTCATTACTGCTTGTTTCATCTTCCCACAGTAGCCTCTAAAGCATGTGGTTGTTGCTTTTATTAGTAGTTTATTATGTCTCCTTAATCACTCTAATATGCTCTGCACATCATAAGTCTGTTCCTCCAGCACTTTTCAGTGGTGGAGGAGCCCTGTGACCTGCTGCTGCTCTGGCAGATATTCCATCTGCTTCAGCACACTCCAGTCATGACTCTACTCCCATAAACACTTGTTAGCAAAGGCTCTTGAAAATACATTTGGAGGCTAATTTTTAATTTTTTTTGTGTGTGTGTTTTAAGTGCTGTTTGCTGCACTTCATTACTGTGACAGCAGACCTTACCACGGGCAAAACCTGTTGTCACACCCATGGTTTGGGTTGCTCAGCACTTTCCGTTGTGCCCTGGAGTTTCCATCATTCAAGAGTTGCCCATGCCAGTTATTTGGATTGCCAGTTTGCATGGGGTAGGTGGAGGGTATCTCATGCAGACTTCTGCCAATGCCTGAATAGTTTTGAACATCCTGCCATAATTGTGCTGGTTTTGAGAGTCAGCTAGAGAAAAGTAATTTGGGATGTGTCAGTACTTTGGAGAATCAGTTCTCCAAAAAACTCTGCCATCTTCAAGGCACAGAAAGCAGCAGAGCAGTTACCTAAATTCAGTTTTCCTTGGGGAAAATCCTTAAGGTTTGACCAGTTTATTATCACCTGTGTACTGCAATTCACATGTTTATCAAACTTTTACAGAAGTCCATCCACTGTATTCACTGGAGCTATTTTCACAGATGAATTCTCCATCTCTCTGTACTTCTTCAGAGTTGAGTAGGCCAAGGATGAAGAACAACTGACTTTTATATATCTGCTAATTAACTATAATGTGAGATAAATAGAATAATTATCACGAGAAGATAACTATTAAACTCTCTAAAATTTCAGTTTCTACGTCTTACTTTGAAGGCTCTATGCATCTGTAATAAGGAAAAAGATCTGTAGTATGGTGGCAGAGACTGTCCCCTGAAACAGAGAAACAGTCAGCTTTCTTTTGTTGGCAGCTGTAGCCTGCAAAAGCAACCCTGAGAAATCAGTGATTTTTCTGAGGCAAGTTTGTCAAAGTTACACTTTGTACTGGCATTTTCAGTGCATTAGTTCTGAAAGGACGATGAAAGGCTTTATCAGCCCAACGTTCTTTACAGTCTTACCAAGCAAGGGCCAAGTATTGATATTTCTGATGGAAGATAGGTTTCACACACTTGAAAGGCTTGAAAACTAATCTTACTATGATGTTATGTCTAAGTAAATAAATAGTGTCTTCTGCCAAAACCTGTACAAATAGTGACTTCTCTGACATAAAAAAAACCTCACCAACTTCTGGAAATTTTTGAGTACTTTTTTTTTACAAAATATGCCTAAGATACTACTGGGTCACAAAGTTTTCTTGCTAAGTAATGTTATCATAGCTATTCTACTCCAACTAACCTTTCACTCTTTGAACTTCTTTATTCTTATTTTGGTGTCTTTGTGAGCCATCAGTTAAGCAATCTGTACATACACAAGAAAACTTATCAGCACAATGCTAAAAACTGTACTGAATTAACTAAAAGAGAAAACAATATACTTTATTTCATTTCTAGAACTCCAGCAAGATTATTTGATTAAGTATTTCAGCTACTTTTGCATTCCTTTATTTTGCCCTAGCTGCAGATTTTGCATCCTCAGAAGTACCCTCACACTCAGTAGGAACCTGTTTTCCTGGCAATAAACACTCTATAACATTAAATAGTAAAATATTTATTCCTATATACTGATACTATACAAGTCGAAAACAAGTATGTGGTCTAAACCATTACTAGGTGCTCATGTGTCCAGAAGAGCTTGCCAACAAATGGAATTGAAATTGCCATTTGGAAATAATCATTCCAAAGTATTTATTTTTGGATATTCAGGTGGATTTCCTGATTTCAAAATATGCAGGCTTTATTCCAGTTAAAATATGAGAAATCTGCTGCTGCATTATAATGTCAGAACCACATGAGGACTGATCTGAATTAGTGATTCCAGGGTAATATTCCAGAATCAGAGTCCTCATAAATTTCCCAGACTGAGATAAACCATACTCCTATCTGCAAGTCTAGATTATAAAACATATTAAAAATGGCAATTCTTTTTTACTCTTAGTAACTATGGGTGCTCACAGGCAAGTTCAGGAAGTGGGGGTTGGATGAGTGGACAGTGAGGTGGATTGGGAAATGGCTAAATGCCAGCTCTCAGAGGGTTGTGATCAGTGTCACAGTCTAGCTGGAGGCTACTGGAGTCACCTAAGGGTGAATACTGGGCCCAGTATTGTTTAATTTCTCCATCAATGGTTTGGCTGAAGGGGCAGATGTCTCCCCAGCAAGTTTGCTGATGACACAAAGCTGGAGGAGTGGCCAATGCTCCAGAAGTGTCTGCAGCCCTTCAGAGGGACCTTGACAGGCTGGCAAGATGGGTGGAGAGGAACCATCCAAAATTTAACAAAGGCAAGTGCGGGGTCCTGCACCTGGGGATCAATAACCCCAGGCACCAGCACAGGTTGGGGGCTGATCTGCTGGAAAGCAGCTCTGCAGAGAAGGACCTGAGGGTCCTGATGGACAGGTTATGCATGAGCTGGCTGTGTGCCCTGGGGGCCAGGCAGGCCAATGGTATCCTGGGGTGCATTGGGAAGAGCACTGCCATCAGGTTGAGGGAGGTGATCCTGCCCTGTACTCTGGTGAGGTCACATCTGGAGTGGTGTGTGCAGTTCTGGACTCCTCAGGACAAGAAAGACATGGAGCTCCTAGAGCAGGTCCAGTGGAGGGCAACAAAGATGAGTAGAGTCTGACTCATCTCTTCTATGAGGTGAGACTGAGGGACTTAAACCTGTTCAGCCTTGAGAGGAGAACACTGAGAGGAGATTTACTAAGGTATATAAATATCTGAAGGGAGGATGTTGAAAGGGTGGAGTGCATGCTCTGAAAGTTGTCTTTCAAATGACATCAAATGTCTTTCACATTTGATCCATATATAGCCACTTGGAAGCATCAACACTGAGTGAATTGTGTGATATAAATAACTTTTATACATAAATTTCTGATTCCAGATTTGATGGAAGGACCTTGTGGGTTTAAGGCTAGTATTCTCAGTGATGTTGCAAGATTGAATTGTACCTAAATATATTTTGACTATGTTACAAAAATTAAAATAAGAGGAAGAAATGGTAGACACTCAGAGTGTCTGAGATGATAAAAGGATTTGATATTTCTTACCAGTACAGGTAAGAGTTAAGCAGTATTCTGAATATTTGACATGCATCTTAGCTTGAGTTACTAGGGATTTTATAAGTTGTATCCCTACCATTTATCTTCTACTGCATCATTCATCTGTGTCTTTAAATCCCTGTTCTTCATTGTGCACATATATATGTATATAGCTGCAAAACCAGTAGTGAAAACACTGATAGGTACCTTTGTCTGGTATCACATTCATGTATTAATTCAGAAATGGATAGAACTGTGCATCTGGAACATGAGACAAGCTTATAGCTTCAGTTTTCTGTTTGAATTTGCAGTGATGAATCTGTCTTCTGCAAAATTAGATGGTGATCCTGGTTCAGTTCCTGATATACAAAATGTCAGGTCACATTTGATGGTTATCAGGACATATAGGCATGGACATTTCAGTAGAAATTATTGAAAGGGTCAGGAGACTCAGTTCTTTGAAATGTTTTCTATAGGTAAAGACAGAAAAATGTTTCTTGAACAGTCTTAGGAGATGCACCTCTTGCGTTTATATATATTGTATGAATAAAACGTTACAGCTCAAGAGTATACCTGATTAGCACTTTCATATTAATATGGGAATATATTTTCCCCCTCAAAGGAAATTTAAAAATCTCTTCTAAATTAATGATATTATGATACAGCTTTTAAATGTAAGGGGTTTTTTTTGTTGTTGTTCTTTGGATCACAGATAAATTATTTTTAGTCCAAAACTCTATGGGATTTTTAACATATTTTGCTCTGAATTGTGTTCAATTCTGCCTCACTTTCCGGCTCAATAAGTCATCTCAAATATGACTGTAGTAGGACAATTTTGCTGGCCTACTTGGTGATAATTATAAAGTAGCTGGAGAAATAACCTGTTTTCACTGACTTGCTTTAGAGTGAGGTGGCTCACGGTTCGGTTAGTAGTCAGTCAAAACCCATTGCTAAAGTGTAGCACCAGTGTCAGCAGGCACACTGAGCCATCACTGCCAAATGAGTGCCTTGGAGGAGACACACTCTGCTAGCTATCACTTACATTTGGTAAAAAAAATGTGGAATGATGACAGAGAGCAGAATTACAATCAGTCAGGAGAAGCCAAAAGCTGTTGAATGTTTTTGCAGAGGGTGCTGACTCAATAGGGTAAGTGGCATCAAGAGTCTTCGAATGAACCAGTTTAATTTTATTCCTGAATTTCCTTCCTGCACAAAATTGCCTGTTTTAGCAGTGCTAGGACAAATCATGTGAAGTCTTAGAGATGTGAGTTGGTGCCCACTGGGATTAACAGACAAAACATTAATTCTCTGCTGAAATTGAGATGTAAGGTATACTTCTAGAGACAAGATGACAAAATATATTACCCAGCTCTGCAATTTGCAGTGTGACAGTCTGAAAGGGCCCTGTCAAATAAAAGACCTAATACCTACTTTAAAATTTATCTAATTTTTCAACAGTAGCATCTAAAATGGCTTTAATTTAGATAGAGATTTGGGAGGAAAAGGAAATAAAGATGCGTAGTGGTATCTGATTTTTGACTTTCCTTACTTACATAAAATTGACATAAATTTGACAGACATATAGGTTTTTTTGTTATTTCGTGTGCACATTGAAGCTGTTCCTCTTACTGCTGTCTTTTGGGAGAGAGATTCCTTAAAAAAGAGCTAAAACAGCATGAAATTTTTCTAAGGACACATAATTGCGAGTTAAGAATAGTCCCTTTATATTTCACATTTGAGATAGAAGTTCTGATATTTTTATACTTACACACTTTATTCTATCTGATCTTTTGTCTGTTAACTTCTTTTGTTATCTCTTTGTTTTATCTAGGCATAGTAGATAAAAATAATTAGCTGCTATTATGCACACATTAAATAAAGGAATCATCCCTCAAATGAAAGAAGATGGTTTTAAAAGGTGACATAATTAGGCATTAAGGCATTAGGCAGATAAAAACTTACCCTCATGTTACCTCTCTACTTTTAATTTTAAAGAAACTATGTCCGCTTTTCAGAGATATAGGTGATCTGAAAAAAATAAATAAGAAAACCCTCTGAGATGTGAGGCAGGGTGGAGAACAGAAAAGAATTGTTGTGCAAATACCTGAGAACAGGGCAGCTTTTTAAGTCAGGTCCTGCCACATTTCATGAATGTGTCTGACACAGTGAGCTGAGGGAGGTTGATGCTGAACTACAGTTTTGTAGGTTTTTTTTTCCGTCTGGATATAAGATTTAAAAAATTAAACTTTTTACAATGAGACTTAGATATAATAATAACTGAAGCAATGAATTAGCACATTACTGAAAAAACTGGAGTTTCTCATGTGAGGAATATTTCTCTGAAAAAATTTCTTGCTCCTTTGTTTGGAATAGTTAATATGTTTAGGGGATTAATTTCTATATTGTAGTGTAAAGGAAAACATTATTGAAGAATGGTAATGCTTCTAATTAGTGGGGGAAGTTATCCTTTTGTCATCTGCATGGGGTTAGCTGAGTTATTAACTTCTTAAAATGATAATTTTCATATGCTCAGTGGATCTTCTTAACTAAATTCTGAAAAGATTCACCTCATTTTACCTTGCTTCAGAGCACTCCAAACCTGGTCAGCTACTGAAAAAATTCACAGTGATCAAAGATTCTTTGTCGTAGCAGTACACAACTTTTTTTTTCTTCCATGGAACTAGGATCTCTTCTGATATCAGAAAATTGTAAGGACAGTCAAAATATGTTTCTAGCACCTTACTTAAAACCTCTGAGTGACGTGTAATGAAAGGTGCAAGTCATTTTGATTTGCTTGGATCGAAGGTAAAGTGAAAACAAAAACAAAAGAGGAAATGGGGTCTAAGACGAGACTGGGAGAAGAATCAACTCACTCCCACAAAAGAGGGAGTATGGTTCTAAGTGAAAGGATATTTCAAAAGACTTCGAAATATTTTTGTTTTTAACAAAAATTTTCTAAAGCATAATAAGAGTTTATAAATATGAACACGTTGAAGTTAGAAAATTGAGCACTTTTCCTTTGAGGCACAAGTTGTCATTTCAACATTATCATTACTAACACTGTGCATTATGTCAGCCTTTAATTTGTTTTTGTATTATTTTCTCATAAAACACATGCTTTATCAGAGATACTCAGAAGGAGAACACTGGACATCACATCTTGCAAACTCTGGAAGACCAAGACACTTAAAACTTTCCATAATTTTTATTAATGTTCCTTCTCACTTTCTCGATAGTTAAATGGAAACATGTGTAGCCTGAGTTACAAAAATGCTAAGTGCTCACAGCTGCAGGTGCCAACAGTGGGAACCCTCTTCTGAACAGTGAATTCCCCTAACCAAAAGCTTTATCTTTGAGCTGGAATCCTGATTAGAGCTACCCATGGAGTTGTGACTGTTATGCCTCTTACATTGTGCCGATGAGAGCTATGTTTCCACATGATTTTGGCAATCTACATTGCTAAGTGGAATGTGGAAAGGAATTATTTGAAATTTATAATTATGATATTTTGGAATAACACTCCAGGGAATTAGTCAGTCTGTGTTTGGTCAGGTGATAACATGGAAGTACATGAGGAATACCAGAGATGAATAGAAATATAAATAAAACATATAAATTAGTTAGGACAGAATCACAGAGCACTTGAGCTTAGCAGGGATCTCTGATGGTCATCTGGTCCAATGCTTGCTGGACCACCCAGAACCAGTTGTCCAGGGCCATGTCTGAGTGGCTTTTGAATATCTCCAAGGAAGGAAATTCCAGAAGCTCCCTGGGCTATCTGTGCCAGTGCTCAGTCACCCTTTCTGCAGTGATGTCTCCTGATGTTGAAGCCTCCTGTGTTTCAGTTTGTGCCCATTATCTCTGGTCCTGTCACTGGGTACCACTGAAGACCTCGGATCCTCTTCCTTGCATGCTCCCTTCAGGGTTTTGTACATACTGATGAGATCTTCTCTGAGCCTTCTCTAGGCTAAACAGCTCTCCAAGCTCTCTCAGCCTCTCCTCACTGGAGAGATGCTCCAGTTGCTCACTCGTCTCCGTGGCCCTTCAGTCAACAGATGTGATGGGAACAGATAATTAAAGAGAGAAAGATAATGCCCATGGATTTGGGTCGAACAAAAATGATCACTCTAACATTTTTTACAATCTAGACAAAATGTTTGAATGCATTATTTTTATGTGCAATTTATAGGTATTCTTACAAGGATTAAACCAATTATTTTGTGCTTCACTATAATGGGAGTTCCATCTCCTTTCTTATGGATTTTTAGCTATGAAGCTGCCGACCTATTGCCTAGACTGTTAATGCTATCAAGAGAAACCTGCTATTAATTAGGGAAATGAACTTCTAGCTTTGTACAGTGGATCCTTCAGAGTGTTTGAAACTGGATTACCATCCTTCTCTGTAATCCTTTTCTTTCCTTCCTCATGTGCCACTAAGAGAGTGTTGAGGGCAGCGTGTGATATGTAAGAGTTGTTGATGGCAGCCACCAGTGCCCCCTTAAACTAACTTCCAGAGATTTTCATACAAGTGCAGAAAACAGATCAGAAACTTTTCTAATTAATTTTCAAAGAGCAGACATTGTCCTCTGATTTCTGAAAAAAGATGATATCTACAATTCCAAAACTGTCAGAAAAGACTAAGAACTGTAACTCCTGAAATTTTTACTTGGCGCAGACAACATACCCTCTTTATGAATTTCTGTAATTCTCTAGTAATTAAGTACAACTATCAGTCTAGACAACATAACATGCATGCAGACAGAAATTCAGCTATGCATTTAAAAGAAATGCTTTGTGTATGCATTCAAATTAATTTTTCCTCTGGCTTCGATCATCTTTGTCTGTGCCATACCACAACAGGGATCAATTTCACTATCGGTCTATGAAACACCAAGAGATGCTACACAGTTATTTAGAAATCTTTGGTCAGTACAAATGGAGATAAATGTCCTGGTTACCTGACTGGTTTTCATCCACAGTGCATGCATTGGATCCCAAGACCCTTATTGTGGCTGGGACATGGTGATGAAGAAATGCACAACGCTGGAAGAAAGTCTGAGCATGAGTCAATGGGAGCAAAGCATTACCGTGTGTCCAGTAAGTTCAAAAAACCTTTGATTCAATGTGAATTTTATGAAAATGAGCTGGCATCGATTTTTCAAGCTCAGAACACTGCATTTAATGCCATTTTCCCTAGGTTTTCCTATGAAATTTTAGCAGAATACCTAGGGGTTTCTTTCTATTTCTTATCAAACTACTTATATGATAAAATTATTCAGAATAATTTCAAAGGGCAATTGTTTTTATCTGAAATGTCTGTTTTCCCATCTTGAATACAAATGTTTTCTAAGATTAGTGATATTGACATATTTTTCTCTGCAGAATTTTTATCCATTATGTGCTTTGAAAAAGTTTAATCACAAATGGTATAATCTTTTCTTTTAGGATTATTGTTGCTAATATAAAAAGCCAAATAACATCTTCTAAAGTCTATGAATTTGAAGGCTGAATTCCATTAGTTAAGTCTCACCCACATTAATGACAGAGGTGATAATTACAATAAATGTAGGGTTTATGTTTACAGTGGCTTAACACTTCTCTTTAAAAATTGATTTTGAATAAATTCAATATAATATAAAAAACACCAACAAAATTTATTTGTATCTCTCATTTTAAATTTTATTCTGGTGTTGTTTTAATATTCATTCGTTTCCCTCACTCCAAAGCATGCAAAAAGAGGGGTAAGAAGTATCTTTCATGTGCTGTTGTGCTATTTCTTTTTTTTGGACATTCTTGCTGCTTTGTGCTTCTGCCCATGGAGAGGGAGCCATTCCAACTCAATTCTGCTTTCATTCCTAGTAAGGACTTCTTGATCTCGTCCCCACTCACCAGTGAGACACGTGCATCTATAAACTTACACTCACATGGCATTCATGTTCTAATCTCCATATGTTTACAAGCTCCCTTTAACATCTTGATGACATTTCCCTCTCCTAAGCTGGGCTTGGTTTAGTGAGCTAGAGATGTGCAAAATCAGTATAGAGTTCTTCCAGCTTTGCCTTGTGCTTTCTACATGTGTTGCAACAGCCTCATAGATATAAACACTATACTGATTCTGAGGTCCTTGAGATCATGCTCCTGTGTTCTGTGTTTGACATTAAGCAGCAATTTTTAAAACATTTTTTCGAATTTTTAAAACTTTAAAAAAATGTTTATGTCTTGTCCTGTCCTTTGCATCCACCTTCTCACACAGAGGACAAATAAAATAGCCTGTGTTGAATTCATCTGCTTTAGCATTTGAGCTGAAATCAGGAGCAACTTTGGGTAAAATACTGTGATTACTGAAATTTGCATAGGTCGTCAGCCTGCTGTGCTCAGTCTTTGAATTGTGGCACTAGGCCTTATTTTCTTTTGTAGATGTAGAACACGAGGCCAAGATGGGATGGAAGGAGGAATAATTTAGAAAGCATAATTCCATTCTGTTCTGTTCAACTGGAAAAACAATTATTTGCTATCTATTATATTACTTGTGCATAGGATACAACAGTCTAGTCAAAGCAGGGGAGCACCTAAGTCTTGCTTAGAAATTTATCCATAGCCTTGAGACTTATCCTGCTAATCCAAGATTCAAAGACCTAGTGAACCTCCAAAGAAATTCTGTCCTTGAGCAGATTGAGCTTGCATAATATAAGATTTTAGAATTATCTATCTAAATTGAAAAGTGTGGGTTTATGCCTTTACTGTTTTAAAGCCTTATACATTAGGTAACACATTATTGAGCAGATTGGAAAACTTCATAGAAACTTTCCTCTAAAGTAACACAGAATTCTGCCAAACTGCAATCAATTACAATTTTGCTTAGTGAGGCTTTGAAATATTTGTTTTTATAGCATTTTTTTGTGCTGTGCTCACAGGATATATAGGCCAAGATGTAATTAATTTAATTTTGTAGGCAACTGAGTTATGTGCATCCTTAACATGTGCTTGAATGTATTCAAGACACTGTTGCAGGCAGAACATAACAGAATATTTAAAACCCAGTCTCCCTCTTTTGGTCCCAATTGCTTCCAATATCTTAATTTTTAGTAAAATTACTCAGATCTTTTTAACATTGTAGAAATTCTTTTAGGTTAATAAATGGCCAGTTCCTTCTAAAATTGGATAAGAGAGACTTCTGTTTATACAATATTTTAGTCCAGGATAAAAAGTGACCAGTTTCCTTTGAGAAATTATTTCCTACAGAATCATTCATATGGCTGAGTACTTATAAGCATGTCATGGTAGAGGAGAGAGGTGAATAGGAGAGATGGATGAGTGTCTGTGCTACCATCTCTGGAGTCTGAAGATCAGTTTTGAAAAATGTGGTTATTTTGGTTATCTTGCTCTGATTTAATTTTCAATTTGATTTTTAGGTTGTTGTTTCAGTTGGCATGAGTACAGCAATTGTGCATAAATATGAACATTAATTAATGCTATAGCACGTGTATCCACTTTGACCACTTTTTCCAGTTGGTCATGTATCCCTATTATTCATCCAATAATGTTTATGTCAATGAAGGTTCATTGTTTTTTTGAAATATTTTCCAGTGGGACAACTTGCAGTTCATCACTTAAAAATATGCTGACATTATCTAGGAGTTTTTACAAAGAAACTAAAAATTATTTTAAAAAATGTTTTCCAGGATTTTGGTTTTGGTTGTGCTTTTGGCTTTGTTTGCTTGTTTAATAGAAGCATGCAACATGAAATGGCTGTAGTTTTACAGTTATTCTCAGAGAAAGTGTAGTATGTGATCTGAATTCATTAGGATTGTCACGAAATTCTACAGACTCACAAAATACTACAAAAAGTAATCTCAAACCAAAGATCTCTTTACAGAGTTAAAAACTGTGACCTTTACTCAGAGTGCAGAGGCACAAAGCAGGAAGATGAGGTGGGTGCAGAGAGACTTGAGGTAAGGATGAATATTTGCAGCACATTAAGAAGGAAGAAAGGTCTAAAGGTATCTGCAGAAGGGAAAGGGTGACAAAACCAGGGTGGTAGAGAGGGATAGCAAAGTGTAAGCATGCCAAGATGGTCTGATTGACTGTGATTTTACCCTTGAGGTGTCAGATTGTGAAAGGTTAATGGGCATGGATTCTGGTGAGGGCTGCAAAGGCCCCTCATCGGTACATTTTGCTTTCCTGCAGTCATATGATAAAATTGTTGGATATCACTTCTGAAAGGGAGATACTCACAGAGAGACAGAGCAGGTGAGTCATGAGCAACAGCAGAGACCCAAGTGGGATGATCTTTGCAGGAACAATGAAAAATAATGAAGAAAGAGAATATGTCATCAATTTGTCTTTCTGAGTTCAAGTTTTCAGCTATGTTTTATGTATACTTTCTCTGCCACTTAATACGTATTATGGTAACCATCAACAACTGTTAGCTTGTTAACCATAGAAAAGCCGTAGTGTATAATTACAGGTGCAGCAGTAAAAATGTTTTGATGCAGCACAGAAACAGAAAGCAGTAAAGGCATTTTTGCATCTCTGACAAAATTAGATTAGGGACATAGAGTTGTTAGTCTATGGACTATAAATATTTGTTAGACCAGCAGTGTAAGAGAGAATGAGTTTGCTTGTCACTTAAAAGGAAGTATTTATTGTTGTCTTACAAAGCCCAACAATGTAAACTCTACATGAGCAAAGGTTGGTGAGTTATTTTCAATAAATAGCTGTCAACAGATTTTGAAATTATGAATTATGGTTATGTTGGTTGTAGCTGGCAGAATATACACATAGCTGCTCTTGCACAAGTGATACTTGTGAAAAATAAATGGTGGGAATTGTAATTAGTAGTGAAATTATGGTATCTTTGCCACAGTGGAAAGACTCAGCCAGCATCCAGAGTATCAGTGGAAACATGCCTTATGTTGTAATTGAATCTCTTACATCTTCAAAGTATTTGTGAAATGTACATTTTTCTCACCACCGCTAAAATACTAAAAATAGTAATGGAAGGTACAATTTCAGATCAGTTATGACAACCTACAACTGTAATTCCTGTTTCAATATATAAAAAAATATTAAAGTGGATGAAAAATGCATGACTGCAAGTGATACATATTTATTCTTACTAAGAGTGAATTTAAATGCTACTTAACCTGCACTTGTTGGTGCTGTTTTCTTGACTGAAAGTTAACACGTGGCAAAAAAAGAGAAAAATTCCTTAATATTTAAGTGAAAAAGTGGCCATCATTTAGATTTAGGATCACAGATTGGTCAAGATTAACACCCGGCTAAAAGAATATTATGAAAATCTGTCTTTGCTGGGAGATGAATTCTCCATGTCCTGCCCCATTTTCTTTAGAAAAGTTTGTTTTCTAGTGCATTTTATTTTAGCTGGGCAATAAAGATTTCATTTTAAATGTGTTACAGCTGCTTGAAGGAAACATTCCAGTCAAGATGAGAATGGTCTGAACCTTCCAGACTATTGAGAATTGAATTCTGTGGGAGAAAACTATTTCATCATGTACGGTTAGATGCTGCTTTTTGGAGATGATACTAGGATTTATACATATAATTTCATATGGCATTTAGAGACTGTCATATTTAAAACCACATTTTGTCCTTATGAAATGGTACTGTATGACATACGCTTCAAAATCTGGTTGGTTTTTTTTTTCAAGAAAAGATGCCCATCATGGAGATTTGAGTTTGATCCATCCAGTTTTGTTACCCTGGACTACTTCAGCATCTATGCTTAGAATCACAGAATTGTTTCATTGGAAGGAAGCTGAAAGATCATTTAGTTTGAATCCCCCCTTCCAAGGGCAAGGACACCTTCCTCTAGACCATGTTGCTCAAAGCCCCATCCAGCTTGGCCTTGAGCAATTCCATGGATTGGGCATCCACAGTTTCTCATGGGAAACCTGTTCCAGTGTCTCGTCATCCTTGTAGAGAATTTCTTCTTC
Organism: Rhabdornis inornatus; assembly: GCA_013397075.1. Lineage (NCBI taxonomy): Eukaryota > Metazoa > Chordata > Aves > Passeriformes > Rhabdornithidae > Rhabdornis > Rhabdornis inornatus. The sequence continues at coordinate 1,119,182 of VWZS01005652.1, read as the reverse complement.
ATTTCTTCCTTATCCTCTGCTGGCTCTTCCTTTTGCTCTTGGGCTTTACAGTCAGTCGCCAGGTCCCATTTTCACTGGAAAATTTTAGGAAGTAGGGAATACAGAAGACAATCGAGAGGTAGGCAAGCATGGTTGTGAAAGGTTAACAGTTAGTTATGATTTTTTGTTATTGCTATGGTGGTGGCATACAGTGGCTTGGATTGGTCAGAAACTGTGGAAATTATACAGCTACAGGAATTATAAGGGGAGATTGCTGTCTGAAAGATGTATCTGTCCAGTGGAGGCTGCTGTTGTTGGTCTCTGAAGGCTAAACCTTCATGCACAGCAGAATAAAGAGGTTGTGTGAAGGAATTGTCAAATCTCAGGTAAGCTTTTTTGTTGTGTTTGTTTCTAGATGAGGAATCTGACAGTGGATGGACATTTTGGGACATGGTCACAGTGGAAACCTTGCACCCACACTGACGGTGCCAGTGTTGGCTCGTGCCTCTGCAGGACGCGTGTGTGTGACAGTCCTGCTCCCCAGTGTGGAGGATGGCTGTGTGAGGGACCAACCATGGAGATTGCCAACTGTTCCAGGTATGCAAGACAATTTCAGGTTCTGTCATTTGTGGATTAAAAATTTTTAACCTAATCAGAATAAAGCCTACCCTTTGAAATCTCCTCTGAAGTCTACTGATCCCATTCTGTGCATGAAAGGGCAAATGGGACATTAGAAAGTTTTTCTCAGGCTTCATAGAAGAGAGAATGAGTCAGAAAGCAAAGAGTAATTTCAAATGCTGTGTACCAAATAATGTTATCCTCAGGTAATTTTAACAAAAGCTCTGAAAGAAAAAAAATCAGTGTTAGATAATATCCAAAGTATGATACTTTTTCTCAGTTCTGTAATTCATATAACTTTCTTTTCTGGAAGTTAGAATGGCTTACTATTTTGGTGGTCTCATATTACCATTGTAGTCCCCCATTCTGCCCTGGAAAAGTGTTTTCATTCTATCTTTCAGTTGTATCATGATAGCAAGTTCTACTATCAGCCTGTATAGAACTCTTTAGCCACTCTTTTTTCTTCTTCAGAAACTTAACCACTCCTAGAGAAAATCAGTGAGAGCAGATCATTTCAGGGACTCAGAACAGTACATACGTGGAGCTGCATCAGAAGTTCATGTTTAAAACATTATACACATATATTACACATACTTTAATTGCAATATTAAAGATATACTGGTGAATTCTGCTATTTTCAGTGATTCTTTCTGGTTTTCCTTTTTTTTTTTTGACATCACAACCATATCATTATAGTGAATAAAACTGATTACAATTCTGCACAAGATAACTGCAAGCTCTATAACTGAAAATAGTCTGTTTTAGGAAAATTATTAAAAATCCAACAGTATATTATACAACATTAGGTCAGGAGAGTGATAGAAAAGATAAAGAGACTGTGAGATACTGAACAATCAAGCAACAGCTGTCAGGTTTAGAAGGGAATTCGGAATGTGATTTGGGACTGGATTTGCATTCTACCTTTGGCATTATTACACTACTGTTTTAATACCTTACTTCTGTTAACACTGCTATATTAGTAAAGCACTGTTTTAACTTTTATTTTTATGATGAAACATCAAAAGCTCAATATAGTTGAGTTTTATTTTTCTTTATTTCTGTTTGTGTTCTACCGGTACAAAAACTGCAAGCTAGCCATATAAAGCTTTGGATAACAGCTGAAGTGCATAATTTTTCTTTTTTTGCCTAGGACAGGATATGAAATTCCTTTTCAGATGTTTGGTCTATAGTATTTTTTCTAGGGTGTATTGGAAGAGTCGGGAGTCCTTTCTAAAAGTTCACAAATGCAAGGTACAGCATGTGAACCCTCAGCTTTTTTTGTTACATGATAGGCAAGATATTGACATCTTATCAGAATAACCTGTTGAAATTGAGAGCTAATGCATTTTAATGCTTACTTTAGTGTCACTGAGTTGTTTAGGCTGGAAAAGATGCTTGAGTCCAGCCATTAATAACCACTACCTAGTCCACCACTAAACCATGTCCCCAAGTACATTTGCAAGCCTTTTAATAATCCAGGGATGGTGACTACACCACTTCCCTGGACAGTCTGCTCCAATGCTTGACAACCCTTTTGGTGAAGGAATTTTTCCTAATATCCAATCTAAATCTCTCTTAACACGATGCCATTTCCTCTCATTCTGTCCCTTGTTAAAATCAAGAGATCAACGCCTGGTAGAAGAAACCAGCCCCCAACTCATTACAGTCGCCTTTCAGGTAGTTGTAGAGAGCAATATGGTGTCCTCTGAGCCTCCTTTTCTTCCAGGCTTTTCCTCCACCTTCCTTTCAGACAAGGCAGCAAAATTTGACATTTTAATCTCCCTGAAAATGATATGTATTTAAAGTCAGCTTCAGAACATTAATACAGGAGTTTGCGTATGTAGTTTACCCAGAACAAAGTGACCAAAAGCAACTAAATACCTTCATATCATTGTAATTCTTGTGTAAGGAGGTAATTTTAGCAGTTGCTGATTACAAAGCATGGAATATGGAATAGCAGAGCACCTTTATTTTGGTTCAGTATTCTTGAAGAAATGGAACATGATGCAGTATTAATGACTTCTACAGAAATATTAATAGGTCAGATTCCGCTGTCAGTCACACCTAATCAGCCATTCGCTATGTATAACAGATGACAGAGCCTGAGCTTTTTATTCTACCAGAAATGGAGGCTGGACACCATGGACTTCTTGGTCACCTTGTAGCACCACTTGTGGAATAGGCTTTCAAGTTCGTCAGCGTTCCTGCAGCAATCCAACCCCTCGACACGGAGGACGCGTCTGTGTGGGACAGAATCGTGAGGAGAGGTGAGTTATCTTTTTTCTACTGTCTGTTTTAATTTGTTCTACCCAGTTGTATTCCATGTGACATTTTCTCCTTTATTTGCCTTGGTTTTCCCTTCCTTCTCCTCTCACTCTGTCTTTAACTTCACTGCTGTACAGTACAGTATTCCCATTAACGAGGCTGTGGATCTGCAGCAGATCTTTCATCTTTCACTTAGCTTCATCCCTCCTGAGCCACCTGAGAGCTCCTGATAGCACGGAGAGAGATTTGTGCTGAAGCAACGTGCTGCTGTCCCTTGAGACCCTGAAAATTGATTCTTCTTGAAAATTGATTGCACTGTGTTTGAATTTTAACTCATCCAGCCTCAAGACCTGGAATTCTGAACAAAATATAAGGTCACAGCACTATGTTACTGATGCTGTGAGTTCATTTTTTCTGTTGTAAATGAATTAAGCATTTCTATAACATGAAAGGAAGATTCAAGGACTTTGTTTTCTATTCAATAAATATAATATACCTTGAACTCACATATCTTTAGTAAGGTTTCAAGCTTGGTGAGGGTTTTTTTAATTGTTTGTGTATATTTTTTAACCCCTCAGCAGACCAAGTTAGCTCAGATTTTGATTTCACAATGTGCTGTTTTAACACCAGACTAAGTATTTTGTCACTAGCTCAGAATGTCAAGTTCAGGCCTTTCATTCTCTTTTACATGCACCCTAATTACATCTCTAATTTATGTGGACCCTATATGCATGTCTATTTTTTTGTGTTCACAGTTTTAACAGGAATTAAATATTTCTTTAAATCAAGGTAGAATATATTCAGATAAACTGCAACTCTTGCATGCATTATGTTGCTTCCAGAGACATACCAGAAAGCTAGATAGCAGAAGACTTGCAGTGGTGTGAAAATTTGGAGTCCTGTAGCTATCCATTCCATGAGATGTATGCAGATATGTTTCCTCCCAATATCCACTTACAGCTTACCTCCGTGTTTCTGTATGGATGATGTAGTATCCTATATTGCTGTTGGATGTAAACTAAAGTCAGTAACCTTTATAAGGAGTTTCAGTGAGGCATTTAATTAAACACCAACTCCAGCATTTCTTCAGAATAAGAGATTCATTGAAGCAAGGTTGCATCACACATTTATGTATTAACGGATCACCAGGGACCTGGTCTTTCTAACTCTTAAATGTAAAGGATCAGTATCACAGAACATGTGAACATTTCTTGCTGTTTCAAGGCCATGAATATTTACCATTTCGTTCCAGAGGAGAGGATTTTGCCCTTTTGTAAATTGCTTTCTTAAAATAGGTTGCCCAACCAGAAAGTCATCACCATCAAACATAGAATGTATCTGCTGTTATTTAGCTCTGTCCCAGCATGTGTAACAGTTATTGATTTTCCTGAACTGAGAGGTCAGTCCAGGGCAGGACACAATGAGACTAAATAGTTGAGTTTGGAGAGAATTTGGGGTGAGGGACTATAGCTGGTAATAGTAATTGTCCATTTTAGTTTAACATGGAATAAAAGTTTGACAAAAAGTTTCACAGAAATAAAGAAAACCATGAGAAATACTTTCTTAATTATATGAGCATTAGGACAATTGGGTGCACTGTAAAAGCAGTTACAAACTGGAAAGTGACTTATGATGAGTTGAAATAATAGCAGTCCAGAAGGATTGAATTTTGGTATGCAACAGTTCTGAAGGAATAATAAGCTTATGTTACTTTGCTTTTGTAGTCTGCAGCTTATTTGTCCTTTCTATCTCCATCCAGTTCAGCAGCAATCTGGGATGAATATGCCTGTGAGTTTACTTCAGGATGCCTTTTTTCCTCAGTTCTTGTCATTGTTTCTTGTCTCTTTGAAAGACCCTTCACTCCCAATAGCCCTGCACCTTTCTCACTCACAGCTTGCTCACAGCTGACCTGCTTGACTCTACCTCGGTTTTGTTTGTTATCTGTGTTATGTCCTGATACTTTTGATTATTTTTAAGTGCCTTTAATTATTTTTCAGAGGGTGTGGTAAGTTAGGAAATTTTGTCAAATAATTTGTAAAGCAGCTAGAGGAATGAGGCATCAGTTATTTGCCAGGATTTTTGTCAGCGTTAAGCCAAGTACTTGGATAAATCTTTTCAGAGCTGTAAAAAGCAGAAAGTCCTGGGATATTTGCCAGCCAGGGCCCATCCCATCACCCACAGCAGGGGAACAGGGCAAGAATGGAGATTGTGACCAGATCCAACCAAGAGTCTAGATCCTAGTGACATCATGACAATGAGAGAAGTCCAGGTAGGAAGCTAAACCACAGGCCAGGGTTAGGGTCAGGTAAAATAGAACTTTGTGGCCCATTGGTGTGGGTGGAGGACCCAGGGGAAGCTGGTTGGGGACATTAATGAGTGTCCTCATGGCTCTGCCAGCTTGTTTTGAGCTGCAAGGGCAATGGAGTACCAGCATTTACAGTAGTACTATTTCACTGTTTCACTCTCACTGAGTTACATCAGCAACAAATGGAAACAGTTCTTCTGAGCCCATAACATTTAGGCATGCTGAACAAATATTACATGTGCAGTAACTCCTGAGAAACATTTACTGGTTTTGTATCCAAAGTGCCAAGAAGCAACTTCTCAGATTTTCTTATTTAAGTCAACCAATGTTTATAAGCAACCTCATAGTTCACTTTTCTGATGACCCAGCTCATATGTAAAATGAATATATATTTAGTATTAGTAAAAATTTGAATTAGTTGGTTTACACATTGAGTGCATTTGTCTTTGTAAATGTGTGTACTCTAATCACCTTCACATGTTCAGGGGTGTAAATATAGGATTCAGTTTCCACAGCCGTCTACGTGCCAAACTTTGAAACAGCTTTTCAACAAACAGTGATTTCAGTAGAAATCCAGTACATAACTCCATAGAAAGCAAACACAAAAAAGGCAGCATATATCTGAGGTAAATTTACCTCCAGATGTGGATACATATTCAGCTTGAGAGTATTTGTCCATGTGTTAAGAGCTAAATGTTTGTCTAGGATATATTTGTTTTACCTCATGAAAGCCATGATCCTATCATGGCTAATGTATCAGGCAGCTCTATGCTTGCTGGTCATTCCCTTGAAATCAGTGGCAATATCTGCCAATTTAAAGCATTGAAGATAGGTTAAACTGTTTCATGCTCTGCTGCTAAAGGGGTGTGTGGGAAGGGGGGGAAAGCAGTTGAGAGATAGCAGCAAATACTCATATTACAAAGCAAATACCCTTTGTAGAAGTAGGTCAAAAGTGCAGCTAATGTGCATTTGAACAGAATATGGAGAGGGAGTAAAAATAACATTGCAACAAAATTTGCTAATCAGATAATAATTTTATAGTTAAGACTCCAGATGGAGAACATCTTGATGAATTCCTTAGGGGCTTAATTTTTCTGATTTTTCCTGTATAAGAAATATTCACTGAAGCTGCTGGAGATTCTCTAAATCTTAGTTTATAGAGTCTGTAGTGTCCTGCCTGTCTTGACAATATCATGGATTGAGGATGTTTTTCCTTTCTGTGGAAGATGCTGTAGATATGGCCTCATTAAGCCCAGTGCTCCCCCTCCTATCTGTGCAGAAATGAGGGACATTAAAATGGCAATCCCTTGCTTTCAGTGGATGCACTTATCTTTTATTACACAGGAAAGAACAGAAAAAAACATAGCAATTAGAAAAGTAAATTGGCTGCAGACAGGGAGTAAATGTTTGAAAGCCCTGGATGTATTGGGGTGTATAAAACAATTAGAAACACGATATATTCTTGCATTATTTTGTACACAATTCTCCACAAACATTCAGCTTTTGGGCTTGTTTCCATGAGAAAGAGGAACTGGTGAGGGTCAAGTGCCTGCTCTGCGTAGCACTGCTTGTTTCTCAGCACTGTGAACCAGCCAAGTCCACTTCAGCAGAGCAGCTTAAACACCACAAGGCTTTAGGCTTGCTTGCACTCCCATGGATGTCTTGTATGCTGGGAAGTGTCTGTTCCCACCTTCCTTGCTTTCTCTCCTCCCTCCTCTTCCACAGAAGCCCCTGGGACCACATGCCACCTTCCACAGTGTCTTGGATGGGTATTTCTGTCAGTGTAACAATCTCAATCCAGTAGGACATGTGCATGTCATGCACCTGCCTTCAGCTAAAGGAATCTGGCATTCCCATCAGCCTTGGTATAGTCTGTGCATCCCAGTAAATCACCAGCTGGTGATCACGACTACCCACCACAGAACAATACATTGCACAGGAAGGGGCAGACAGGGATGAAGCTTAGTTTGTTTTTCTTAAACACATGGTAGTATAACATAGTTCAAGTTCAAAATTACAAAGTATTTGTTTAAATAACATCTCTCTGTGGAATAAAAAGGGCATGTTTTCATCTGTCATGTAGTTAGTCTGTAGTCCTCAGTGCTGGATAGCAGCATGGAAATAAATTGAATAAATTTATGTCTTACTAAAGGTTGAGATCTTTATAGAAACAAGAATAGTAATGCCAGTTGCACTAAAATTGTAGTTGTAAAATTTGCTGTGGGCACTAATAGCTGTGGACGCAACTGGACAGAGGATGTTCACCCTTCCCCCAGTATAATTCCTTTATTAGGGCATTTGAACTTGGGTTCACTTCAAGGGATATGTGAAGGGTCACTGTACAAAACCCACATTTCTCTAGGCTGTTCTCCATTCTGACCTCACTGCAGTTAGGTTAGGGGAGAGGGCAGTGGTTTCACAGATTCAAGTTTCTTGCATTGCATGTTTTGTTGAATTACTGTAAAACGTTAGCCCTGTGGGTCCTGAGAACAAAATTAAGAGGGGAAGAGAGAGCAAAAGGGAAAAAGGATTGCTGAGTGACTTGAAATGCAGCCAAGAACACATATAATGAAACTTGGCTCAAAGCCCCATGCTGTAGCACAGTTCTCAAAGATCAATTACAGGGATGTTTCTAGCTGTGAAAACATACCTGATGTTTTCAGAGGCTGGTTGGCTGAAATTAAAATAAGATTCTACTTGTATGCTGTGTTGGTTTTTGGTTTGTTCTCCTTTTTATTTATTTCTTTTTGTTTTCCTGGAAAAAAAAAGGAAAAATTGACAATGTTGACTTAAAAAAACAAAACAAAACTGTTTCTTGAATTGAAGTAGTTTGCATAGAGATTTTAGGGCTTTTTTTCAGCTGCATCTTTAATTAGTGTTGGATAACAGAATTGCCAGCCCTTTGAAGTGCTTACTCTGAAAGGTCAGTGTTACTGGGTTTCTTTTCTGTCTCCTGCTGAAGTGAGAGAGTGGTAGGTCAGGCACGTAGAGACCAGAAGAGCCACTGCATTGTGGCATGACTGTCCTCAAACTGAGATCTGTCATAACTAACTTCAGGTATTCAGGAGTGTAAATGTTTATACGTGTGAGTCAGATGTCTGAACTTCCACTGTGGTCTGCAGAAATTTAGTCAATGCAGGCTGTGTAGAACAGTAATTTGTGTCCTTCTGCTGTATGTCCCTTAACTTCTTCAAATCAATCATTCTAGTCTCCCCAGTTTGCATTGACAAAATTTCCATTGCCTTTAATGGCTGCTTAGATGTCTGTCTCCCATGTAGCATTTATAGTCAAGGAAAATCAATCTGCAAATTGAGGGGTGTATTTATATGACCTTTGCTTTAGGGTGACATAAATCATATTTTTAACTGGGCTGTTTCTTTCCATGAGCTGTTGTTCAAGTTAGATGACTGCTTCATTTTTAGATACCTACACTGTACATGCCTTTATTTTAAGGCAAGACAAGTACCTTAATTTTATTTCTGCATGGCTGAATATCAGTAATTCTGAACTTCATGGCAGATTTGTTCTAGTTTCAATGTGTCTCCCAAATTAACTTAACACATCCTCATTAAGAACTGAAATTATGCAAAGTTTGTGCTAATTTGACTAAATAAATGCTGATTTTATGTCTATATTTTATTGACTACACATTCTCAACAAATGATCTAGAAGAAACTATCACACACATTCACAGAAATGACTGCATGTGACAAAGAACGTGTGCAGTTGGAGTTCTGGGGGAAGAATATCCAGGCACGGAACATTCCTATGTATCTTTAATGTTGGCATAACGTGAACTGTAATGTGTGCACCCAAACCATGCATTGAAGAATTCTGACACCAGATTCATAAATATTGAGGGTTTGGGCATTTTTTCCTCAGTTTCCAGAGGAAAGGTCAATACAAGCTGTGAATAATTTTCTTAACTCTACAGAAGCAGAAAACTAAATGTCACTCCCCTATTAACCTCATTCCCAATCTTTAGACTTTGCTGGAGTTACCCAGACCTAGGAACAAAGTTTGGATTTTAGGCTCCAGCATATGCAATAAATCTACTTTTGTATGTTACCTATACCACCAACATTATTTTTTTGCCCTCCACAGAGTTCCAAATGTTCAAATTCCTTATAATGAAGGATAAAGAAGAATTAGAGCTTGCAGATATTGGAGCTTTATGAAAACAAACAACCTGTTGTGGCTGTTCTTGTTGAAAATGACAACTGTTCATACTGTCATTTCTCTTTTTGTAGAAAATAAATAAATGGAGTATTAGAGTCAGTTTTCACTGTATAAGAGTGCCAAGAGATGAAAACTTGTTAGAAGGGCAAGAAGACATTGGATTTTGGATGAATGGTGTAAAAACTGAGGAAATACTGTATCAGATTGATTTTTTCATTCAGGACAGTTGGTATTGTAACAAGAGCTACACAGATGCATCCATAAAATATCAGAGAATTTCTTCAGAGCTGGCTGTTTCCTGACTATGCTGTGTGTTTGCTTTATCTAAGTAACAGCTTGGTCTCTTAGAGAGCCCTAGTCATAATTGCTGATGGCCCGAATCCTTTGGACCTGTGTAGAGGTTCCTTAAAAAGCAGCATATGCTATGGCTAGAATTATTGGATGGCATACTCAAAAAATCAGGAATCTAAGGTTTCTACAAAAATTGAAAGAACTCAGATGAAGCTGGGACCTTTCCACATATCTGAATGTATTGTTACAATAATGACAACTTAATAGTGCTTCCCTCAAGAACCTACTAGTTTGCAGCCTACAGGAAAATCCTTCAAAGATTGTAATAGCTAAAAACACCATTTAAAAGATAAAGTAATAACATTACAAACAAGTGCAGTTCTTTATGCCTAGGATCGATGTTTTAGCTTTTATATTGCCCATAGAAGCAGAGACACTATGAAAAGCAAAAAGCAAGTGTAGCTATCTGAAGATGAGAGAGATGGATCCTAATCAATTCTTAGCTGGAGATGAATAAAAGACTGCCTGCAAAAATGTTTGCCTTCTGTTTGGTTGACTGCCACAGAGGGACAGCCATAACTGGTTTTAATAAAGTAGTTTGCAATTTTGCTTATGTGACTGCAGTACAATCGCGTGGCTGCATTGCATGGAATGTATAAAGTCACTGAATAGAGCAAACAAATGCTCCACCCACACAACTGCAACCTAAAAAATCCACTCAAATGTTTAGACACTCTGTGAAGCATGACAACTGTTAGTGCCATGCTTAATGAGTAGGGAGAGGCCCTTTGTATAAAATATTTCCCTGTACAAATATCTATGTGAATTATGCAAATGAGGGAGGTTTTGGAGGAGATCTTGTCTTGATAATAAATAGATTTCTTGCCTCCTTATTTCTCTTCTCACAGGTACTGCAACGAGCATTTGTTGTGCCCCCCTCATGTGTTTTGGACAAGCTGGGGGCCATGGGAGCGCTGCACGGCTCAGTGTGGAGGAGGGATCCAGGCACGGCGCAGGACCTGTGAAAATGGTCCTGACTGTCCTGGCTGCAGTGTGGTAAGACACTTTCAGCTTTCTCTTCATCAAATATCTATGGCCATATGCCACGGATGTCTCTGTGTCATAGAATCCTAAAATCATTTAAGTTTGAAAGTATCTTTAAGGTTATCAAGTCCAACTGTTAAACCAGACCTGCCAACTCCTCCATTGAACCATATTCCCAGGTGCCTCATCTATGTGTGTTTTCAATACCTGCCAGTTGTCTGGGCAGTCTGTTCCAGTGCTTGACAACCCTTTCAGTGCAGAATTTTTTCCTAATATCCAATCTAAACCTCCTCTAGCAAAACTTGAAGCCATTTCCACGTATCCTAGCACTAATGCTCTATGTCCATAAAGCATCTATGTATGTCTATAAACTCTATCCCTAGCATGTGTAGTCACCAGACTGTTTTTGTCTCTGTGTTGCTTGTGTGTGCTGAAATCCACACAATTTATCAGTCTGAAATATATATAATTCAGCTTTTTCACAGTATCATCTAAAATTTAAGCTTCTTGATGCCAGGCTGGTGCAGATGTAGATGTGATGTTGCAGGTTTATAGTGGTTTTTTATTTTTATCATCGGAGTGCATAGGAATCCTAGCTATGAGCCCAGGACTCCAGTGTATCATGTTCAGTATAGCAGAGAAAGTGCTAAGTTTCACATCTAAATGCATAAGGAGCCAATCAGTGAGTGCATGGAAGCACCAGTAAAGTGCTGAGGTGAGACTGGATAGCAGCAGTGATCTTGGCACAGGAGCAGCCTAGCAGCTGTCAGGCTTTGACTTTACAGTGGGATGATTTGCATGAGTAGAAGTGCTTTATTGACACCCAGTTCATTAAGAGAGGCATATGTGAAAACATGTAGGGTTTTTTTCTTATATCTGAACAAACAGAGGTGGGTAGGTAGAGGTAGAAGAATTTTTTTTTCTTTTCACAATTAAACCAATTTTTACATGTCTTATTTTCAGAGAGATCTAATTCTGAGGCTTGTCATAATCTGTGGTCTCTTTGTTAGATTGGCAGTAATTCAATACTAAAGAAAGGATAATTTATTATCTTTTTCTAATTTGAAGATTTTGTGCATTTTCCCAGGATTTATTATCTTTTTAAAATTTATTCTGATGATAGAATTGCATTTTCAGTAGATTAAAAACATCCAAGAGCCTTGTCCTTTGATTTCAGTTGAACTTTGAGAATTAACCCAATAACTTAGAATTCTATCATTTTCCAAAATATTTGTTTCTTCTGATGGTACACCGAAATAAAGACATATGGTCTAGATCTATTGTTAAACCTTCCTGACTCGCACTGAAAGGAGCACAGTATGATGGTTTTCTCCCTCATTTGTTCCTATTTATCCTATAATAATGTTTGTGAAATACAGCAGCATTTTATTCTGCAGAGAATCTTCCCATGGTCTTAAATCAAAAATATGTAGCTCTAATTTTCTTGGAAAGCTCTATGAGGAAAGTAGGAAAACTTTTAATGTAAACATTTCTTATTATAACTAATTTGAGATTAATGGTACTAGGGTTTGTAATTTATTTACAGTCCTAGCACATACTCTGCTGCACCACAGAATAGTTACCAGTTCAGCTATGGAAATGTTCTGGAGATTTTTTATTAATTAGAAAATTATTTTGTTGATGGTTTCAAGCTTTGGAGTACATAGTTGTCTTGCTAAAACTTAGGCACCAATGAAAACCCATCCAGTGTAGAAATCCTCTATAAACCCTGGTGTTCTTGCAAGACAAAGGACTGTGGTATAAAGGCTGTGTTCTGTTTAAGTTTCACTGAATTTGATCCTTTGAGTTACCTGTCTTGACTCAGAGGCTTTACAGCCATAGCAGGGCCTAGTGACTAAATGTAGCTAGAGACAAAATACTTTATTTCCTCTCAGAGTTTGTTTTGTTAATCTAAGAAGGTGCAGCCAGAAATATTTTTACGCCTTCTTGTAATTGTTGAAGGGATTAGATATTTATATTAATATAGTCTTATGAATGAGAGCACAAATACAAAACTTGTTGGGTGTTCTTCTGCTTTCAACCAAATTTTTAGTTTTATTGTAGTAGGTATGTATTTTTTCAAACAGTTAGAATTATGAATTTTTACCATAGTGAATAAAGGAGAAGTTAATGTGTCTTCTTACTACTATTTTCCACTCTTTACTGGCTATAGTGATATTCAGCTTAGGCTGCGCAAGATATTTAGCGAATTCAGTTTATTTCAAAAAACTTTTATCTTGAATATCTCTGAATACTTGAGAAGCTAAAAAATCTCGGGAAGTGTTGCAGTGAAAGTGGTAGTAATCTATACTACATCTACTGTTTGTCTTTTTCTGGAGTAAAAGATGTTATGAGCCAAACATCTACCAGGTGAATTAAAGGCACAGTTGGGAGTAGACTCAGGGACTTGAAGTGCCTGATTGTCTCAACCATTACATGATAGCTTTAAACTATAAAGAGATTCTCTAGGTTTCTGGTTTACCTGCTTCAGTGAAGATGAACTTTGTAAAACTTTCACAACATTTGAGCAGCATGAGTTGCAGCTGAATAGTCCAGTGTCTGTGGCCTGTGAAGAGAAGAAAAAAGGGGAGAGGACTGGAGAACTTATTATTTAAGAAGATAGTAACTATGTTAGACTTAATTTCTTCTTGAAATCAAAATAAATTTTTGATGCATCAGAGGTGTAGGATGGATGAAATGCTGTCTTGGGACCCCTTTCAACTGTGCCAAGTCTTTGTTTTTAGAACTTTGTTTTTAGGGAATCATGGGAAAAAACCACCACCAGCAACAACATCTGCTTTTATAAAATTTAAGAAAGGGAGTCTTACAGTATGCTTGCCAGCAGTATCAGGGGACCAGATTTAATTTCTTAGGAGAACCTGCCTCTTCTGTTTTCCAATCTGCAACCTGGCTGTGAGACTGCAGTATAGCCAATGCTAAACTATTTTTCTGTCCTTATTTTGCAGCTTTTACCATATTAATGGCTATTGTCTGTGTCCACCTAATGATTCATACCACATAATATTTAATGAACAGTGTTTTTCTCTTTTAGTTTGATTGAATTGCTCCTAGGCTGCAATATCACAGCAGGCAGCTACAGCCTGTGCTTGTCTTTTTGCATGTTTCTCATCAGTTGGTTCCTTGACTTTATCTCTCTTATAGCAGATATCAGCCAAGCCACTTCAATATTTTTTCTCAGGACTCAATAGAGTTCCCTACCGTTATTTCCAACTTATTTTATAAAATAAAATAATAATGATAAATCTGTTAATGGATATAAATATTTGTGGTAGTTTGACTTACAATATTCCACAGAGATAAAACCGTGATGGTATCTTAAAGATGCATCTGTTGCTTAAATGCACTCAATACATGAAAATGGATGGCCAGAGACTTAGGGCTGAAGGCATTTTCACTGAATATATAAAATCATAAATCAATATGATATAGGAGAATTAGACCACAGAGACTCATAACAGTCAAAAAGATGAAGTTCAAAATGAAAATCTGGAGTCATAAGGACCTGTCAAAGTCTTTAAGTTAATCAAAGCTACTAAAGAGTTCTTAAAATTGTCTAATAAGAGATAGAACCATCACAACCAAATTTAAGAGCAGCTAAAATCTGGTAATATAAAGCTTAAGCATATCACGAAACAGGTATTAATCTTGTGTATGCAGGTGATACAGGCACTAGAGAAGGAGCTGTGGAATTTTCTGGACTGTGCTAATGTGACTCAGAGGACAAACATCTTCAGATTTTACACCATACTCAGATAAGCTTTATGTTTCCTTCAGAAAATGCCTCTTTTCCCTTGAGAAGCATAATCTCACTTGAATTTGCCTCAGGCCAGTAATAAAAGAATAACTTTTTTAAAGAATTATTAATAGAATGAGGAATTTAGTTTGTGGCTCAAGTTGGGTGACATGCTTTATGTGTATATTTGTCTGTGTTTTCATTTCAGTCATACTAAAATATACATTAATCTTAGCTTTTGTACTGGGAGTCTGGTAAAGTGTATATACTTTCCACATACCAGAACAAAGTACAGTGTGCTTTGCTGTGGAAAAAGAAAGGAAAAAAAAAAAAAAGAGTACTCTTATTTATTTCTTAGACTATAATAGGTATTTTTGTTTGTTGTTTTTTTTTTTTAATTATTAGTATTATTGTTTCAATTTTCTGGAATTGTTCTGAAGACAAAACTTTTTTCAGAAAGCATATTTGTATAAAAAAAAAGTCAGGAGTCTTTACTTGCCATTTCACAGAATGAGTTTGGAATTTCTAGTCCATAAAAGTGACCAGAAAATAAAATTATTATGTTTTTTTATAGTTCTTTTTTAAGTTTCCATTTGACTTAAGAAAAAGAATCTATTGCAAAACCAGAAAACAATCTCACAAGCATGATGTATAAGAAATTGTTATATTTATATGATGATTGCCTACAACCTCATTTCCTTTTTCAATCCTTTTTTCTTCTATAATGCAAACTCCATTGAGTATTAACTGGTTTTTTTAATGTTTTAAAAGTTTAACAAAGTAGAACCTCTCTTCTTTTGATGCTGCACATTCTACTGCAATTGCAAGCAATAACAAGTTGACTAAAGAGGGTAAAACTAAAAAAACCCAAAATCATAAGAAATAGTTTCAGAAAATGCTAAAACATATTGATCAATGGTACATGTCTGCTTACCTTGATCAGTAAAGTGAGTTACCAGCTTGGCATTCATGGCCAAGGTAAATGTGAAATATAAACTGGTTGAAGTGATGTACATATATATCCAAATGTGACCTGTTTAAGGTGGTATTTGGGCACACATCCAGCAATCATTTTGCTGTTTCATTTATTTAATTTTGAAAAAGATGCTAAACTGTAAGGTGTTTGCTTTCTTGCTTAGAATAGTGTGAAGCATCCCTTTTTTGAGAAACTAATTTTTAAAGTAACTTAAAGATGTGAAATACATTTTTACCTGCTAGGGAACTGTCTCTATTCTACTTCAAACTATTCAGTTCAGCCTGTGACAACTGACACTGACTGACTGCAGTCCTGTTCTGAGATTCCTGTAGCAAGTTCTTTCAGGGACTTCCAGGTCATGTAAAATAACTTCTTTCATGGACCAATGCCATCTGATTTGTAATCTCTTTCAAATCTAATTATAAGGGTTTGCCAAAGCGAACACATTCAAGAACTTTGTATTGGGCATATGTGTATCTGTCATACAGATGATGAATGTTTGATTCAGAAGTCCAAATCTCATTTAAAAAACTGTAGGAAACAAATTTTAGTGTAAGTGTACATAAGCTTTCTCCGGGCTTTGGGTGAAGGCAACAGCCAGTGTGTGTCTCAAGGTCAAGTAGCAGCCAAGTGCCTTCATCCAGTTAGGGAGTTGTACTGATCAGAGATAGGAAACCAGTCTTCCTTCAGCCAGAATTTGCCCCACTGTTTCCTAAAACACCAGGCACACTTGAGTGTGTCCTGTCTCAGGTACCACCATTTGTTGCAGTTTTCAGTGGTTCTTGTGCTGTAGATGTAGTTTTCATTATTGTTACTTAGGTGTAATACTGTACCCCCAGCTCTATGAGGCCTTGTGGTTGAGTTGTGGTCATTGCTGCCTCTGATAACCACAGAAAAAGTACCTGAAACCCCCTTCAGTCTGTGCCCAGCAGGCACAGTGCTGAGCTCAAGGACTCACCCTTAAGAGATGTGAACTACTTTCTTTTGACTGGATAAGTTTGGAATGTGAATGAAAAAAGAGAAAAATAGGAAGAAAGAAGCTCGAGTGCTGAAATATTGTGCTGCAGTAATTTTAAATTGAGTTAATGAGCGAAACTGAAACTGGAGGATATTTCCTGAGGATTTGTGCTTCATGGAGCTTGAGTTTTTTTCATTGCTGTGGACATTCAGTTATCTTTGGAAAGTAATCCATAACTGTGACTGAAGACTAAAAAACCAGAACAAAAAAGTAGATGGCATAGTTTTAGCTTAGTTTTATTAAGTAATAGGGCTTACAGGGTCATGTTGTGGTCTGTCAGATATCCTTACTCTTCAGCTCATAAGACACTCACTCCTCCATTATAAACGTTACATTAAGTTTGATTGGAGAGTGGTCTTAGATGACAACATGGAATTGGGACAAGTTGCATGAAAAACAATGGCCCAATAAAAGAAAAAAAACTCAATTAGTTTCTACATTGAGAGACAGATTTGCAGCTGAGTCCATTGCTTGGTCCAAGTGATGTCAGGTGCTGGTCAATGAGTGTAGATATCAGCAACATATCAGCACACATGTTGTTTGGGACTAGACACTGCATCTCTTCATTTTTAGCAGTCGGACTGCTAAATCCGACAGGTGGGAGTATGGGAAGGGGAACTGTGAGAGGATTAAATGGATCAAATTAAAAAAAAAAAAAAAAAAAAAAAAAAAAAAAAAATTAAGAAAAAAAGGACTGTCCTGGAGTATCCTGTAGCTCCTGGAAAAACTAAAACTGTATTTAATATAGGATATTTTTTCTTATGTTTTATTTTAAGAAAAAAAAAAAGATAGTAAACCTCTAAACCAAATTTAAGGAAAATAAACAATTGATGGAGGTAAAGACAGGCTGTTTCACCTAGTGTCTGATTTTCAAACTGCTGAACAACTACAGGGTAAAACATAATTCTGAAATGGAAAGTGCAATGCAGTCCCTTAGGATATTACTAATGTAGACCACTTCATATTTTTCTGACATTGTTCTTCAAGAAGATAAAAGGGATTTCTGACAATCAAAATGAAGCGACTTCAAAGAAAATTATATTAAGTTCATTACAGAGGGGTTACATAGAGTTATTATTAGTTATATTATACAGTTTATATATCTTTGTTACATTGATGTTAGCTTTATTCATTTTTACCCACTGGACATACTAGTGATTTGCCCTAGAAGGAGAAACATCAGATTATTGGAAGGTTACTTTAGATCTCCTAAGGGAATGCATTTAGACAGATTTTATTTACAAGTGCTTTTAGACATTTTGGAGGAAAAAATTTGGATTATATTTTCTAGTGACCTGAACTTTTGGGGCATCATCGATACAAAAGTTGATTTGCATGTCATACAGGAGGCACTAGACATCTTTGAGGGCTGAAGTAATAGAAATGAAGAGTATTGTATCATAATTTTAGTCATGAACTTAACAGAAGCTTCTGCTTTCACCTTGAAGCACAGTGAGGAACAAGACAGGAGAATGACCCTGGTGTGTGAATTGTTTATGATTCTAGTTATAAGGCAGAATGGTTGTGCAGTCATGAAAAAAAATTAGATTCAATTATAGCATTTAGGAAGTTTCAGCAAGGGAGACAAAAAAGCTAGTCCAGGTATTCATACATAAACTAATCTCAGAAGAGATGACTGTAACAGTCTGGACTGAAGCCTGATAAAATCACAGTTTTTGTTTCACATATTGCAATAATGTGGTTTCTCCAACGTTGCTGTTATCTTCAAAGCTGAGCTTATTTCAAAGCTGAATTTGTCTGACAGCTTTGTGTCAATGACTGAAGTCATGAAAGTTCATTATGATTTCATCTACAGATTTCAAGTTTCTTCCATTACAAAAATATGTCTTTGTTAAGTATGGAGAAATCTTAATTCTAGTGTAGTCAGTTCAGTAGCAACCTTCATTATACATTTGCAATCAAAATGGGAGAAAAAGGGTGCATGAAGCATAACACTGAAAATTACCTCAGAAACCTCATAGAGCAGTTACATAAAATTGTTCTGTAGCCATGCTTACTGTTCTTAAAGGATATGGCCCATGGTGGAAGTGGGCTGAGCTCAGAAAAGTGTTCCAAAGAAAGGGAAAAGATTGGGATTCCCGTAAATCAGAGTACGCAGTGTTCTAGTGTATGAAGGACTAATATATAAATTAATGACAGGTTTAGAGAGGGAGCATTGGGGTTTCTGTGTACTCTATACTGTGGTATACTGAGTTTTAAGGAAATATGAAGCCAGTGTAGAGAATTAATTTCTAGCCAGGGCACTGTTAAATGATGTAACTTATTGCAAGAAATTGTTGAGGCTTAAATCTTACGAATCAATAAAACTGCACACAACTAAAATTGTGTAGGACGTCAAGATGAAGTAAAAATAGAACAGACAAAAAAATTAGATTTTTGTTAGCATAATAAATCAAATTTTAAAGTTTTAAAGATTTTTCCTGAATATTAAAAATTAGGTTTAGAGCTGTGCTTTTTGCATTCTGCTTATTTCTGTGCTGCCATTTGACAATAACCAGGGAGGGCATGTCTGATCTAGAATGGCATTTCCAATGTTCTTTATAAGGGAGTGTTGAATCACTTTGCAACAAATTGTCCCTCTGATTTATTTTGTTCCTTTCAGGTTTGGTCACCTATACTTAAAATGGCACAGTGCAAACACAGTAATTGTGTTTACACTTTTTATACCGAGGAGTCTGCTCACATGTAGACCTTAACACAAAGCAGAGTTTTCTTTCAGTATTCTTCAGTTTGACCTCAGTAAATCTCTGGGATGGATGAAGCCTGAATAAATAATATGCACTGTTGCCATTTATAGCTTCACTAATGCAGCAACTCCTGAAGAGTGGGAGACTGATTTGTTAGCTGAGCTGACTGACAGCAATCCTTAGCCATCTGAGTGCAATTAAATGGAACTCCATCCAAATTAATTATATTTATGTGCCAGCTTTTATTTTTACTTAGTCTCAGGGCATCATCGTAATTTTTAATTTATTTGGCTGTGGTAGGATTTTAATTTTCATTGAAAATAGTGTCAGGCAGCCCTGTTCTTACACAAGGTAGATGAGGTTGAGAAATAATTTAAAAACTTCTGAATATTTATTGATGGAGTTATCAAAACTTCCTTTTTTTTTTCCCTCCTTGATTCATTCCATTCTCCCTCTCACACTAAGTTATTGACTTAGAATACTTCAGCACTGATACTGCAGCCACCACATAAAAGGCACTTAGTTATTTAAAGCCTCTGTCATTCATCTTGAACAAATATATTCACAAGCCTTAAAAAAGACAAACATACATTTTCATTCTGTTTATTTATAACTTATTTTGTATCTTCAGGATGTTGTGACTCAGCCTGTTGAAGCATTCTGAAATAATAATATTTAGATCTGAATACTCCAGTACATGGGATTGTATTCTTCTTGTCTGAGAATATAAACTCATGCAAACACTGAGCTCATTTACCAGAATACACAGCGATTTGTCCTTGCAGGTCGAAGGGCAGGATGAAGTGTCACAGTCACCCTACCAAGACCCCTTTTGTAACTTGAAAGCAGCATCATGCTGCATATTTCTTTCAGCTAGCAAAGTGCAGCCAAAAATGAAAGTATTAATTCTTCCAGAACAGAGTTTTTCTAATTCAACAATACTTATTTCATCTGAAACATCAGAAAGCTGAAGTCAAGAAAACAGGCCTTTCAGTTTATGTTATGAAAATCTCCAACCTTGTTACTTATAACGATTTCTAGCATGAGAGATCAGTGGAACAAGTTACTACCTTGTAAAGATACAGGTGTTGATTTATCTATCATTTGAAATTTGTGATGTCCCTACATAGACTGGGACTGGACCAGAAATAGGTCAGCCTCAAAATGCAGATTTTGCTTTGCCTTGTCAGAGAGGCCCAAGATGGAGAAAGGCAGTTATAGACTATAACTGTATTTTTTCAGCTATCTGATTCAGAGGAAGGACAGATTCTCTTCGATCTCTTTGTAATTTAGATCGATCTCCAGAAGGAAAAGTGGAAAAGCCCCCCACCCACAATAGCAGAGCTGACCCGTGGTGCTGCAGATACTTTGGCAGTTACACAGGCTGGATTGCCAGGCAGCAGGTCAGATACCAGGTTGTTACTCAGCCAACATCTGTGCAGTGCCCAGCACTCTTCTGTGTTACTGCTCTGTTGCTCAACAACAGCCCCATCTTTAGTTCATGAAGGTTGTTTGTGAAGGTAGTGGCAGATTCCAGGACTTTTTATAAAAGGCCATTTACATCTTGGTGTTTGTGAAGACACTGTATGTGGCTTTGTCAATATACCATTCTGGTAATGCCATACCACTGTGGATAAACCACTTACTAGCAAAAATGTCATTTTTCACAGCCGAGTTTATTTTGCCCCCATCCCCTCAGTATAAACTCTATGAAAAACATGAGAGTTATTCAATAGACCCATATCTCCTGGCATTGCCTGACTTAGCTAAGTATCTTCATAGCTTTGGATGACATTAGCAAGCAGAAATCGAGAGAATATATCTGGCTGTTACTCTACCTAGAAAATCTGTAATTCTGCTTTGAACTGAAATTAAATATGCTCACTATATTTAAAGCATGAGAAGAGATGAATTCAGAAGTTTCTGAAATTTTCAGGCAGTTTTTCACAAAACTAGAAGTATACTACTACATGTTTTCATATAGGAATGCATAAACCTCTTTGCAAAGCACTAAGCTTCCTATTAAAAAGAGTTAGTTTGTGAATCCTATCCCTTACTGAAAAGCTGATCCAGAATCCCAATGCACATATTGGAGCATTTGTGTGAGATAGCTCGGCAGAAAGAGTATTTTGTTAAAGAGTTTTAAAGTACTTAGAAAAAGAAGAAATAGCAGTGTGTGTATTATCTTCTTCTGAAATATAGGGCTAAAAGGAATATTAGACATGTAGTGAAATCTATCATCAGCAATTTCGTATGAATTATAAAAATGATCCATTACACAGAATGCAAGAAAAAAAAAGCAACTGGTAGATTATAGGAATTAATCCATCAGAAATCCTGCTGGGAGTAATATGAATGAAATTGGAAAAAAAAGGAAAAAATGCAGTGTTGTTTGGTATCTCTAGTTAGAGAAATGTTTTCACTTCTTTCCTTTGTTTTCAGAATGACTGGTGTTTTATTTGGTGGTTACTTTTCTAACTAAAACTGAAGAAGTATAATAGTATGAGATGCCGTATCTGTAAAGAGAAATATGGCTTTCCATTATAGTCCCGAGAAAACTAACTAATGCCGTAAACTTCACAGGAAGAAAAATATATATGAGCAGAATTTCCTGTGTTGTGAGATGAGGGTAGAGTGAAGTGCGGAGAACAAAGGAAGATCTAAATAACAAGCGTGCAAGATTTTAAAGAAGTATTTGTCCTTTCTAAAGCTACAGAAGAGCTTTGCTTGATATAGTCAGGCAAATAGAGATGAAAATGGACTGTTAATCATCTGCCTTTTGTGGCAACCTTTGATTATTTGGGGGAAATTTATTGATGAGTTTAGTTCTTAGAACAGCATTCTCCCTGCAGTACCAGCCTGATAAAGAGCATGTGTTTTTTTGAGTTTATACTCACCCTTTCCTTTTTTCCCTATGCAGCACACTCTCCAGAGTGGTTTGGTTTTTATTTTTTGCACATAGGTGCCATCTTAGGTATGGTACTTTCCCTGCTGTTGAATCAGTTTAACCACACAGGCTTACAGCACAGACCATGCTGATCACCATTCATTGTAAAAAACTGACCATTTATTCCTCTCTTCCATTTACCATCTTTTAAGCAGTTAATTATCTGTGAAAGCATAATAGATTTTCTTTTAGCTTGTGGCTGCAGGTCTCCTAGGAGGGAATAATTCCTCTGAGGTACATTGTGAAATGTCTTTCTGAATTCAAAGTAAACTGCATCAGCCTACTGCCTGTATCCCTAAGTTTGTTGACTCCTTCAGAGGTTCTGATAACTTTGCAGCTTCCTTTTAAAGAAAAGCAGAGCATATAATTTTCTTCTCCAGCAGATAAAATTTGTTCATGTTCCACTAATTTCATGCCTTTTTATGATTTCCTTGATTTGCCCAATTCAGATGTCATGCTCATTTTTTTAGTTTCCCTGAACTTCCTGAAGTATCTTTTAAAAGTTATGTCACACTCAGCATCTTCCAGGGTTTAGATAGGAAGGTAATTTAAGCAAAAAGCTATGTGTCACTAGTATTAGTTTTCTTATTTCTGCTTCTGTAGTTACTTTATTTGGTGACATTTTTTTCTCTTTTTATCTATTTGTGCCATCATGTCTTCAACTAACACAGTCTGCTGTGGTCTTGCCATTTCTAAATACCCCTTGTATAATATCCCTTGTATGCCTTCAGAGTGTTCTGGCCCTATAGACTGTAGCAATCTTTCTGTCCTTAATGTCCTTGAAGTAGGACTGCATCTTAGCATTTAGACCTCACAAAGTACCTCCTCCTTGAATTCTTTTCTGGCCTCTCTCATTCTGTTTTTACATTTATTATGCTAGATTCATTATAATTTCCCTTCATTCTTTGTTTGTACCCAACTTCTGCTTTTTGCAGGGTGGTATCATCTCCCTGCTGTTTAGTTCTGATGATTTCCTTTCGCCCTTCCTCAGACTTCTTGATTGGCAGCAAGCATTTGGTCTCTGCCTCTAAAACATTGCCCCTGGTGAGATTCCCTCCTGTAGTGCTCTGCTGAGTCACATCCCTGTGCAGGTCCCTCATTAATGGTTGTACTGAACCCGGCCATGTTCTTTGTTCATTTGTACTGCAGAGGAGGGGTCAGAGACTAGCCCCCTAATATTTTTCTCTTGGGTAGAGTCACCTCTCAAGGCAGCAGAATTCAGCAAAGAAAATTATTTTTAAACTTTTCTTAAAAAAAAAAATAGGCAAAACTGTTGGCCAAAATATATGTGTTTTTGTCATTTTATTCATATTTCTTAACCTTGGGCAGTTAAACCAGTAGTATAGTTTGCTTAGTCAAGTGTAAAAGCTGAGTCCTGCAGGGGACTTTTTGCAGCTACTGAACAGATATATTACATTTAAAACCCCTGAAATACATCTTCTCTGCCACTTGCACCTTGACAGACCCATGATTCCACCCTAAGGGTGGTCAAAGAGGAGGACTCAGAATCCATGATCTTTGAAATTTATGGAAAAAAATACAGCATTTGGTTTCTATAGCTGCTCAAAATCATATTATGTTTTGTAAGCAGTCACAAACTGACACACAAAGTGGTTTTAGTGCTTGATTGTCACTGCTAAAACAGGGCCTTACCCAAAAGGCAGTGAAGTCAATTTAGTCTTCCTCCGATTTCAGGGATAACTAAGTCATCCTCAGACTTTTTGTAATCCTGACTGCTTCTGAAAACAGATATGTACTTACTCATAAATGGATTCCAAACAGTTAAACAGTTGTTTAACGTTACCATCAGAGATATTCATTATGAATTGGATGCAAGGGGCTTTTGTTTGTTGGCTGGATAATTGTAATTTTTGGCATCTTTTTCTCCCTACACAGTTCAATGAATATATACATATATATATATTTTATTTTTTTTTTTTTAAATCTAGCTTATTTTAAAAAAATTGTCACTTATCAAATCCAGTAAAAAAAGAAGTCCTTTGAAGCTTAAAATTTGACATGTTCTCTTGGGGATATGACTTTAAAAGCTGTGGGAGTATGAGCAGTCCCTGATGAATTAACTTTCCAACTCTGTAAATGCACAGAACCAAGTACTTACTCATTGGAATAAGGAACGTGATTAAGAAAGCAAAAAGCTCTAAACCGTGCAGCTGGAGCACAGATGCCAACAAAAATAACTTTGATGCTTCACAGATGATTTTGAACACAAAGCTGTTCCAATTGATTCCTTCCCTGCGTTTTCCTTGGAAAAACATTAAGTGCTCTGTGGTTTGTTTGTTGGTGTTCTTAAGTGGTAAAGGGATTACACAAGTTCATAAAGAAAGAGTTTTCCCTAAATGGATGTGTGCTTGTTCAGTTCTATTAATTAAAGTTATCAAACCATATGTCTGTAGATTTTTAAGTGTACAGTGCAAACAGTACAGTTTTCGGTGCTTTTCCAGATGTGAGTTTTTAAAGGTAAATGAGAACGATACACTTATTCTGTGATAGGGAACTTGAAGGTTTAATGCTAGAGAGTTTGTACCGTCTCAGAAGATCTTTTTTTTAACTTCAGAAAAGCAGATAAGCCCTTAAAGGCCACCTCTGACACTTGGCAATTAAAATCTTGCAGTGTAGTCTAACTTCCAGTTAGTGTTGGAGTTACAGAAGGTATCCATATAGGTGTATCTGTGGCATATTCTGGGTTGTAAGTAGGCAGTTTTGTAGGTGTGTAGGCACCGATGTACATGGTAGTGGAACATATTGAAAAGTTCTAGTAAGAATCAATAGCACAGCTGTATTGGGAGTGCAAAACAGACACCAGACACCTGTGTGCCGGAGAGCAGCTTCATCTGGGTTTGTCTCAGTGATTGCCTAAGGTAAAGGACATGGAAGGTAAAGGGAACTGGTTTAGAAATGTCTAAAAGGATTTTTTGAGCTCTGACTTGACTGAATCACTACCAGTCCTGCTGGGATCAGGCTCTTCTTTGGAGAACTCAAGCTCATCTAGATTTCCTGAAAGCTGTTTTGTTGTGAAATGGTAATTTAGGTAAAGAATGACTTTACCTGTTTCAGTTAGTGGTTTAATTCAAGTGTTGTTCTCATTTCTCATACTTTGAATATGAGCCTGGGTTTGTTTCATTCATGAAAAGCAGTAAAGCTTGAATGAGTTCTCTGAATTACTACCAATAAAATTTGTATCTCAGTCACCGTAAGTCCTGCACAGTCCCAACTAGAATTAAAAACACTGCAGAACAGGACTTCTGAGTCATATTAGTAGTATTCCAGGTTACACATACAGATTAAACAAACAAACAAACAAAAACAAACAAAAAACCAAAAAAACGGCATTCGAAAGCATAAAGGTTTATCTTAAAGAGCTTGTTTAATAACAATGCTGTTATTTTCAGATCAGGAACCAAAGAGCAGTAACTCTAATGCCTGTTGCACGGAAGAGCATCTTCCTGACTTTCTGAATTATTATGTCTCCATTTTCTTACACTTATACATTGTGTCTAGGACAGACAGTGCCCATGTAAGGATTTAAAGTACCGCAATTAATGCAAAAATATTGCAAATTTTAAGGAAAGAATTCTCAACATATTTTTTTTAATTCAGCTCATCTGTTAAATGGTTTAAAAGTTACAAATAAATCCTGGAAATATGTATTGGTGAGCAAGAGATAAATGAAATAAATGATAGCGTATGATGAATCTACCTATAGTAACACATCCTACGGATTCACAGTTCACCTCTTGCTTATGTCATAGTAAAGTCCCATACTAAGGAAATCAGAGATGAATTGTGCCAGGACCGTTATTACTGGTCTCCTCTTCCCTCTACCTAAAATTCTTAAATCCTTGGCCAGTTTTGTTGGTTGGTAAAAATTATTACATGCTAGATTTTATAATGTAGCAAATGAAGTAAATAATTTCACTCCTTTCAGAAAAATAGAAAGGGGAAACCATTTGTTACTCACCAGTACCTAAGCTTTTGATGGGATTTGAAATGTTGGAGAAGAACTTCCCCTCCCACCTCTGCTAATCTTAGTGCTAATGACTGTCTGCCTGCAGATGAGAGAGTAGCTCTACCTGATTAAGGCTCCATGCTCAGAACTTAATTTTTGGTTTAAAATATTCTCTGTGACTTGATGCTGATGAGAATTCCTTTCTATCACTTTGCTTTCCACTCCAACATTGAAGTAGCGTGCTATGAATGAGAAGTCTGAGTTTGATTCTTTTCTGAAAAGGGTATGAAAATGGGAGTTTGAAGCTCTGTGGAAAAAAATTACATCAATAAATAAAAAATTTGAATGTCAGTCTCTGCCTCAAACAATTCCTAGACTGTTATGAAAGTATCCACATACTCAGAAATAAATTTTAAATCTTTTCAGTAGTTCTCATTATTTTCCTGGGGCTCCATTCTAAAGATATTTCCATTTTACAGTCCTATTTGCACCCCCTATATCTGATGACTACAATTACTGTATAATCACAATAAGTCCATGATGTTCATCGGTCTTTGCTGATATCACTTGATAACAAAAACAGCTTAGATATAGAGCATCTGGATTTTTGTTTCACATTTTCTCATCTCGTAGCTCTGAATTCAAAGATGTCAGTGGTAAATAAGTTTCATATACGTTGGTTGATACCGGTAAAGACAATTACATCTAAGAAACACTATTTATTTATTTGTTTAGATTTAAGGAAATTATGAAGTTGCAAACTCAGTCAGTCCAATACAGGATCTATAACAATAACAGAGTTAAAGTTGTACATGAATATTTGAAAATATTCTTAACTATGAAGTATTTTATGAGAAATTTGTTGTAGTTAAGTTAGAGAACAGATTGCTTGGACTCCCACCTATTTACTAACACTTGTAATTCTGTTACAGGCAAAAAAAGAATGTACCATTTATGTGAAGCCAAGAATTTAATCTTAGTCTGATTACAGTCTTAATGTTTCTTACATTTATAACAGCCTTATGAAATAGTTTAAATGACATGCTGGTAGCATAAATACACAAATTTTTTAGTCTCTGCCTTTCTCTGCCATTAGGCTGGCCCTCCCACTGCCCCTTGATATGGAGGTTGATGGTTTCAGTCTGGAGGTGGGTTTATAGCAACTGATCAGTATCCTGAGCCCTTGGCCAGAAGTGTGACATTGATATTTATGATTTCTTTTTTCTCAATTTAGGATGTGGTTGGGAACTTTTTAATGTTTGTTAAGAGGCTTCACAGCTGCTTATTATTTGTTGATTTGCAAGTCCATATTGCAGCTGAATTTACTGTGTAATGTGTGTTTTGCATATGCTGGGTGCTTGCTCTTTGTTCTCTCTGATACCTCAAGGCTTGACTTACCTTGCTCCTGAGATTGCATTCATTTGATGACCAGTAATTGGCCATCAGAGATGTTTATAGCCCTTGGGGTTCAGGTATTGCTCTCTGCCAGTTCTTTCAAAGCTTTCTCTGTGCTGTGTTTTATTAAGGGGGTCTAATAGGTCATTCTGCTCTCAGTAACTGCATGTTACAAATGCCAATTAGTTACAAAACATATATTGGTGTAGACATTACATCACACAATTATAACAGAGCTGATGAAAAGTTAAAACAAAGCAGGTGATAGAGATCTGGTAATTAGATAATTGCTACTGCTTGTAAAAAATCTTCAGGCAAACCAACACAAGCTCAGGCACAGCTCAGCAGGTCCTTTAGCCTATCTTGTTAGCTTAAAGCAAAACCTGTGGCACAAACAAAACAGCACTTACTCCATTTGTAAACTCAATGTTTACTGAGCTACAAAGCTAGGAAGCATGTTAGTGGTTTAGTTATGCTTAGGTTTCAGGTGGACCATTCATGCTGGAATGCGAGAGGAGCTCCTCAGATGATTTAATGGCACTTGCCATACCCATGAAAAGAAAACAAAACACATTGGATTTTCAAACCCCAGTCTCTTAAAATAGACATCACTGTTTCAGAAATCTCATTTCAGCTAAGGATTTGGATAGCTGTCTTTATGCAGTAAACTTCAATCACTTATGTCATGATCTTAGTGCTAGGCTAGTAGCATTATCCTATGGGCAAATAAAGATACATCTGGGTTTTTTGGTCCTGCTAGGGAACATTCTCATTTAACTACTGATTAGTAGGAGACTCTCTTGATCAAATGCAACTGTTGTATATTCATATCTCACTGCTGTGATGCCAGACAGGCTCACGTTTATTTCCACTTTGCCAAAAACAAGATGATACACTTTACTGATAAAACTACACAATCTTAACATTACATATTGCTACTCTGATAAAAAACTCCTCTGAGCCAGATGCTTGTTTATTACTCAATTAAAGTAGATATAAAATACACAGCTCTCCTTCTCATCGCTTTTCTTAAGCTCCTGTGCCTAAAATTATGTATATTTTTTTAAACTAATAATCTTCAGTATATGAAAGGGGCTCATGGGACCTCATTAAAGGAGTCTCAAGGAAATCTGAAGTTGGCATAATGTGACTCCATGTGACCCTCTGCAAGGAATTGCTTTGTTTGTTAGAAATGCAAGCAATCTCTGCACCCACTTGTCCTTCCTGCTAGAAAAAATGATCTCTTCAGACTCAACACAACTTCAGGGTGTACTAAAACACAACTATATTTAGTACTATTTTAGCAGAAGATGATGTTCCTGAATCTCACTCAGTTTCCTCTTGTGCTAAGAATTGTTCTCTGAGGCTAAATTGATGGAAGGAGTAATGGGCATGTAAAGTATTTGAGGATGTTATTCTCATTTGACTTGAAATACTGAATGATTTAAATTTCCTTGAGGTTTAATGTCACTTAATCATACAAATAGCAGTTTGCATTTTCTGTAATGTTTTGTGTTTTTGAGATATTTGAGCAGCTGTATGATTACAGATCCTGTGTTCAAGTGTTAGCTAAATGCTCTTTGGAACATTCACACACACAAAATGGAATGTCTTTTTGCCTCTAAGCAGGATAAGGCTCTGAAACGTTGGACTGATTCTTTCTGGAATCCTTGTTAAAAACAAAAAATTACCCTGTTGCATCTGCCACGTATTCTTTCAAAGGAAACAGATAGTGAACTTCCCATTTTGTAAAATCAGATACTTTCTTTGTCACTCTGCAGAGTAATCAGACTAACCTTTTTCCTTTGTCTTGCGATTTAAAAAAAAACACTTCCATAATTTAAGAAGTCATTTGGCTATATCAGCAAGAGTTCAAGGAACAAACAACTTTAAAGTTGTGACTTCTCACAGACTTGTCTAAACATGGAGAGACAGAGAGGCAATCTTAGGTGGCAAAACAGCTACAAAAATATTCTTTTGCTTGTATGAAATGTAAAGGAAAGAAAAAGGCAAAGTAAAAAAGCTCTCTTCCAAAAAAGCATCTGTTGAAACAATTTGTCCAAGCAATACTTGATGTTAAGAGTAAGAAAGCTGGGTAACGATGCATGATTTTGTACTCCTTAAACAAATCCTTAGTAAACTTACACATATCATTCTTACCTCCTGAAATCCTTTTAGGCATCTCTCTCGTGCCTCTCTCTGGTACAAAAGTACCTGGGTTAAATGGCTTAGGTTTCATATAGTACTGGGATCCATTAAGACAGAGAGTTCATATATCATTCAGTGTCTGCTGAGGGATTACTTCTATAGACCAAGCCTTAACTGAACAGCATGTTCTGTACCTCATCATCACTGATACCAAAATATTTACTAAAGCACCTACACTTTGGCGAGAAGCCACTGTGTTAAGATATACTAGAAGCTGTGGCCAAAACTTAAGTCCCACATGAACACATTTATGAATTACAGAACTAAAAGTTAAAAGATATACCATTTTTTGTGCTCTTTTAGAACTGCAACAATGTAAATAGGTGAATTGGCATTTAGGAAGCCACATTTGAGCCTTCCCTTTGAGGATTTGTGAGAATTTTATCTGCACAAAGATTATTGAAAATTCTATTCTGTTATCTTCTTTCTCCCCTCTCCCTTGGGATCCCAGGGACTGCTTGCACCCTTTCATCCACAAATTCCTACAAAATACCTGCATTTTCTTATCAATGGAATTTATTTAGCTGTAACTGCTTTTATTTTATGTAGTCACATTAAGAACTTCTTGTGGATATGTAAACAGCTCAGTGTCACTATCTTTTATTTATTATCGTTATTGCTTTTCTTTTTTTTTCTTTTTTTTTTTTTCCTTTAAGGATTTTTTCCTAGGCTTCTTAAGGAAAAATAAGAAACAAAGCAGACTGCCTGTCCTACCTATATTGGCCCATTTTCTGCCTTTACTGGTCTTACTGGTGTTGCCTTGTCTTTGAGGATCTAGAAGAAAGACTTCTTTTCCTGAGAACTTCTACATTTTAGTGACAAATTCCTGAGTATCAGAGAAGGCTGTCAGAGAGAAGGATGCTTTACCAACTTATCCAATTGGGAAAAAAGACCCACAACACAAAAATCTTCAGCTATAATTTTCTCTTTGCGTATGTACAACTTCAGGCTACCTTTGCACCCCTGCCATGTCATGCATTGAGGCTTGCTGGATGCCAAGGCTGCTCTGTTGCCCGCCTCCTCATCCTGGCAGGCAAGAGAAAATATAGTAAGAGGCACTTGGATTGAGATAAGAACAGGGAGAGATCTCTTACTAGGTCGCCTATNATTTTATTTTATTTTATTTTATTTTATTTTATTTTATTTTATTTTATTTTATTTTATTTTATTTTATTACCAGTCAAATCAGAGTAATGTAATGAGATTTAAAACCACATCATAGAAGAACCTTTCCCCCACTTCTCCCTTCTTTCCAGGCTAAACTTCATGTGTGTGGGACTGAGGTCAGTTCATCACACATAATTTCTGCTGCTCCTTCCTCCTCAGGGGTAGAACTCCTCAGTCCTCCCCTGATCCTGCATGGAGTCCCTCCCACATGAGACAGTTCTTCATTAACTTATTCAACTTCTCACAAGCTGCAGTTCTTCAAGAACTGCTCCAGCATGGGTTCCTTCCACAAAGTGCAGTCCTTCAGGGATAGACTGCTCTAGCAGCAGTTCTCATCAAACTTACCTTGAAAGTTTTATTTGATAGGCCAGAATGTTTATAAATGGTCAGACATTTCAAATTTAAAATCACAGTGTGAATACAAAATACTTGCACAGAGAAAATTGCCTTTTTTAGGAAAATAATAACACTAACACTTTTCTTTTCCAGCTGTTAATGTCATTGTCCTGAAAATGCCTTGTATTATAAAGCCCATAGTGTAAACTCAAGGCACCCATCCTGGCCTTGAGCTGAAATTCTATCATGTGAGTTTCACGGGTATGTTCCAGTCCTGGTTATGTAGTTACAGGCAGTAAGTCCTCTCCACATTGCTAGGAATATTAGAAATATAATACCATGTATTACCCATCCCTCTTTTCCAATAAGTTAACATGCGTTTGTTTGCATATTGCTTTGATAAGCAAGCACAATGTTCCTAACTACCCAATCCTGGAGGCATGTGCCACAGTTAAATTTTCCGATCTCTGGCATATAACTCAACTTTCGTAGCTTTTAGCTATTTATGTCCCTTTTCTGGTGTACTGAAGAGAAAAATTTTAGTAGATGTCATATTCACTGATAAACTGGAGGTTTCTTCCTGCCCTATTTGATCACTGTAGTGTGAATCAATCCTTGCTCATCTCCTTTTTTTCTTCCTCTCATAAATGGGTTTCTGTGAATGCTATGTCAAAAAATGGGGCAGAGCTGGCATGCAGAAATTTGATTTGCAACAAGACTGAGATGAGCATAGCTGTGCATAAAGAGAAGCTAAGGATCCTGTGTGTACATTAAGTAGCAAAGTCCTCGTGTGCATTGTGTTAAAAATATACATTGTGATGCTTCCAACTTGTTGAAAGTCATAAAATGCTCCATTTGAACTGTGCTTTGATTTAATTTTATCAGGAAACCAGACTCTGTTCCTGGTTGTTTTCTTCTCGTTACCACAGTATTTTCTTTCCTATGATTTTTTTAAAGTTTATAATCTCCTTTTCCTTTTGTTTTCTTCATTAACCTTCTGGCTTCAATGTCTTTAGCAGTGCCACCTTGCCCCTATACAGTGCTTAGCCTTTCTGCTGAGACGTCAAACAAGGTGTAAAATGAAAGAGCTTTAATCCCAAGGAATTTCCCCAGAGCAGCAGAGCATAGTGTTCAGAAATCCTGAGCTGAAACACACAGGCTATTGTCAATTAAAACCTAATCTGTTTTACACCAAGGTCATGTCACCTACAGAACAGCTCCTATTTGAGGAGGTGCAAAGCAAGCCCATGGTTATTTTTGCTGTATCTTGCTCATACTGGAAACAGAGCATAATATGAAGTCGGCATACAAGTAATGCTTTGTTTTCCCCCAGAAACATCTGTCTTACCAGGTATTGGCTGAAGATCAAAAACTGTTTCCTTTGCAGACACAGAGTTTCAAAAATAAAACGTAGACAAATTAAACACTTTCTAAATAAACTTTATATAAACCAAGAGAATTAAAATGTCTAAAAATAAAGAGTGTTGTATGAAAGACATTGATTTATAGGGAGGTTTTTAGATTGACACAAATTAAATTGAAAATGTGAAACAGGAGGTTCAGTTCTGATGTGATTCTGAAAAATGACAGGCACCATTGGTGGATACAAAGGCAGGATGCAGATTTGCCTAAACAGAGACATGTGTTACTTTTAAGAAGCGATAGGGGGTGGGAACTTCTGGGTGAAAGTTGTAATGAAGATATGTCAGAGGCCATGTGAGAAACCCACATGCTTTTAGAAAAGTTTGGAATCTAGGTGAGATAACCCACAGCATTTAAAATGGCAATAGAGTCATACATTTGTGAAATTGAATCCTGTGTTAAGTGTACATGATTTGAGAAATTAATACTCACTCAGGATAAAATGACAATTGTATATTTATAATTGTCTGTGCAGTTTCACTTACTGAGCATGTTCAGCATAAAAATGTGAAAATTTGTAGGTAATTTGAATTTACATTTATTATCACAATGTTTATTATCACAACTAGAGGCATAGTTTTCAAATACCTGTTTCTACGTTTCTGCTTTTCAATCAGCAACTTGTAAAATTTTATGCTATTATTTTGATTGTCCTTTCACTTTTTGTGGTATTTTTTTCCCACATAGCTGGGGCTCTAACACAAGTTGAACTGATGCTTGCTACAGCAATTTAGGTAGCTCAGGTGTCCCCCTTTACTAAAGGTCATGTTTTCCCACAGCAGAGTTGGCAGAAACAAATATTTAGGCTTTTTGGTTGCAGTGCTTCCTTGTCCAAGCGATTACAAGCTGTAACTGAAGATGATTTTGTGTTTATGTACTTGACCGTAGCAGCAGTGATTGAGGTGTGGGCACACAGACACATCTGTCAGCTCAGCTATAACTTCTGCCCTGGGGAAAGGCAGGTCTTTGTGGTATGATAACATATTTAATTGTGTTTAAGTGCATTTTTGGTTTGCTTCCACGGGCCTTGATCAAGGCCTGAAAAAGATGTTTATAGCACAATGGATTTTTTTTAACCTACCTTCTATACCTAGGTATAGAAGTGCCATAAGTGATGTCCAGTCTCTCAATATTGCTTTAAAGGAATTTGGGGAATGGGAGTTGTGTTTGTTTCTCTTCTTTCACTTATATACAGAGGAGTGGCCTTTGAGCTATGAAGACATGGATTTTCATATGCACATTAACTTTCCATCTTTGAATTTCCTCTGAGTAGATGATTGGAACATTCTGACTGGCATTTTGGAGGATGAGATAAAAACTGTCTGGTGCTGACTGGATCTGGCAGCTGTATTTTGCAATCTTCACTGGGCTTCCAAATCCGTGCTCAGATCCCTTACTAAGTGACTTCATTTTCAGAAGTGCGGATCACAGCCTTTCTTCTACCTCATCAGAAAGTGCAGTGATCAAAATCTCTGGACCTGTCTTGTTTGTGTGACTAAATCAATTTCCAATGGGTTTAAATACTTCCACAGTTTAACACATTTCAGCAAGCAGTTCTGCTTTTTTACTAGGTTTGCACTGGCAACTCTGAATTAAAGTTCATGGCTCCTCATCTATTCAGTTTCTACCATTTCCATCACACATTTGTTATTTAGTAACTGCTCTAATATTTTAAGTGTTATCTCAGGAGTGTGACATTATTGGATTTTTCCCTCCAGTGATTGGTCTATCATTTCAGTCATCCTTTAACTGAAAAATAGAGTAAGAATGTTACGATAATCAGCTTTTCAGAGCAAAACTAGGCTTCAGCTCTTCCCAAAATTACTTTTCTCAAATTTTGCTTCAATTTTTTTATAAAACACAATTTATCAATCTTTATAATTAATGTGGGAAAACCCCCCAAAACCGAGTAAATGAGCTGCAATTGAATGCTTGTTGTCTAAATGATTGCATAAGCAGCTAATACTTTCACACTATCAGGTCAATTTTGATGTACCAGTGATTAGTAGTTGCATTTTTTTCCCTCAGATTTTGATCCTAAAATATGATAGTTCAGCTGAACCTGAAAGATTGTCTAGTTGTAGAAAATAAGAACAATGACTAACTGTAGGCTGGTAAAAGCATTACTTGTAATATAAGGCTGCACTGGTTATGTAATGAATGATTGAGGATAAATTAATAAGTATCTGAAAGAGTGATCTCTGGATGGATATAAAATAAAAATGACTGTTTTAATTTTCTGCATTACTTGGCAGCAGGCTTTTCACACAGTTGATTTTTCAGGTTTAAATATTACGGAGGTAAATGTGCCCTCAGTATGTACATTTCAAGGACTGCTTTAAAGTTAAAGAAAGGACCCATTTTGCCAAATTGACAAATATTGTAGCTAGTATTGGGTGAATCTAAACATCAGGTACCTAATAATCAAGCTTTTTCCAGGTTACAAAGTAACCAAGTAACTCTGGTGTTGCCTGTGGAAACTGAAAGTCCAGATTTTCTTCCACTTTCGGTGTTTAAAAATTTGTTGTTAGGGATCTCCTTTTACAACAAGAACATAGCTCTCTTTGTCTTTCTAGAAACCTACATGAAGGAAAACATGAGATGAAGGTAATCTATGAGTGATAACAGATTTGCAGTGATTATGAAGCAGCACTCTCTAAAATTGATGAGCTGATAGCCTTTTTATGCCTTTTTGACTATTGGATTATCTCCTAAAATTCTTATTCACAGTTAATAAATACTTGGATAGCCATGATTTCCAGCAGTTTAAAAATATATTTTAAGTTAATAACTGTTTCAGCAATTTAGAGGATTTTTGTCAGGAATTATAGGGCCTACATTAAAAATGTTAAGCTTCTCAGTATTTGAAACTAATTGCAAACAATTGAGTTACTATAGCAAAATAAATCGCCTGTTTTCCATCTGAGTTAATCCTCCTTCCTTTGCATTTGCATTTGTAATGAATGAAGCCACATGTACAGATTGTTAGTGTGTACCCAGCTGAGTGGTAACTCCTTGAGCTGCAGGAGCTCATTTTTTTCCTACTTGTTGATCATACCTCCCAAAATGGAATTTTGGACAACCTCCTTTTTCCTACTTCTCAAATAGTGAGTGATCAGTGAAGCTACATCTCTTTTCCTGGTCTTTTCAAATGGCACATACCTAATTTTAAAGGTAAAATTGAATTCCCCCTTTTTGTAATTAAATTTATAAATATATATTTCAAGGCTGCTATTTACATGCTGATTTTAAAAGCTGAAAAGATTAATTTTGATTCATTTACAAGTAACGCATCATTTACTTTTAATGATACTTATATTTCACCATCTACTTGTCATGATGTTGCTCAGATTAAGGTCCTGGCTTTCCTACTGCAGTTGAGGCCTTCATGATGTGGCAATATAGAAATCACTTTTGATTTCAGTTTTGGTAAATCCATGCAGTCATTTATAGGTGGACAATCCCTTCAGCCTTACAGCCTTGATTATTTATGGTACTGTGTGTTCTGTTTTCATAAGGTCAGTAATATCTTATACTTCCTTTCTTTGCAGCAGTCTAAATGAAAACACTCAGGGCAAAAATAATTGAATCCTTAGTCCTCTGACAGGCCCTTCTGGTTTTCTCAAACTTTACTGGATTTAAGTGACATCCCCAGCTTCTCGTCCCCCACTTTTGGTGGTTCCCACCTCACAGTAGAGCTGCTAGAACAAGAGGCATGTTTATTATGTGCCAGATTGTAACACTGCATACAAAACCACAGACAAGGTGTAATTGACAGTAAGATTCCTGACTATGAACTGGAAAAAATGACCCCTGGACACCAATCTCCTAAGCAGCAAGTTACCTACAAAACAGTAATTTTCTGTAGTAGCAATTTCCTTCAGAAAAGTTTGATGAGTTTGACATAAAATGCAGCTTTCGAGCAGGGAGTTACACAAATGGCTGGTTTAAAAAGGAAAGTGGTGGCTTTGTTCACTCCAAAAACTGATGGGTTTATGAAGAGGTGATGAAAGTAGGAACTTTCCTTTTCAAAGTAATATTAGTGATATTGAATATAGGAAGGATTTGAGCCCTGAACTGCCCTAATCCACTGACCTGCCCACAGGGCCTTGAACTCCTCCAGGGAAAAGGGATCCAAATCCAGACTTTAATTCCTTTTAAATTGCCCTTTACACCAATGGGGATTTTTCCAACTGTCATCTTTAAAATACACAAAATTGAAACAAAAGATTGTGTGCAGTCAGTATTTGCAGCCAAAGCCCACATCTTTTTCGTTCAGAAGAAACCTATTTTCTTCCCTCTATACATCAAAATAATTTTACAAACCCATTCTGGACACAGCCTCCTACCCTTACTTTACATTGCTGCAGGATTGCATCTGCAGAGACCAATAGTCTCTTCAGTCCTGGTTCCTTCAGAATCAATAGAACTCCTCCTATGGATGTCAACTGAAGCTAAAACATTGCCTACAAACTAGGACATCTAAGTGCGGTTAGAATAAAATGGGGATCTCAGAAATTCTTTTAGGGTTTGTTTTCCAAGTATAGCTGTGAGATTTACAGGGTAGAAGATGTTTTCTTTAATGGATTGAAATTAATAGTGTTTGAGTGTTCTTTCATGTCATGCTTTTGGAATAGTTTTGTAGCAGCGAAATTACACTCAACTAAGGTATAGCTAATGGCATTTGGTTGAATAACATGGATTTTTAAACTGTGGAAAAAATAGAAATGTGATCAGAGACTTGTATTTTGTTGGTTTTAGTTTGAAAAAGCTTCTTGAAATAGACAAGACTTTACATTTCTGCAATAAAAATAAATGAACCATTTCTCTTTTAAAATTCAGTTAGTGATTTTTCTGTGTGTTTTTCAACTGTGGAAAGATAAATTTCATCCATCTTTTTGTTCTTGGAGAGAGAGAGAGTGTATTAGTCCTTCAGGAAACTTACATTTTGATGTGTAAACAAGGCTCCCTCTACATGGGAACTCTTTTTCTCTGGAGTTTTAGAACCCTGTTGCATTTGGTTTGGCCTTTGTTTTGCTTGCATGTGAGAGCTATCCTTTCTTTAAACTAGGTATTGCTGTGGCAAACTCAGAGACTGAGAGATGGTTGAGAGACTGAGGTTCTCATATCTTACAGACCTGTCTTGTCTCAGGTGACAGATATTCTACACCATTTGATTTATAAATCAGCAACACTCTTTTCTGCTGGTGTCCTAATACCTGAAGAATTATTTTGGGCTAGTCGAATTGAACTTTAGCATGATGGAACAAAAAAAGCAAAAATTTCTAATATTTTAAAATCAATGGATTGTTTGGTGCTTCAAAAATATTTGAGAACTAATGCAATATACTGAAAGAAAATTATAAAAGATAACTCTGGGACTGAAAATATTTAAATGCACTGTCAATGTTGATTTAGCTGCTTTTTCTGTCACACTAACAGGTGAGAAAGAAAAACACAGATAAGAACTAAAGAAGTGCATTCCACATAGACATATTATATGTATCAAAGAAATAATAGCTTGTTAGCAGTAATCCATCCATAGTATAAACATATAAATGGGAATAGAGCTCTCTATCTGAAGTCTGGTTTTAATGAAAATAATTGTACTTCAAATGTAGATAATATTTTGGTCTAGTTTTTTAAGGAGATATCAGAGTATCACACTTTATGGTTAATTAAAATCAAACTTAAACTAGGAGTAAAAGTCTGAGAGATCCTCAAAATTTTTAGGAATTTGACTAAAGTAGCTATGCAGAGGTAAAAATTAGCTCCACATCCTCCAGGAGGAAACAGTGAATTTTGTTGTTTTATTCAGTGTTATTTAACAATAGTCCCCGCTAGTTCAAAATTACATTTTACTTGTCCTTTTCTAAAATAATATAACCAAATAATTCTAAAAGAATCTTGGGAGAAAACACTGCATTAATATTATTTTTCTATTATGCAAAAATACCGGGGAATGCTTTTTAAGGACAGAAGCAAGGTAGCTGCTTAATAGCATTATCATTATCTATAATTCCAAATACATTATTATGATTCCAAGTTATCATTTTAATTTATGATACCTTTTCTCATATGACCACCAGTAACATGAGAATAATAATATCATTCTTCATGATAATATTTTATTTGAATTAATCATTTTCACAGACGTGTTTTTTGAGGTATGTATTTATTTGCGTATTTTGTGTAAAATTTCCAATGATCTCCAAAAAACTGCAATGTTGAATTGCCCCCGAAAATTTAGTCTTTACAAGTCTTACTTCATCTTTACCAGGTGTAGCCAGGCCTAAATTAGGCATAAATTCAACTATCTCCACTGGCTAAATCCAGTTTAAACTAAAAGCCACAATATGGTGAATTAGACCACAAGTTGTAGAACAGCTTGCAAAGAGAACTTTGAGAACTTTAAGAAATTAAGCTTGAACTATTGCAATGATATTTTTGGAGTCTGTAAATGGCCTCAAGTAATTATTGTTCTGAGTCCACAAGCATACCCTAAGGACTAATGTGCACAACCCATCACTTGAGCCCCTGAAGTGTTTCTCTGAGTATCTAGAGAATCTCCCGGAAGAGCTTGACCCCCACCTCCCCTTCGGTCCATGTGGAATGTCAAAAGTGGAGTTTAGCAGCTGCTGTCTCAATTCCTCTCAGCAGTGCTACTGAAGCAGAGTGCTTCACTGCTTTTCTAGCTCGGACCACTGTTATGAGACCTCCGTGTTTCATCTGAGACTTTAATTCATCTGATACTTACATGTGGTTACTTTATTAATGTGCCCACGATTCTAGCTGGTAGAATTGCCTTGGAAAGGGTCATATTCCTGAAATCCCTCTTAGGTAAATCATTCAAGCGTTGGACAAGGTGGTAAGAGGAGGATAAACCAAGCAGAGGTATCAGTTTCCATATTCCCTCTCTCTTCCGTCTCGAATCTTTCCTGTTAGACTATGTCTTCATGCTAGCAGCACTTAATATATACATGTGTAATCTGAACTATACCTTTTCTCTCCCCCTTTCCTTACTTCCACATCTGAGGCAATTCAGAGCAAATTCATTGTTCTGCTTTTACCAGTTTTCAGCATCAGATCACAACGATGCTCTCAACAAGCACTGTGCAGTTTTTGATTCCTCCGTGGCAGACATGGTAATCAGTGAGCTCTGCCAGGTCATTATTAGCACCAGAACTCCAAGGAGTCATCCATTCTGGCAATAGTCCTCTGAATTTACTCTTGGAGAAATTATTTACTGCTGTAAATATTCTCCAGTCAAACTATATGTACTTTTGTTTCCCCAGCTTTCTGAGCCTTTCATGGTTATTATCCAGTAGTTGAATAGACGAGCATGACAGCAGTCACACTTTCATATAAGCTATGCAGCAAGCAAGAAAAAAGGAAAAAACTAACAAATGGTCTTCACAGACACTCTTCAGGAACATCTTTCTTTCTATGCTGGTAACAGCATAGGAGAATGCTCTCTGTCAGGGTGTATGGAGGGACTACACATCCTGAAGCATACTGATCACTGGCACTCTGTCTTTCTAGAAGCGAGGGAGCTGACGTGCTCATCTCAGAAGTGTGTTAGCAAAGCAACATTCAATACACTGCCACTAAATTAACTTCTTCCTATACTAGCTATATTTATTTGACAAAGGGTTCATTACATACCTCACATATTCTGCTTTACATGAACCTCACCTTTCTATGCCATGTCTAATAAAGAAAGCCCCCATATTTCTAGCAGCTTTTGGTTTTGACTGAAACATATCAGTACAAAAATCAATAGCAAATGAAGAACTGAAACTTTTACACTATTGTGGCTAGATTGAAATAAACATTGTAGTAGCTACTATACTGGTTGATTTTTTCCTGCTTACGTACTAATAAAAAAGAGTTTGGGTTTCAAGATGTTTGAAAGTAATACAGCACATCTCCTCTTCCAAGACATTTACCTTTGCAACAGAAAATAATTTGATTCAGAAAACTGAAATATGTGACAAATGTTAAATGGATTAAAAGCTGGGTCATTGACAAATTGAAAAATGTGGCGTCAATGGGCAGATATAAATTACTGGGATGTGTCTAGTAGAGTCTGCCTGAAATCAGTTTTTGGGTCAATAGCACTTAACATTTTTATCAACAGTCTAGACAGTGATATAAGACATTTTCAGTAAAGCTTGAGCAGGACAGAGATTGGTGAGGTAGTAAATAATATGTTAGATAATTGCAGAAGCTAATAAAACATATTTTAATATTGCCAAATACTATCAGCCTCTTGTGTGTGATAAAAAAATTAGGTAGTTGTTAAGCTGTGATTTAGAAAAGGACAGGTTATCAAAGATAATTGGGTCTACTTAGACTCTTTGTACAATGTTGTGGAAGGAAAAAGCACTAATGCAATAATGTGCATATTAAAGTCAGTCTGTCAGGCAAATGGAGTAATGATTGCCTTTGCATGCTGTATTGATAAGACTGCTTCTTGAATGCCAAGTCCAATTTTGGTGTCCAGTCTCAAGGAAAATGAGGAAATAGGACAAATGGAAGACATTGGGGTGCACACGACCTGGAGATCAGGTTTTAAATCCTGTGTAGGTTTAATAAGTTGAGCTTAGTTTATCATTATGTATGGGTACTTGGGTGTGAGGTTTGTCATTATGTATGGGTACTGGGACAAGAAATACTCTCAGCATCATTGATAAAGGCACAGCAAAATTCAGGGACTGGAAAATTAAATTAAGGGGAAAATGCAGCCTCATATTAACTTGCAATCTGTTAGCTTCGCAGATTGCTAAATAGCAGAACAGCTGATCCGGGGAGGTGATAGATTCATCAGTGCTAGACATCTTTAAAACAAAACAAAACAAACAAAAAAATAAAATAAAAAACAAAACAAAACAAACAAACAAACAAAAAACAGAAAAAAATAAGTAGAGGGAAAGGCAGATTTAATGATTACTTTTTTTACAGTTCATGTGCTGCAAGTAGAACAGTCATACATGTTCTGTCCTAAGTCTAAAACGTACTTGATTTAAATAATTGACTCCTAGGGAGGCATAGAGAAATTACTTCCCCTGTTGTACCTAGGACCAGATAGTTTGCTTGTTCTTTGCTGTCTTCTGAGCCAGAAACCAGACCAGGCTGACACTTGGATCCCAGAAAGGTTGATCATCTTTCCTAAATGATGCCTGAGTATGACTTGTGGTTGCCATAGAAGTGATCAATAGGTTTTAAGGTAGGAAGAGACTTTGCACAGCCCTCAGAAGGGAAAAAGACTAGTCCAGCTGAAGGCTTTGGGCTAAGAGCTCTTTATTTCTGAAGTAAAACTGTGAAAGCATAAGGTTGTCACAAGTCCCTATGGCTTAAGAACTTGAGAATCCTGAACATAATGGTGGGTTCTGTGGTGTATCCCTGTGTTAGTGGGACAGGGGTTTCTGTAGATTTTTTTTTCCAGCTCTAACAGATGGAAAAATTAGAGGGGCTTTCAGACAATAATCTTCTTTTACACTGAAATAGCAACACAGGCTTTAAATTAAAATATGGGTTGAAAGTGATTGCTCTAAACCTAATTGGGTATGTTCATAAGTTAGACTATGTGTGAGAAGAGGTGGTGGACTGAGGAAAGTATAAGATATAAAGGACATTATCACCATGAGAAAGAGAGGAGCAGATAATCTATTGCTTTTTGGAACATGGTGGTATCAATTGGGGTAGAGGTTATGGAAGAAGGAGGTTATATTATATGATAAAACTATTATTTGTATTGTTTCCTTATTTTTTTAGTATTTAGTAGAATTACAAACTTTAGTAGGCTCATTTTCAGAAGGAGCTCAGTTTCTCTCTCCCTAACAGGCAAGAAGTAGAGAGAAAATTTAAAAGCTTTCCCACTGATGACTATTCCTTTTCATCTTTAATAATTTCTCAGTGTGAATTTATTTTTATATTCAATGGTTGTTTAATTTCATCCATATATTTTTCAAAGAATTTGCATCAGACAAAGTATATTTTGTTCTGGAAAATGAGCAGGCAGGACCTACAGACATTGATGATACTCATCAGAAGACACTGACTGTGGGGCTTGAGAATACTGACAAGTCTGCATTTGTGAGAATGCTGGCAATTCTGCATTGGTTTCTTAAATGTCGTCTGTTCCTTTCAGTGTATATCACTCCACAGGGAATTTGCTTCTGAAGATAGGTTTAGCAATTCTGGAGCTATGAGTAACATGCACCTCAGGGAGCCAGAATCTGTAATAAAAACCATATTTTATCTGTTGTCCCTTTTGAAGTATGTAAGCAATATACAAAATGGACAGTGGTTTGCTTATTCATATGCCACTAGATGTTACTGAAGAATTATTTGCCGGTTTGTGTCATGTACTTGCAGGTTACCAGAATTCTTCTCAATTAAAAGCTTTAGCATATTTAGCTTCACCTTACCTGGGGCTATTAATTTATAAAGGATATGCTTGATTATGGTACTTAGAGTGTTTGATTTAGTGTTTTTATGGATGTGATAGATCTAATTTGTACTGGTATATTACTGCTTTTAGCAGCGTGGTACTGTGCTTGCATAGAAGCAGAAAAAACACATTCAGCTTGAGACTGGTATTAACAGTTCATTGATGATCAATGCTATTGAAAATGCTGAAAAAATACCAGAATATATTTTTTAAAAGGGTTGTCTTTTTGTCTATTTTGAGTGTCTCTGGGGTGTTTTTAAGGTCGTATTTGATGATGATGTTTATGATGACCATTTTCTTTCAGGAATATCAGCCTTGTAACACCAACGCCTGCCCAGAGTTAAAAAAGACGACTCCTTGGACCCCCTGGACGCCGGTGAATATCTCAGACAACGGCGGTCACTACGAGCAGCGTTTCCGATACACCTGCAAGGCGCGGCTGCCCGACCCCAACCTGCTGGAGGTGGGCCGGCAGCGCATCGAGATGCGCTACTGCTCCAGCGACGGCACCAGCGGCTGCTCCACGGATGGTGAGCAAAGCCAGGCGGGAGCATGATGCCCCCTGCTAGTGACGTGTCTGCCACTTTCAGCACAGAGCTGAAAAGTTTCTGCTTGCTGGTGTTTAGTGTGACAGAACTGACAATGAAAAGGAGGGCATACTGATCCCAGTAGGGAACCTAGCCTGTATTTCTTCTGGTTGTAGCATCATCATTCAGATGAAGCAAGTGTCTTTCACCACCAGTTATGCGATTTGCCAGGTTATTTTAGTTCTCTTCACAATAATCGTGTCCTTGTAAGATTCTGTTACCCCTTATACTCCCCCTGAGTTTTTACTAGGGGTAAATTTGTGCAACATTAACATATTTCTGGAATATTTTGCTAGAATATGGAATACTCTTAAGAAGAACTTTTGCTCAGTAGTTTGAAAGTAACAACTGTGAGAGTCGTATGAGTGTTTAAATAAATAAGGAGTTTATGAATTGGGTAATTTCTATTATAAAAGTTTACGTTGTGCTTTTGCTAGTAATTTAAAGTTCTGTTTATTTCTGAGATTGAAAACCACACTTCTCCAAAATATTTTCAAATTTAGAAGACTATAAATTGGAATTACTTTATTTCAGAATTTCCTTCTTTTCCTGTCAGTAATACATAGTTTGGTATATGTATAAAAAATTAAAACTAGGAGAAATTTTGACAGTCACTCTAATTTTATGAATATATTTAATCGATTACCTAGTTTTAATTGTATATCAGTGTATATTTTAAAGTATTATATTTCAGTCATATTATCTAAAAATATTGATTTTTTTATTATTAAATTGTAATATTTATAGGTCATTTTCCACTTACACAGTCT
Source organism: Rhabdornis inornatus (assembly GCA_013397075.1). NCBI lineage: Eukaryota > Metazoa > Chordata > Aves > Passeriformes > Rhabdornithidae > Rhabdornis > Rhabdornis inornatus. Next base: position 1,074,790 of record VWZS01005652.1, on the reverse strand, counting down.
TTTGTATCTTCCCAAGACCCAGGTTAGCTGAAAAAAAAAAGTATAGCTGAAGGCATTTGGCTTATCTAAGACCACAAAGACAGAACAGTTTCAGAGTCCCTGGACTTTCTAATTCAGTATTTTTCAGACAGACCAACTATTGTAAAAGTCAGTTTTAAGCTCCTGCCTGTACTAGGTTTACATGTCAAGGCTTTGGTAGCTGGGGAGGCTGCAGAGTTGGCTTCTGTGATAATATGCTAGAAACTTCCATCCTGGCCCCCTCCCACCTGCACCCTTCATCCTGTACAAAATTTTTATTGTTCCACTTGGCATCTGTGTCTCTTTGGAAGGGGCAGGATGTTAGCAATTTTTTGAAGAAATATATAGTAGTGAATTTTAAAAATTCATAAAACAAAACCCGTGGTACTCCAGATAAGACTTAGTTTTGTGCTCTATGTCATTCCCATTTCAGATAATCTACAGTGTCAAATGTTGGGGTTTCATTTAGGTCTGAACAGAAAGGCAGATTTTGGCATGGAGCAACTCTTGACACAAATGTTTCTTCTATTCTGTTTCCAGAATTTTTACTAAATTTCAGACTTGTATTTAGCAAAGATTTTCCTCTGCTAAGATTAGTGTATGACCTATCTCTTGTCCTTAATGGGACTTCAAGGTGGTGCTGCTGCTTTTTGCTGTCTTCCAGCACTTAGACGTGGATGACACATTTTTAAAATTTCATGATATTAAAATGAGAAAGAATATTTTTCTCACCAGGTAGTGCAGACTTGGGAAAGTTATCACAAGAAGTAGAAGTAAAGCTACAGGAAAATCTAGGTATAATCTGGTCTGACAGCTGAAATGGCAGTAAGAAAGGAGTATCCAAAAGCCAACACATGACATAAGAGAGGAGGTCAGCAGGGCAAACCAGAGAAGAGCCAGTTTGTAATAGATCACATTGCTGCAAGAAATTTAAGCTTGGCATGGAGACATCTCTCTCATCTCTGAAGTCATTATCATAAGACCTCTCCTGGAGCTGGATGCATACGCTGACTCCTGCAGAATACAGGCAGAAGTAACAAGCCCTACAATTTTTTAAATAAAGCATTTTTTCAGTGTGCAAGTGATAGGGGCAGGGATGGTGGTTCAGGTACATTCTTTGCCTGATTAGATTGAAGATTTTTTTTTTTTTGCCTCTGAACATAATACCCCTGAATTTCCTGGCAGTGAACTTTTTTGTTTTCTTGCTGAAGCTGCTGCTTTGATTCATTTGGAAATAATTCATCACTGGAGCAATGTATGCGCATGACCCCAACCCTGTTGCCTAGTAATAGAAATGTTCATCTGGATGAAGGATTTTTTGCTGACTAATCCCAAAACTACTGAATATTTAAGTACTTTTTATTGAGTACTTGACGGGGCAGAAACTATTACACATCTGTCTGTGCTTCCTAGTGAGTGCCCTTATGGCTTTGTCATTAATTTACACTCATTCTTTGATTCTTTTTGGCCAGTGAGTCTTTAATTATTCTGCAATGAAAGGTGAAACTCGATCAGTGCTCCAAGTGGCTGCATTAACCAATACACTTCTGGTGAAAATAGCACATATTATGTTGAGACTGTTTGCTTAGTCATTTTCTGGTTATGGATGTCAGAACAGTATGGAATGGAACATTTGTTGAGGGAGGGGTCAGAGGACACCATTTTGATTTACTGATGACATGAAACTTTCTGACGGCGTCTAAACTGCAGGATTCAGGAGCACTTTCCTGCTCCCAGGTTTAGATGTGGGCCAACACACCACCACTCTACTGCTCCTTGATTTCACTGGAAGTAAATGCATGAATAAGAGTCATGTAGAGTAGCTGTAGCTTTTGGAACAGAGGGAAGTCATGAGAATAGGAAACCATGAATTGTGGCAGACACCTTCACCATTTCTGGCTAGATAGCAAGAAAACATCATAACTTACTTCCACCTGACCAGAGCCTGGATGCTGTGAAACATTATTTTCATTATCTCCATGTTGAATTGTAGCAATTTTCTGGCTTTTACAGAAAGATTAATTCTGTTACAGAATGCTTGGCATACCTCATTACCAAATACGTGTTCTGTAGAGATCAGTTCTCTGTTCCTTGCAGATAGGAGCCATTTGTTAGAAATTTTCTCATTGCCTATAATCTCCCACTGTGCAACTATAGTCACGCCGTGTTAAACAGAATCATGTTTCAATGTCAAATGCTAGCAAAGCAAACTTTCTTTGCAGTCTGAGCTTAGAGAGAGAACTTCTTGCCAGAAACCCACTAGACTCCTCCTGAGTGTGGTAAGTTTTCTATCTCGATCAAGCAAGCAGTAGCATTTGCAGACTGTATTCATGCTTTTCTGATTTGAAGTTTGATTAAGAGGAAAGAAAAATAAATCTTGTTCCCTGCCTCTGGGTTTTCATATCGTGCTCAGATAGGAAAGAGACAGCTATTTCAAGTCAACTGATTGAGATTGTGTACGTTGTTGTACGTCTTAATGCACTGTCTGTACTATCCAGCATTCAGAGTATAGAAATTACATTACCCTAGTAATTTAATACATGCTTATGAAACATATTAAATATCTACATTAAACATGCTGGCTCTCTGTAAGATTATGTGATATATAAACAGTAATGATTTTATTGAAAACATAATTTTTTTAACCCAGGGATAAATATTTCATAAGGTATGAGTGTGCCTAATTTTTCTAGGTTGAATTTATCTTATCAAAGTCTAGACTCTGTAGTAGTCTGCAAAGAGAGCTTCAGCACCCTGAGGAATGAGGGATCCATTGAAGATAGGCATCTGATATGATGGGTGCAGTTCACCCTCTGGAGATAGATACTGCCTTCTTCCCATGGTATGCCATGCAGACACCTGACTTTGACATGCCCAGAGTTAGACCAGGTTAGCTTCCAAAATACCTTCTGAAGGCAATTAACAAAGGCAATACTTCTAATTTCAGTCACTTCAGTCTTAAAGAGTCTTTTGTTTGTCTTTTTTTTTCCCAGGCACCTGGAAATCTGCACCTAGATTCCCAGTTGTTGCTGCTTCCTCTATCTCAAATCTCATAACAATAGTTATTTGTGAAGGCAGGAATTACTCTTCTAGTGGCTATGATCTCTTGTTGAAAAGTTTGATTAAATCTTTCCTTGTGTTACCCACAGGAAATCTATATTCAGAATTTTTTACAGAATAGAACATGTGCTGATAATCAGGAATGTCCCGTAGTCAGGAAGAGTATATTTTGAGATGTTATCTCTTATGTCATACTGAAGCTAAACTGTGGTATTTTGAGTAAGAACAAAATGAATTCTGGAAGTTAGAACTGAATTTGATGATAAATTAAAGTTTGATTGACAAAGTACAACTCACTGGAACTTTGGGGTAAAATACCAAAACACAGAAAATCTATGTGCAAGAAATAAAGTTATCATGCTAACGTGACATCCTCCATCTGCACCCAGATTTCTCTGTGAGTATTTAAATATGCCATCTTTGCATTGCATTAATATTTGCCATTACGTTTTACTATTTCAGTTTTACTATGTTTAGAAGGTTTATAAAGTTTTTATAAGTTATAGGTATTTAGGCCTGAAGTTATGTAAGTTTTATGCTTCAATAATATTGTCAAATAACTTGCAGACTATCTTAAGAAAGCGACAACACTGAAACAATCTTTGCTTATCCTTGTTACCTGTGCACTTCAAGCAGTGTTTCATGCTGTCATTTAGAAGTTATTCAGGATACCCGAATTTTGGCTTTAGATCATCTTTTCCTAAAGTCATGAACCTAGACTGCTTGGATAATTGAATTTTCTTTGTTAGGTCGGAACTGGAGGACATAAGTCATAAATCAGTCAAGTAATATAATTTCTCAGGTGTCACAGCTACTTCTCTCTTACTTAGGGCTGTATTACTTAGCTACAGGCTAGACTAGGGAATTATTATTAAACTATGTGCTTTAATAGAGCCTCACTTTTAAGGCGAATTAATTTAACTTGGCTGAGAGTGTTGCAGTTTTCAAGCAGAATCAGGCCAACCAAAGTCTCATTACAGGCTTTTGCAAAGGCAGATTTTTTCTCCTGTGCTAGTCAGGGCAGGTGACTTTCATGTTAACATGTCTTCAAACAGGATTAATTTCTTGTGGATTTATGAAGTTATTTCAATTCAACAAAAAAGTTTTAAAAATTTACTTATAAATCATCAAATCACCTTGGTTTATATCAGAATTATGTAAATTAATTGGGCAATTGTTTTCAGTTATATTGGCATTATGGAATAAGTAAATCATCAGCAGGGCAGTGCTAATTTCCCTGTAATTTTACTGATACTGAACAAAGCAGAAATTATTAAAATGAGAGAAAAGTCTTTTGTTTAGATGTCAGTTCATATCTTCCGTCTTCATGATCTTAGAAGTTGATGGTTATTTTGTCCACAAAATCACTGTGATTGCTTTTACTGAAGTTTTTGCAGTACTTGGTGTTACTTGTGGAACTTTTCACCTCAGAGAAGCACAGCTGCCTTTTTAAAATCATCCTGGGATCAAGTAGTTAAATCCTCTTTTCTAGCCACAGTTTGCAGAAGTTTGTTACTTGAGTATGACTTCTGAACAACTGAAAATGAGCCTCTTGGTAAGCTGTAAGTAGAATTCATGCTTCTAGTTGTTCAGAGGGCTCTAAGTCACTCATAGGCTTTCTGAGAAGAATTTAATTTAAAACATTTGAATGATGAATCTGTCATAAAGGTCGGATCAGAATTTGACTTACTGTCGTTCTATATGTCTTGGGAAAACTATTCATTAGTTTACTGATGATGCTATGACTGATCATTCTCTTTGCAGACTTTACAACTATTTCTGTAGTTGGGCTTAAATAATGGGGACTAAGATTTTTTTTTGGCAACTAGACTTCTGCTGCTACCATGCCAAGGGTATTGGCCATTGCATCCTCTTTTGGCTATATATATTTATCTTGGGAGCAGTAATCTGAGAAAAGTAGCTTAATGTTGGATTTTGTTGGGTGGCACAATCTGGTTTCTGTCCCTGGAGTCAGACGTAGAGAAATCTGAAAGTGGCCCAAACTGCAAACAGAAGCAGCAAGCAAGAAAACCAGAGTTTAATAAGACAAGTTGGAGTTTTCAATTTTGTGCCACTTGCTGTGAAAGATTACAATGCTTTTCTATTTATGCCTTCTCCTGTCAAATTTGATGTAAACTGTGATAAGGCTAGGACTTGGTTCTGTATATACACTTTCTGTCTGAAAATGTTTTGCTAGAACAAATTCTACAGTGTAATCTTTTGATTAATTTTATATTGCCCTCATCCCCTCTACTACCTCAGTTAATAAACAGGACTTAGCTGAAGGACTCAGAAACTGGGTCCAGAGCCCAAGATGGGCTAGTGCTGAATGGAGGGGAAGGATCCTTCCTTGACCTACTGGAACAACTCTTCCCAGTGTAACCCAAGTGCCTTCTTTTCCACAAGAGTACGTTGCTGGCTCATGTTCAGCTTTCTTTCCTCCGGAACCCCAAGAACCCTCTCTGCAGCGCTGCTTTCTAGGTGGCTGGCCTCAAAGTATGGTTGCATGGGGTTGCTCCTGTGCAGATTCAAGACTTTGCATTTTCCCCAGTTGAACTCCTTGAGGTTTCTCTCTGCCTTGTCAAAGTATGATACGACCCTTTGGTTTATCAGCCAGTCTTCACAGTCAAGGCAAACTCGTCCAGGTCATTAATGATGGTATGAAGCAGGATTGGACCTCGTGACTTTTTTGCATCTGGCCCCTTAATGACTGATCATTGTCCTCTGGGCCTAGTTGCTCAGCCAGTTTTCAACACATTGCATTGTCCACTTATCTAGCTCATATTTTGTTGACTTGTCTAGCAGGAAGTTATGGGAGTCAGTGTTAAAACCCATACAAAAGTTGAGATAAAGTAATATCCACTGTTCTCCTCTCATCTGTGCACCCTGTCCCGTCATTGTAAAAGGCTATAGCGTTGTTCAAGGAATATACAGAACAGTATTTCCAGTCTGCAAACTGATCTTGTCACATTTTGTGCTTTTAATGGCATAATGTTAATTTTTTATTGTATAGTTTCTGTCTGAACAGAAAATTCCAAAAGCCGCTTTATGAACACTGTATTAACTATTGTAAAACTGTGAAAAGACTGGTCCTTATAATAAATTTTTTAATGCTTTGGAAAGAAGAAAACTCAGGGGAACACTTGCTGCAGACCAAACTCCACACTGAAAAGATTCTTTGGAATATTTTTCTGTTTCAGAGCTAAACTACCTTTGAGCTTTCCCTTAGAAGATTCCATTCCCCAGTCCCCAATTTAAATCACAAGAAATCTAATACCATAATGTCAGATAAGGTCACACATTTTCCTTAGGACTTAAAAAGCTACACGTATCCTGCTAAAATATCTTCAAAATATCCTAGTATTCTTATAAAGAGTGTGATGGGTTGACCAGCACAAAATGATACACCCTGCAGTGATTTATGAATGGAATGACTGGCAGTCTGGTCTGATTAATACTTTTTTCATTGTTTGCATTGCTCTTAATTTAATAACTTAAAAACCCCCTTGATTTAAAATTCTAGTATAAAACATACTATTATTTTTTTCTCACAGCTCACTGCATACATAAACTGAGAATTTCCATGACCAGAGTGATACAAAATTGCATAAAAAGGGTCTTACAGAGCAGGAAAGTGGACCTGTATTCATAATTCACATTCTGTTTCTCTGTATTCGCTCCCTTTTCTGCATTTGAATGTATGTCATGTTTTTTGAAATGCTGCTTTTAATATCTGCGTAGTAGAATCTGGCTCAGCAGGAAAGAAATAGTTACCCTCTATAATTCCTGAAAGGTTTTATACATTTTTAGTCATTTTTATACTGCAGTTCTGCTGTTTTCTTATTAATTTCAGCAGTTTCTTATTACCAGTATTTCTGTGTCAATGCATCATCATTCCAATATTGCATGTTATCAAGTGTTGAATAAAAATATGCAAACCCTCATCTACTTTGGGATGATTGTGAATGTATTTCTTGGAGAAGAAGTTAAGCAGTGTTACTAATGCCATAACCCTGGGTAGAAATAGAGTGAACACTGCAAGTAAGAGGCTCTTCCATAGTTATGCAGAATGCTGATCCTCTTCCATGCAGGACTGCTTTTGGGCAGACTCTTCACAGTATTATTTCTGTCTGTTTTCATGGCATTGTTCAGTAAATCTTCTGTTTCTTTATCTCCATTTCATGCTTCCGCCAAGCTTATGCCTGTGTATAGGGCACAAAAAAATTTAAAAATAGACATTGTGCTGCAGTTAGAGCTGCAAACAATCCCCTGCATTTCTCCACTGTTGATGATACAGTTCATCTGTACTTATGTTGGCAATACTGAAGCATAGAGTCAGCCACATCCTCTGGCTGAAGTACCATTCACAGGACCTCTCATCACAGCTACTTGAATAGGCACTTGTAATATAAGCAGCAGGTATTGGTCCATCAATCAGAGTTTCCACTGGGAAAGGCTTTGAATTGCTTTGGCAACAGGAAATCCCAGTAGCGTTGGTGGAGATGCTTAGTAATGATGCTTAGACGTAAGGCTACAGCTCAAGAGTGATTTTAGTGTTGTGCTTAGTACAGTTGAGGGAGTCTTTTCACATGTAGGACCAATCCCAAAAGTGACAGAGATACTCAAATGAACTGCAGATTATTAGAACTTCACTCAGGACTACATCCAGGTCTATTGGTTGCATGCTGTGAACAAGATCTCTGTTTCCCCTCTCACCGATAAATAAAAGACTTCATCCATTGCTGTTTAATCTAATGCCTTTTCTCTGTATTAAACTTACTTAGAAAATATGCTTTCCACTTGCCAGATGATAATTTTAAAAACGAATTTTCTATGGTGTGTGTGTGTGTCCAAAAGGCTGATTTCTATAGCATATATGTAGCTTAGAACACTTCAACTCACTGGAAAATAAACTGCTTTTTAAATTGGCAAAACATTGTTTTTCACAAAAGGGTACTTTTGCTAGACTTTGTGAAATTGTTAGTGGACACTATCTAAAGTCTGAATACAGGATAAGTGCAGTGCAAGGGATCCCCATGAGCCTCTGTGCACAGCCAGCAGCAGTGAAGGCAGGCTATGTGGAATGAGTGGGCAGAGCCCAGCAGGAGGACCAGGGGAGCTGGCTCGATGAGTGGTCACAGGAACCTCAATCCTGTCTCCTTTGTCACCTTCTTCCTGTAAAACAGAGGCAATTATATCTATGTAATTTATTTGGAGATTTTCTAATGGTAATTCCTATGCAAGAGAGAGATAAGTTTTATCATTCTGAGGTGGAGTAAATTGTATAGTTCAGTTAATGCAGCCATAAAGTTTTAACTGGAATGTTGGATCCAACTCTTCACTGTAGTTCTGTGTAAGTGATTATGAAATTTTTATTATGGAACAGATTTTTGAGATTAAACTCGGGTTGGGATTTGAGACTAAAGGACAAAACCCTCCTGTTCATATTACTTGCTACTAGAAGCCTAGGAGTAAATTTGAAGAGGAAAATATTGTTTTGGGGTGAGATGCTGTTTTAATTCAGTATTACTTTTTCAATCCTTATTTTATTAGGATTGTCAGGGGACTTCTTGCGTTCTGGAAGATACTCTGCTCATACCATCAATGGTGCCTGGTCACCCTGGTCTCCATGGTCCCAGTGCAGTCGTGACTGTAGTAGAGGTATCCGGAATCGCAAACGGGTCTGCAGCAATCCCGAGCCCAAATATGGGGGACTTCCTTGCCTTGGCCCATCTCTAGAGTACCAGGAATGCAACATTTTGCCTTGCCCAGGTAAGTTTAAAATGAAATTAAAGAAAATAAAATAGCTCATCTTCAAGGTTATATCTTGCACTATTTGGTTTGAGGTTCTTCTATTTTAATTGGTGAGCTTTGGGTTTGTTTTGGTTCTTGAATCGATTACAGCTCAAATTTACCTTTATAATGTGAGCGAATTTGGGTAATATTCTCATGTGATGTCAATAAATTTATTGTCAGGAGTATTAATAGCTATATCTTTTTTCACTTGTGCGACTGACTGTAAAAATAGAATTTTCGTGTGTAAAGTTATAGGAAGGAAGAAGACATAAGAATTCTGTCAAGACATGATAAATCTGGCCTAGTCTTTATTTAAACTCAAAATATTACTTTCATCACAGTAGCTGCTGACATTAAATCTGTGTTAGGTTTTAAGTGTAGAATTGCACACAAATATGGTTCACAACTGATCACCAAATTAGATTGTTATTCAAGTAGTCCCTAAAGATTGTTCTTGGAATATTGAGTTTCTCCTTAATTTAAAGTTGTTTTATGATTCTATGAAAAGGATTACAAGTAGAATATATGTTTACAAGAAACTACTTTGGATTAAAAATCATTGTTGTATTTCCGACCTAGGGGGGAAAAAAAATATTGGTTTCAGTCATATCTCACCCTTTGTAAAACAGACATTCAAACTGAAAGGCTTTTGAGCTTTACAGAGGCTTTGTGGGAAAAGAAGGGTGAAGGATATAGGAGAACACATGAAGAAAAGAAGGTGCTATTGGTTTAGGAAGAGAGACTTCAAGGTAAGAAACCATAGAGAGAAGAAGGAAAGAAGACTGAAAGATTCAGTTATTTCCAGCAGCAACAAGTAAATTTAGAAATAAGCTTTTCATACATCTTTAATTGGATTAATTATGTATAGCAGTGCTTCATATTTTCTTGTTGAAGACTTGAAGGTTTTGTTGTTTATTCAAGTGTGGACCTGAAGAATTATTATGGCAGTATACGTACTATGTATGTGTACCACTGTTTTAAAGCATACATGTGTATTAACATACACATATATGGTTTCAAATTAAAACCATATTCCTTAAATCATGGATACACTGGTTTTTATAACATAAAAATTTAGTCCAGTCTTTTTGCAGTGCTTTCCCTAAGCTTTTAAAGCCCTCTAACAGTCACTGTCTATTCCTTGCATCAGAATTTAAGCAGATCTGTGCAGAAAACACTTCCCTCTCAGGAGGACACAGTTTCTTGAAGAACATGCTTCCATCTTGAACTGAACCTAAGCAATATGTTTTGGCACACAGCCTACAAACCCAGCAGCTCTGTGAACATTCTGTTCACTGAAAGCAAATTTCTCTGCAGTTTTATTGCTAACGGGAATGGTAGGATTGTTTGAAAACCTGAATGCCCTGAGGCACTCAAGCCCCCAGCTCTCCTGCTGGTGGGCAGATCCATGGGGAATTTCTGTTGAGAATCTCTGTTTTGATCTGGGGAAACGCCCATTGAGTCATTGAAGTTCTAAAAGAGGCACTTGGACAGAACCAGCCAGTACTTTCTGGTGAAATTTTCTCACTATGTCCAAGGAGGAAAGTAGCTTGAGTTGCTCATTTTGTAGCTTCTCTATCTGGAAATGTGAACATCTGAGGAGATCAAGGGAAGAGACGATGCTTCTTTCTGAGCATAGAGACATGACCAGTGAAGGGTGTTCATGTTTTCTGCACTATGCACTATTGGAGAGAGGTGAAAGGGAACCAACAGAGAGCCAATATTTTCCAGAGAATTAGAAAATTGTGGCCCAAGTCTTCTCCGTGTGGGCGCAGCCCTAGTGTGTGATTCATTAGTTCTCAGACTAGAATCATAGGACCTTGCTTCTTCCAGGATAATAAAATGATAATTCTGTTTCATGTAACTGCACTGTTCAAGCAGTTTGGCAGTAATTCATTAAATCAGATTTAGAAGACCATTGTACGAACGTGTGCAGACCTCCCCAGGGATGTATGCAGTAGGTGAAACAACCTAGAACATAGCAACTGCTCATTGGTCCCTGTTCCCCTTGCAAAGGGAAACTCTCCATAGGACACTGTTGTCAGCTCCCTTGGAAGCATGTGAGTAGTGTGGTATAAGGTACCAGCTCTGCTCACAAGCTCTGAGATATCTGATCACATCATCATACTGTAGTAACTGAAATACATTCATTAAATGGACACAGATTGTCTATAAAATGGGGCTAGATTTGTTGTTCAGCCCTTGCTGTTGATTTTCAAATTAAATGCTGTCTTGAATTTTTGGGGATTTTTTAAAAGTTGAAATAAGTCAAAAGTTTTCAGAAGTGGTATTTTTATTAAGCTCTGCACCTATTCACTGTTACATTTTTTGAAAGAAATTATTTTAACCAGTAAAACACACCTATAAGTGTGTTGCAGAGGCCCTAGTTGTTTATGAGATAGACAATACCCCAGACTAAAACCCACAAATTTTAAGGCAGAAGTGAAAACTGCACTTTGAATTAGAAAATATTTTAAAAGATCAGTGGATATAAAGTGTGGTGGGCCTTTCTGAAGCGAGAAGCAGTGCCCTAATCTATCTAATAATTTTATTTAGAGACAAGTTTTATTTTTCTTTTCAGTGCAAAGCAAATTTGAATAAAGAGGTAGAGAATGAATGAAATATTTAGATATATCACAGCCTGCAACAAGGAATCACAAAGTTCCTCAGCTACAGAATGACTCTTTGCCAGTAATTAAAAAAAAATAGGAGATTAAATCAGATCTCAAATAAATCTGAAGGGAAAACTTTGCAAGCACTAGATGTAATTGATTTTTTTTTTTGAGACATGAGAGAATAAAATATTATTGCAGGATAAGGCTTATCCATAAATTAGACCTGATTATAAACTTGTAGGAAGGAAATAAATTCTTCCTGGAGAAGTACACCAATAAATTTGAATTCTCTTAATTTTTAATGAAAGAGACAGAAAGGCTAAGGAATGTGAGGAGATTTTGTTCTGACCTTGACCTGAAAGTATTTTCCATAGTATTGGAATTAAAATTGCAACAAAGAATTTGATGCTGCCTAAGATTTTCCTGAGCTCCTGCACAGTAAGGACAGCTTCACCTCAGCTCCCTTCTGGCACAGAACCCTTTAGTAACAGTCCAGCCTAGTCATTACACTTCCAGAAATATTCTGGTTAGCAGGCAGAGGTGCGATGGAAGCCGTAAAGAACCCTTCCTGCCATGGCAAGCTCAGTTCTGCTTTGCTTCTTCTTCTGCTTATTGCAGGCAGCATCAACCCCTCATGATGCAAATTGCTGAGAAAGGGAGTGATAGAGAAAGATACTGAGCAGTGTTTAAGTCATGCTGAAAGTCAGTAAGACATCGTGCTTCTCAAGGAATTGATCTGGGCTCAGTGTCATCCTGGAAGATACTAAGTGCTCCGAAAGACTAACACAGTGAAAAAGCCCATGGAGCAGTCCAAGTGTACAAGGCTGTCTTATATGGTTAAGTGTCTTGCAACACTTGCAGCATCTTAAATATACTTATTAATATATTAATAAAGAGAAAATGGTGGTTAAATGCAGGATCCCAAAACTTAAAAAAAATCCCAAAACTTAAAAAAAATCTAAACTCTGCCTTTAGCAAGTTCTATTAAACCTTTTCTAAGCCTGCAGGGGAGAGAGAAACTGAATTTTTTCTGCAGTAGTAAATGGTCCACTGATGGGCAGATCGATAGCAGTAACTGGGCCTTTTGCTCATAGTATTTGAAGGCTGAATATATAATAGTAAATTGAACAGTGCCACAAAATTGCCAGAAATTGTATCCAGGTCCTGGAAGATGATATGTCTGCATTGTTCAAGTTTTAGAATGATCTCTCATACAGTTTTGTCTTCAACTAACTATCACTCTCCCAAATAAGCTGCAGAAATAGTTTGTGAGCCAGTGCAGGGTAAAGGCGTGTTCTCAGTACTGTTTCCATCTGGCTAAGCTACTTTGAGGGGCAGAAGAATTTGAACTATTGTCTTGCACTAGCAAATTACGCTTTGAACCTGTGCCTCAGCTCTTTTTTATGTCTTAGGGATGTGAATAGCATTAAGCTGGCAAGAACTGAACTGAACTGAACTGCCTCAATAACTATGGAAAGGATCTGTGAATGCTCACTGACATTTCTGTTTTCTTTGAGTTACTAATCTGCAGTCAATAATAAAAGGAATCCAAAATTAAGGTTTTGTTATCCTTGGGGGTTTGCAAGATATTTACATTTTGAAGAGAAATAGATGATGAAGAGAAGTTTTGTTCGAATGATAGATTCTGCAAATCTACAAAAATTACAGGAATTTGCTGACTGTAACATCTGTTTGCCTGACAGTAATACAACCAAACCTAAAGAACACTGTCTTAGTTCACAGTATTGAACATCTCTTCAGTTATCTCTGTAGAAAAAGACAACTTTATTTGTGTTTTGTTTTGTTTCTTGTTGCCTTCTCTTATATTCCTTTGCATAGGGACACTTAGCTGATGTGCCTTAATTAGACTTTTAAAGCAGAGCTGTGTGAGCACCACTGAGTAGCGTGAGCTACTGGAGTTCCTCTTCTCTCTTGTCCTCAGCGCATGGTAGAGGATCAGAGGGAAAGGACAGTTGCCATCTCCTAGATTTGAAATTCTGATATTTCATGACAATATTTTGGGATTTTACCAATTTCAGATTTTTATTATAGTAGTTCGAGTTTAGTTTAGTTGTGACATTTTAGCTTAAAAGCTATGAATAAATTCAAATATCACTAAGCTTGCTAATAACAATAATGAGTTTCAGATATACAAAAATCTCTGAAAGACTATTTGTTATTTATGCATCCCCTAATGACAATTGTTTTTTATTTATTTTTTATTTTATTTTTTAAATTTGTTTTCCTCTTTATTGTTTTCATTTCCCTCTATTATTCTTTTCTTTAAACCTATGCTCGGCGACAATAAAACAAGAATGTATTTAAAAGAATAAAATTTATCCTGCAGTAGCTTCAGAAATCAGGAGTAAAAAAAATTACTCCAGTAAATGGAGGCTGAAGCCCATCTCATAATGATCTCTCTGATCATTATCCCACTGATCTCTCTAGGCTGCTTCTATAGCCAGCAAGAAGAGGGATGAACTGCTCTTTGAAGCAACTGTTGGTTTTCTGACTTAAAAGTCTCAGCTACAGACTTAAACCTGAGTGGACCCTTAGATTTTGTTATTATTCTTTTCTTAGAACCATTTGTTTGCCTTGTGTTTCTGCATTTCATTATTTTGATGTTTGTTTCATCCAGCATTGTTTTTATGAATAAAAGGTATCATAGAAATAAGACTGCCTTTGTAAACTATGATGTAAAAATTACTCCTTTCCCACACTGAAACATGCAGCAGTATCCCACAGGATTGGGAAAAAGTGGTGTGGAATGGGATGATCACCAGGTATCTGGAAGGGAGCAGCAGGCTGCCCAACTTGCAGACAGTTTATAAAGGAGCCTGCAATTCTGTCTGTGTTCTCATGGAAGCAGATGAGGTCAGTGTGTCTGCCCACACTTCCTTGTAAAAGTACATAGCAGGTATCCAGTTTACTTAATTGTCTCTTGGAAATTCTCCAGTTGTGTGGATGTTTTGTCATACCCTCAGGAGATCCCATTTCTGTATGCTGTTTCTTCCTGGCACATCCTCTTCCCTATGGCGTGTGTTTTTTTCATTACAGGGAAGAAATACTTATTAACCTCAATCACGGCCAGTAGGCAAAATGTTGTTTGCTTTACTGCAAAGGAAAGAGCACTGGTTGATAGCACCCTCCTAGTTAAAAAGAGCCTTCTTCCTAAAGGGACCAATCTCAGCAATTGTCAAAAAATGTAAAGACTCTTTAAATCTTTCATTGTGAAACTACTTTAATAACTTTCTTTTGTCCAACATCTCTACAAAATTGTTGTGTAAAGAAACTGTAGTGACTGGAACTTTCCTTGCTGCTGTGTATTTTTCCTCCTATAAGAGGCAGAAATAACATTAAGGGCTCCATGACAAAAGGAAAAAAAAGGAAAAAAAAACCCAGATGGTGCTTTGTTGCTAAGCAACTTAAAGAAAGATGAAAGAAACCGCAGAGCTCTATTTAGGTCTTGTAAAAACTCAAACAGTAAATACCCACTCCTTTGATCTTATTTAACCATGATGATGCCTTATTATCCTCTGTTGCTGAAAAGAAAAAGTAAGTTCTGGGGACAGATAAAAGAGTTAGTTACAATAGTCCTTGAAAGGTTAGAGGAAGCCTGTCAGTAAATAGTTGCTAAAAAAATCCAGTTATATTTGCACTGTCCAGCTCAACTAGGATCAAATCTAACATTGTCTATTATATTTGTCCTTCTCCACCTTCCCCAGACCCCAGACTTCTTCCTTTACATCTGAAGACACATAGTACAGCCATGTTCACTGCAGTTGTGGAACGTGGTGACATTTGTGGGTGTCACATTGGTCTCTGTGTTCTCAGCCACCTGTAGATCGATGGCAATTTCAAATGCAGGTGCATTTGTAATTCTCACTCTGGTCCATTGAAAAATAGGTAGGAAAGTGTTGGGGTTGCTGTCTCCATTGCAGTGAACAATGTACTGCCAATGTTTGCAGACAATTTATGTTCTGTATAGTTAATCTAGGGCATAATCAATTCTGTTTCATGAAGGTCTATATGCTGCAGCAGACATGCCTCTGATCATCCATTTGAGCTAGTCAAAGATCACTTTAAAGAAAAAAATAAAAGAAGAAGAAAGGGAGTATCTAGAAAGGTAAAACCTTAATAGCATATGAAAGAAATAGCTTGGGTAACAGCTTCTGCTTTTATTTGACATAATTTTAAAAAAATGAAAAAAGAGGCAAGTTCTGAATAAAAGATACCGTGTCTTGAAATTGTTATAAAATTGCATAGTATATTTCATCTGCACTGAAGACAAATAACCTATGGCTTTCTTTGATATGAGTTTGCATAATACTGCATTAATAGAGTTATCTCAGGCAAAAAGACATTTGTTTTCCAGTGAAAAGTATGAATAAGAAAAATATGAGCAAGAGAACAAGTCAGATACTCTACTGAGATACAGTACTTATTTATGATAGGTGGTATAAAACTCTCTCACACACAATGATTTGTTGTATGATGTAGCAATCATTGAATTCCTTAATAATGGAAATAATTTATTTAAATTGCATACTTGGAGTATAGTACCAGATTATAGAAATCTTGTCTGTCAAATCAGGCTTCAGAGTCCAAATAAATTAGTTGCAAGAGTTTTCACAACTACAGTTTTTAGCAAGGAAGTGCCAAGTCCATGTTTTCTTCATGTTTAGGATGATGTTGCAAACAAACAATGCAGGGAATAAAATGCAGTATATTCAACAACTTCAGTTACAGGATTAGTAAATAATCTTTGGTATGCAATAGTGAATTATCTGTTTGATTAGCAGTTGAGAACCTGAAGCTATACTGTATCTGAAATGACATTAAAAATGCATGTATACCTTTTAATATCAAAATTCTCATTTTCTCAGTGTTGAAGACTTTGCATAGAAATCATTCTACTCAACTCACCAAGTGCATTTGTGATATGCAATCATGTAAAGCCAAAATGAATATTTTTTTTAATGTTCTACATCTCCTTCTAAGACAAAATCTAAATGCAAATACCACATAGATTTTTTCATTGTAAACTAATTTTTTTAAGATGTTTAACCTTTTTTTTTTATGGTAATAGTGATAGTGATGGAATAGCATTTCAGTAAACCAGTATAGACTATCCCTTAGAAGGCTGTTTCACTGATTGAACAGAAAACATCAAAAAGACATGGTAAATAATTTACTTCTGTAAGAATTCAAGTGATAATGCTTTAAATAGAGGTTTGAAAATAAATTATTTTTTTTAGCACATGAAAATTTTGAATGTTAAAGGTTTTGTCTCTTTAAAAAAAAAAAGATAAATTAAGAAAATAGAGAGATTCTTTGCAAAAGGAATACTTCGCTGGGAGAAGTACGTCTGACTTTGTCATGTGGCTACATGTACGAAGTGTTTGGCAGATGGGCTGCAATGTGGCTGTAAATACCAGAAATACATCCTGGAGTGGTAGCTTTAAGAACAGGGGCTCAAAGGAGCCAGACTGGTGCAGGCAATGAGGTGAACTTTCATTTAAATCTTGGCTAGTGTCATAAACCATGTGACAAATGGGTCTCCCATGAAATCTTGCCTACATTTCAGAGGAATGTTGAGAAAACTCTGACTGGAGAATAGCTTGACATACTTGTATTGGTAAATGCAAAAGGGGGTAGGGAGGGGAAGGTAAAGAATAATATTCATTCTTCAAAAACTCGTTTTTGAAACCTAAAGTAGCAACTTTTTGTCAGTGTCTGATGCTTTTTTAAACTTCTGCCATTGTTCTACTTCTGACATCCATGGTAGAGCTGTGTTAAGACTGTAACATTATATTGGCCCATCAACTCCTACAACTGTGTTAGATCATTTGGAATGGGTTGTAGGGTTAAGGCAATCTACCTGGGTTGTGAAACAAATTCTGGATTCCTTCATCCTTCTGTTGCTATTATTTGGCTAAGTTTTATTTATATCAATAAAAAACTACTCTGAGCTTACAATATTTCTGCTAAAGAAGCTTTGGTATTTTGTTTCCCCCAAATTAAGAAAAGAAAAGAAAAAAAAATTTTTGGCCTGAAAGATATTATACCCACTAAAAGTGTCTTATATGTATGAGTAATTTTGTTAGGCTTTTCTAGCGTACCAGGACCTATGAGACAGATGAGCGGGATTATGTCGTGTCTCACATCAGCTTGGAAAAATACAGTATTCCTTGTCTTTTCAGTGGATGGAGGTTGGTCTTGTTGGTCCTCTTGGTCAAAGTGCTCAGCAACGTGTGGAGGAGGGCATTACATGAGAACGCGCTCCTGCACCAACCCAGCGCCAGCGTACGGAGGGGATATCTGCCTTGGGCTGCACACCGAGGAGGCGCTCTGCAACACACAGCCGTGTCCAGGTACGGCCACCCAGCCCGTCCACCTTCCTTCTCTGTGTGCCACAGAACGAGGCGTGCCCACTTAGCCTACAGAATGTCCTTCATCTATTATTCAGGAGCAAATAATTTCTCTCCCTTATTAAGTGCGCAATCAGCTCTTACATGCTACAGTAAATCAAGAACTAGCAGAGTATGTTCTATAGGACACTGCCTCCTTCCTCCCTCTTTAAAAATTAAAATCTAAATTACTATATCTGAATCTGGATTAAGTAAAACTGTGTAATATTTGAAGTGGACCATGCAAATGGTTTATGAGACTTTCAATAAAAATATCACAAAGAAGTGCTTTTGTTACAACACCAAACATTCACAGCAAGCAAATTGCTGAGGTTAATATTCAACATATGTTATCACTAGGTCCTTCAAGTAGGTAATATTTGCCTTGTTTTCATTTAAAACACAAAGAAAACTTTCATGGTCTTTCTAAATTTTCTTCTTCAACTTTGTATGTTAAGGAACAAAGATCTGATCTTTTTAAATAACCGTGGAGGGCTTAGTAGTTTGAATGTCTCAGCATTCCTGCTAGTTGTATGATATTATGGATCATGTCTATTTCTGTAACTTTGACTCTGCCTTTTGACTCATATTAAAGGAAACTAATTTTTTTAAAATGAAATTTACATGAGAAATTGAGATTAAAACCACATAAACTTCCATTTACTGCCAATTAGTGGATTACAGGCAACAGCAAAAGGAAAAAAGCTCTGATGTCACACTGTATTGCTTGCTTCACTTAGAGCTCCTACCCTTCATAGCAAAAGTTTTCTGCTCATATGATGAGGCTGTGCATGCAAGGGCAAAAGCCTCATGAGTTTGAATGGATCATAATACTTGCTATGATTCTTTCCTTTTCTAGGCACTACATATCTTCCAGCAGAATAAAAGTACCTGCTTGTCAAAATTAAAGCAGATTGGGTTTAATAAAAAAACAATTGGATTAAAATTTAAAAAAACCCTAAACCAAAAACCAAGCATAGAAATCAGTTGATTCTTTGATTTTTTGAGACAAATAGTGTACATTTGTATGTAGAAGTTGCATAGCTGCCTTGAAATCCTTTGAGGCATCTTTGAAAGGTCAGAGCTGGAGTGTTCATTGTGCTAGTATTGTAGCTATTTGTCTTGTGCATTTATTTTCTATCACCATCCATTTCCCTATAAATGACAGTTTGCAAACATTCATAAATAATGTCTTCATCTTATTTTGACCTGCCTGTGACCTAAATTTTGGAGCAGATGGAGAATGGAGGAGAAAGTTGGTTCCATCCATCTTGGTTCAAGAAAGTGGAAACCCTTATAAAACAATAACATTTCAGAGGCTTAAAATGTATTTTTCACATTCTGTAATATTTTATTGATATTTCAATCCCACTGAAAATTTGCCATAGGTTTTTGAAACAGCACATCATCCACTAGCTGTGAGAATGGATCTTGCCTCATGTTTACAATATAGATTTCCAAACTGCTTTTTGCTGCCCTTATTTCACATGTATGGGTCAAAAATAACTGCAGTGCTTCATATATCAAGTTTGGACAGGTGTCTGAATGCCTGCAGAGCCATTTGCTTGTGGTAAGGACCAGGTGAAGAGTGGTTCATCCTTGTGCAGATCTGAAAGCACCATTGCTGACATTCACTGCTTGAGTGACGTGCTCAATATAAGAGAATAGTAATGACACTTGGCATCTAAGAAAAACCAACCAGCACTGAAATGAATATGCAAGAAATGGAAATTATTTATAACATTGCCTAAGTTGTGAAAAGAGCTAAGATTTTTTTGGCATTTCAAATACTCCTTTCCACCCCCCCCTCCCCCCCCAAAATAAAACTAGCAGAAAACAAAACTTTCTGGAATCCTGATACAAAGGATTTGTTGAGGATATAGAGATTTAATGGCAAATCCAACTGAAAGTATTCAAGTATGCACTTAAAAGAAAATAACAGGCTTGTATTTGCAAAACACATCAATTTTTCTCATCTTTCATTTTAAAAGCTCTGTCATTGAGCTTGTAGTTTTTATTTTAATTCACCCAAATACAATCACAGCAATATGAAAGGAAGCACTGCAGGATTGATCAGTAGTGTCTGATTATCAGTAAGTGTAACCAGTTGCAGTGGTGTCTGCAATATGTTCCATAAAACAGTATTTTATACCTTAAGTATTTACTGCTTCTGTAAGGTGAAAATACATTCTGTCCTTGGATTGGTAACTTACACATACAAATAATGGACAAAGCAGCTGAGCATTTAGAGATGGTGGTGTAATACTGCATGAAAGAAATTTAAATGTTACATTGATTAATCTGATCTTTCTGCAGTGCTGCCTTCACCAAGGTATCCCTTAGGAACTGCTTTATCTTAACCTGGCTTCAAAGGCCAGCCAAGACTCTGTAGGAAGGAGATACGACATGTCGTGATTAAGCCTTGCCATAGAGGAGAAAAGCATTTCCAGGTTAAACTCTTCTCCAGTCCACCCTCTCTTTTACATTCCCATGACTTGTGCACAGAACTGAGGAGCAAGTTGAGAGGAGCATCCCTGAGGTGCAAGAGAGCCTCAGATACTTTGAAGATACAGAAATCAAAGGAATGAGGCAAGATAGCTGTCAGTAGAAAAGCATGCAAAAGCTATAGGATCACCTTCCCAGTGATGGCACATTGACAATTTGAAGTCATACATCTGTTAGTCTTACTTCTCTGCAGCTCTCTGAGGTCCCAACAACCTCCTCAAACCACAGGTTTGGTGTGAGGACCCACCATAGCAGGGGTGATTCTCTGTTTCATGCCTGCACTGATGTCCCTCCTCTCCTCCTCTGTGATTCTGTGTGCCAGATGAAACTGATCAGCCTGACACCAGACCCACAGACTCCCTGTCCTGTAGTGTCTGGGTGCACTGCAGGACTCACATGGCTTCTTTATGGGTTCCCTAAGGAGCAGGAGGAAACAGTAACCTTGCCCAGTCACCCATATATGAATTAGTACGATCCCTGTGTGCTCTGAAGTCCCTATTTCATCATGGAATGTAGCTTCTTCAGCAAAGGATCTGGCAGGTCAAAAGCTTGTTGGACAAGATGGGGCTGCAGAGTGCACCACCCAACAAGATACATTTAGGATGCCCACAAGTATTTTGGCACCTGCTGGATATATCCCAATTATACCAGGATTCGGCAAGAATCTTGGCTCTGGCTTAAGCATGCTCTCCGCCACCGGTGAGAACTGGGCCAAGATTTGTAATGGGCAACATTCCTTTAAGCTTGAATGAGCAGGGCTTTATTGTTACTTAAGGTAAAGATCCACATACTTATTTTACTTAGACCCAGAAGCTGACACTGGATGTGCCACAATAAGTAAGCAGGAAGCCTCTCCATTTGCTTGACTCCCACCTCAGCTCTCCTACCCCCCTGAATTAAGATTGGACTACATTTTGGCATCTGCCTCTGTGTTCCTAGTACCCACTCTGCAAATGAGCCCCTCCCAGGACCTTTCCTGGGAAACAGAAAAAGCAAAGGACAGAGCTGAGTATTTCTGCTACTCACAATAACAAGACCTTACAAACTGATTGTATCAAGGTATTTGTCCTGTTGTTCAAAGAAGGCCTCATCCAGACAGTTACTAATTGTTCATTAAATATCAATATCCTAGTTCTTACCTGACCTGCTAGGTAAATCTATTTATAAGGAACATCTATTGCTTGGCATTTTTCAAGACTGCAGTCTCAAATATCCCTGCTGAAGTCTGTTAAATTTTAGAGGACTGAGAGTTTTAACTTCTTTCCTGTGTGAACAAGGAGAAAGTAATGAGTAAATGTGAAGATTGTGTTCTGGAATTATACAAGGTATTGGAAGGGGCCGCAAAGAGTGTAAAATGTCCTTGACTTTCCACCTGATTAACAGTGTTGAAAAAGTTCACTGACTCACAAATTGTAATGTTCTTCAATCTAACTTGAATCAAAATTAGAAAACACACAGTTTTTCATAAACTGTGAATGAAAACATGAATTTTGCTTCATAAAGCAAAATTTAGATTTGTAAATTTGCTTCATATTGGCATAAAATCACTTAAAATTTTGACATAGAAACAAGTTTGGTTTGGAATAGTAGAACACTATTTATTCCATGTCAAAAACCATACAACCTATATTTGTGGGAAAACTGACAGAAGAAAGGGAGTTTACCTGAGCTCTGTCTTTCCTGTATTTGCCAAACTCAGAAGTCTCCTATGAAGGCAAGGCTTGGCCTTGAGTTGTAAGAATGCCGAGTGCAGTAAACTCACACTGTCTCATGGGAATGAGATCGATTCACTTCATTTAAGGAAAGTATCTGACATCACACAGGCACGAAATAAGAATATCTTAATCAAAGCTACATGAAGAGAGGAAGAAATGTAGAAAAGAAATAGAAGGTGACAAACTGAATGGGGAAGAGGAGAATCTACAGCCAAGAAATTAACCTGAAACAGCAAAAACTAAAAAAGAAAACTTTAAAAAATCTTCAAGATGCTTCTATTTTTGTGGTTAAACACACATCCTGTTTCAGATTGGAATATATACTTTTATAGTTCTCATTTCTACTTGTCAGGCACATAAAAAAATGCAGTGCCCTTGTCCACCCTAATGACCTAGACTGGAATTAATTCCACAGCTATCACTCTTTCAGTCACCCTCACAGAAGCCTCGGTCTTCTCACTTCCGCACACAAAGACCATGGCAAAAGCCAAAACCATGAGACGTCTGTGGCAAATTTACCATCACATCCACATTTCAGAGACTTCTGCCAAAGCCAAACTGCCTTTGTTTTATCAGAATGAAGGAGCTGCCATCTGCTATACGGTAGTAGCTGGGGAGTCCTTTCTGTCCTAATGCACGAATACAGCCTATTTCTCTCTCACTCAGTGCACCTGAACTCCTTAACCACATGTCTGCGTGTGTGTCCCTCTCTGCCTGCTGCAGACAGCTGGTCCGAGTGGTCCCAGTGGTCTGACTGCGACTCGTCCGGCTCCCAGACCCGCGCTCGGCAGTGCGTCATTCTGTTTCCTGTGGGCAGCCAGTGCACGGGCAATGCCTCAGAGAGCCGAGCCTGTGCTGTGGACTCCAACTTTATACCAGGTGAGATCAGCCACCTCCTTGAAGGATTTGTGAAATCTCTCAAGGTTTCAGGACCGAGGCATAGCACTGTTCTGGACTACACTGTGCAGATCCATGAGCTGAAGGAGATCTTGCCTTTAGTCAGCACAAGGATGTTGGTCTACTGTGTAGAGATAATGTTGTTAGATCTGCTGTCTACATAAAAATCTGTCCCATGGCACCCAGTCCTGTGGAACTGTCCCTAATGTCATTGCCTGGGACTTTGGTTAGTCACTGCCACAGCATTCTACAGGTCTCTCCCATTGGACTTGGTAGCAGGAGATGAGTACACACAGCAAGCAGAAGTAGTTTGCTTTTTATTTTAACTATTTTTGAGACTAGGATTATTAAAGAAACATTGCTGTAGGTTTTCTGGTTTGCATGTACAAAATGGTTGTGGTTGTTAATCTAGAAATCATTTCAGAGAGTCCCTTACATATCTAACTGCTCAGAAAGGCAAATACTTTTAGCTTTGCCTCCAGTCCTTATCTCCCGTGACTGCTAAGTACCTGATGGATAGTCACATTATGTATTATTCTATAGTATTTGTGGAAACTCATTATTGTATTTTTGTTGTTAAATCACAGGAGTCATTAAATCCACACAATGCACTGCTGTTAACAGTTGACTTTCTCCCTGTGTACATTAAAAAAAGTTAGGGGTCTTTTCATAGAAAGAAAAATTTACATTTTAATGTATCACTTGAAATGTAGCTGTGTTTATTCAGTTCAGCAACCTTTTCTTTGTGTGACTATGCAGTAAACTACAGTACAATGTAACAAAGACATCAACAAAGTTAAACTCTGTTCTTATGGATGGTTCATAGTGCTTTAACTCCCAAATAGTATTGTCCTCTAAAACCAGTATGAAAAATGTCAGTATGAAAGCAAAAACTCCCACATTGTATTTTCCCTTTTCTAAGGCTTTTGAAGTTCTATTAATACTCATATTCTGTGAATCTGCATCTTAATCCAATATAAACTCTACATCTTGTTTTGGAAAGTAGGCATTTTTAGAATCTGAAACAAGCTACCACGTCTCTTGTCCTTCTGGTTTGTTTGCTGCTCCTCCTCACATTACCAGTAACACAGCAGATAAGGTCATGCCCATTACTCCCACCTAGGGAATCAAGATTCAGTTCACTTGGCTTGCTTTTTCTCATCCAGGTCTTCTAACTGAGGAGTTTCCTCCCTAGCTCTTGGCTGAAAAGACTAACCCCTGAAGAAGTGGCAACTGTGCACACAGTACTAGCCCATTTCTGTATCTTTTCCCTCACTTCATTTGTTGCTTGGAAAGACGTTATCAAAGAACTTAAAATTATGCTTTTTTGAAATCCAGGTATACTGTGTCAGCCACCCCACTTGTATACAGGTGATCCTTGACTCTTTCAAAGAGGTTCAAGAGACTGATTTGTAAGGCAGAACTTTCCTTCATAGAAACCGTGGTCTGGACATAAGGAGTGGAAAAGCTTGATTGCCAACAGATTTTATTCTGTATTTTCAAAGTGGAAATAGTAAGGATACAGGCTGGAATTACATTTTATTAGTTTACAAGTGAGAGCTATGAAACTGACAGTCATCTTTTTGAAGATGTATAAATTCCCACTTTTCACATTAGTGCTAGATGAGACTTGTAGAAGTAATGAGCACATTTGAACACAAGGTAATTAAACTGTAGTTAATTTTACTTCAGTAAATCAACTCTTTCTCCACAAGCCTAAACTCCGCAAAGAATGTTCCATGTGCATTTCATCCTTTTCATTCCAGAGATGTTTTGAGGCAAGAATTAAAAATAAGTTGCTACTTTTGCTTCGGAAACTAGGGAACCTGAAGATATCATGGGTCCTTTCTATTAAGTCTGCCACACAGAAAAACTATTTTTTGCCTTAAATTTGAAGTGGATGTAATAAGTTCTCTGTAATATTTTTTTCTCCTTGGCCTAAGTGGTTTATTTATTTTTCTAGAAATATCTGTGGCACGATCCAGCAGCATAGAAGAGAAACGATGTGGCGGTAAGCTTTTCAGCTCTAGATGTCTATTAAATGCTGAAATATTGATTCTCCATTTTTTGCTTTTGTTTCACCTTTTGCACTCCCTTAGTATTATTCTACCTTCTAAATGCTGCATTCTCATTAGTTACACTTTTACAGAAAAAAGTAGTTACTTGTACAGGAAAATGTAGTTACTACAGGATTTCTCATTAAATAGCCATCTGTCATTGGTGACCTTTGAGAGTAGAACATGCATTATTGGATGTTTTTATTTTCTTCTTTGTCAGTGTGGCAGTCACCCTTGTACTCAAAAAGAAATATCTATAATAATCTAGTTATCAGAAGGCCAAAATTTGTAAATTTGTTGCTCTGCCTTTTTAAGGATAATAAGTCCACAAACCTCTTTTAGACTCCAAATAAACAGCAGAAAACCAGCCTGCTAACAAATTTAATAGGCCAGACGCTATCTGGGACTCATTTTCAGCTTCATTGCCAGAGACAAAACTAAAAAGTAAATAAAAGGTTCCATTCTGGAGACTTGTGATGCTAGAAAAATAGATCCTGAAAGGAAAAACTTGTAAAGC
Source organism: Rhabdornis inornatus (assembly GCA_013397075.1). Lineage (NCBI taxonomy): Eukaryota > Metazoa > Chordata > Aves > Passeriformes > Rhabdornithidae > Rhabdornis > Rhabdornis inornatus. The sequence continues at coordinate 1,049,200 of VWZS01005652.1, read as the reverse complement.
CACTAAACAATCAGAAGAAGGAGGAAAATGAACTTTTTTTTTTTTTTGTGCTGAGCTATCACGCTTAGTCCGTGTCATCATGGTAATAGCTCTGGCCCATTCTAGTATTCTTCCATGCACAGATAAGCTGCATTTTTAACCTAATAAAGGACAACGAAAATACAGAGGTTATGCAAGGGTACTTGTGCACATGGTAACTTGTTATGGGAGATAGTGTCAAGATAATATCATTTGAATTTTTTGCTAATGAGCAGTGGTACTCTGAAAACATTTTGCCAAGTTCTACAGCACTGGGAAGCCCTCATAAAGGTGTAGAAGGATGTTTTAGTGATAGACTGATATATTGACACAGTCATCTGAGTCACCTAGTTTGTGTTTCTAAGTACTCAATCGGCATGTAAAGGTTCTACCTTAGGTTTCATAAAAAATGAGACTCATATACTGGCCATTTTTCTTATTATACTGAAAAAGATCTAAGAGATGTTTTTAAGACTAGCACCATTTTTAAATCCTTCATTTGTACATTTAGGCAACAACCAACAAATTTTCAGTCATGCTAAAATGAAATTTCCAACATGAGCTTCTCAGTGATACTTCTTCCCTAAATCAAAAAGCACAGTTCAAAATAACAATGGAAAGCAGTGCAGTTTGTTTATTTTGAGCTAATCCTACTGGTCCCATATCTGATCTGGTATCTCTCTGGTCGGCAACAACAGGGGATGATTGTGCTTTAGGTTCCCTCCTACAGTTTCATGCAGCAATTGGCTTCCTCTCAGTTTAAATCCCTGGGTGGGTGGAGAGGGTTTCCCATGGTATGATGCCATTGTACCTTGGAAGAGCAGATAGGAGGGTGCTGGGCTCTGAGTTCTTGACTGCACTATCCGGCTGCCATGCTTAAAGGTGTATTGAGATTCAGGCAGTCCATCTCTTGCCACTTCCCATTTTCCCCTAGAATGCTACCATTTCTTCCTCACTCCCCCTTAAATAAAGAAAAAATGCTAAGACCTGGAGAAGGGAACAAACTGGCCAAGATACATAAAGAATGGTAACCAGCAAGAATCAAAGCAGGGATGGAAAAATATTTGCTGCTGCTTCTGTGACATGCATCCAATAAAATGGATATTGAATATGTTTATGGAAGGCAGGAATGGGGTTCAAAGATATCAGGATTTTGTCAGTTCTGCCACAAGTCACTACGTGTAAGAGAAAGAACTGTAATAGCAGCAGAGGAGGTGATAGTGTACTTCACTGGAAAAAAAAAAAGCTATTTATGTACACTATATACATAATTTCTATATAACAAGGCAGTGTTTTACAGTCTGAAAAAAAACCTGATAAACTATTCAAACATATGGAATGCAATTAATTTTTCTTTTATTTGTGTTCTGAACTTGTTTAAGCATCTTTCAGCAATCTCTACTTACAGAGATGTATGGGTATCTAAGATTCTTATAATGGTCCCTTCAGGGAGGTAAAATGAATTTACCACTGTAGGGATAAACCGTTTCAATTGAGATGTTTCAGGGAAACACATGAAAATTCCCTTATCCTTGTTTGAATCAAACTCTTGTCCACATTTTTCCCCGAGCTGAAGCTTTTACTGCTGATGCCTTAAAATTAAGATTGCCTTCTTCTCTCCACTCTGCAGAGTTCAACATGTTCCACATGATCGCAGTGGGATTAAGTAGCTCGATCCTTGGTTGCCTTCTCACCCTGCTTGTTTACACGTACTGCCAGCGATACCAGCAGCAGTCCCACGATGCCACTGTCATCCACCCGGTGTCACCCGCCCCGCTCAACACCAGCATCACCAACCACATCAACAAACTGGACAAATACGACTCCGTAGAAGCCATCAAGGTGAGCAGAGGGCTGGGAGCTACTCTATACACCTAGACAACATTTCCCCCGTGTCAAAAGAATTCTCCTCGCTACTTTTCCGCAGTGGTATTTGAGCTCCACTTATGCTGACTGTTAATGACAAAAGTAGATTTCACTTCAGATGTTGTAATCGCAGATCCTTATCAATCCCTGCTAGGAAGGAAGTTGAATTTTGCATGTGTGTATAATTTATACAGAAGGTTTTTCTGGAAAGAAAGCAAATCACTCAAGTTGTTTTGTGGGATTTTTTTCCTAATTGTGTTCCCTAGCGGCTTGTTCAAGAAGTAAATAGGGCCATTCACCATGGCATCTACTGAAGAAAATCCTTTGGCCCTGATGATCCAGTGTCAAGGGCACTGTTTATCTTCCTGCACTATATCTCTATATGGGAGATGTATCTGGTGAATATATTCTGGGTCAGACTCTCAGTGTTTATAGCCAAACTATGTGAAAAAACAGTACAGATGTACTGAGAGTCTATAATACTATCCATACTATTTAATCATTATTCCAAAATTGATATTTTCATTTTGTGACCTTTTAAAATAACTCCGCTTTTCAGATCCACTGAATTAAGGAAGGATGTGCATTCTGAAAATACCTAGTTCAGTATCTTCAGATTACAAAGTTTATTCATGCAGCTGCAAAGTTTTTTTACAAATGAGGATTTTTCTTTAATCCTACCTGGATAATCCAATTCTTAATTTCTGCATTTTTCTTTCTAATTAAAAACATTTTAATGTAAATCATTAAAAACAGCAAGAAAAGTCTGTATCTTCTAGTCAGCAGTGGAATATGAACCTAATTTAAAGCTTTTTCAAATTCCACATAATCTCCCTAGATAGCTGCAGAAACAGAAAAACAAAAACAAAAAAAAAAAAAAATCCTTTGAAAATTCATATTCTAAATACCCATATTACACTTTTTAAAAAACAGGATTTATGCTCTTAAGGCCTTCAGACATTTCTGCTGCTTGAAAATCAGGGAATTAAGACAGTAAAGAGAAAGTAATACTTATTCAGTAAAAAAAATAGTAAGTGACTCATTCTAGTAGCAAGAACTGCATATATATGATTAAAAATATTCATAGAATCATAAAATTAGTTTTTTAATATTGGGGGGGAAATGCCTGCCTTTATTAAGTAGAATTGCTTTCTGTAGAAATATCATTACATAAGAAGATACTTCTTGCAAATGCAAGTTTCTGTAAATGTACAGGTATTTCTCAATGAATTTTTGACTGCCTTACTACACACAGATATTTGCCACAAAAACTGCCTTGGTGAAAGAGCACTTAGTGGTTACCTTTCCTATGTCATTTTCATTTTCTGATTTCATTTTTTTTCTTTTTCTTCCCAGGCATTTAACAAAAACAACCTGATTCTAGAGGAGAGAAACAAATACTTCAATCCACATCTTACTGCAAAGACTTATTCTAATACCTATTTTACAGATTTCAATAATTATGATGAGTACTAATGGGCTTGTGTATTTTTTGGCCTTCTGTAACTCCCCAGTCCCCAAGGCCTGTGCTACTCAAGCGCTCATGTGATTGAGGCTTCAGAGATGAAGTTCAGAGACATTTCAAGCACGATCCAAGCCATCAATGTCCCATTGCTGCCAAAAGCCCAAACTGCCTGTTTGTGACATGATGTTTTCTTTGCAGAATGCAAGGTTGGCCCTCAGTGTCAGGGGCAGCTGTAGCCCCTCAGTGTTGCTGGACCACTCATGAGGATTGCATTGCTTCACTCAGTTTCATAAACTTTCACTTATATTTCTTTAACAAGTGACTATGTAATTCTGGAGTTTTAAAAAGAAATAATAATGTTACCCCTTAAACCTGTGCCAGGAGTACAAATCCAATTTTCTTTTTTGGCATTGTCTTTTATTTCCTTGGGGTTTAAAAAGGGAGCTTTGCTGTTAGCCCTCTGTGCAGTCTCCTGAAGCTCACACTGCCAAAAAGAGCTGACAAGGTGCTGGGGATGACAAGAAGAAATGCGGTGGTTTAGTGATCCTGTGCAGCGGCTCTGGGCTCTGTAGGCTGATCTTCCTGGGCTGTAAATCACTCTGACTGCAGTTCAGCTGCTCAGAGTGCAGGGAAGTTCTAAGGCAGTACCGAGGGATACAATCTTGTAATTAACCTGGACACTCCAGGGTCAGTGGTTTCCACTTGCAAGCCAAGCCCAGCCACACAAAGCCTTCACCTTGCTCAGTTTAATTTTTGCGAGGGTGTGGAAGGGCTTGTCCCACAGGGAGGCTGAAGGAGGAGGGCAGATGGGAGAGACAGACTGGGAGGGTTTTCTCTGTGTCTCTAATAAACCAGCCTTGCTGCAGCACGCAGGTTTGTTGTGGCATTCCACAGGCTTCCTCTCTCTGCTGAGTGCCCATGGGACACACCTGTCTGTGGTGGCTGTGGCACTTGCCACCAGGCTGGGCACAGAACGTGCATCTGCACCCTGTACTGTGTACCACCTCTGGATCTTGGGGGTATGTAGGCATAATAATAGGTCTGCTTCTTTCTTTCCAGCTTTTACTTTATATGCACATGTCCAACAAACAAAGCTGGCTCAGAGAATATGGATACATTTGCGAAGGGCTGTCTCACCTTGGTGCCATGTCTGACCTGCACCAGTCAGCCCCTAGAGAAACATTCTTATGGAGTTTCAAGTGATGGTCTTGTTGGACTTCATTGATGTAAATATTTAAAATACTATTTGAGTTTTAAATTATCAGTTTTAATTCCTTTTGTAGTGGTAGAAGAGGAAACACAAAGTTTTATACCATTTTTCTTTGTCCTGTTTTCACATGCATTCATGCCATTTTTATTTTTGTATCTGAAATTCCATATGTATAACTAAGAAAAAAATTTCAGGGATTTGAGTCAGATTTTACAGAGTATATAGTAGCAAGGAAGCATTTGTTATTCTCAGAAGCTTGTGAGAAGAAATTGAAAGTGAATATTAAGGATTAAAGAACTGGGCTTTCATTTTCTTGCTAAAAGCAAAGACCACCACACTAGAATACTAGGGAGGTATGCAAGGAGAAGCAGAATGGAGATGTTTCCATTCTGTTTAGAGCCCTTGCTAATTAGGTTATGGTATGATAGACAAATAGAGAAAAACATGTACAGGTTATAACGATTCACAACTATATATGAAAGAAAATTAAAAAGTACCAATAAACACTTCCATAGCAATGGTAAATACTGTATCTACTCATGGCAGTAAGTTATATTTTTGAACGGGGATAGATCTGAATGTAGCACTATGCTTCCAATCTGTTCTACAGCAAAATGAAAATATTCAAAGTGGTCTTTAAAATGCTATGCAGTAAAATGAACACACATTTACCATCTATGAAAGTAATTAAGATCAGCCACCTATTTTTTTCCAGCTGAATAGTTCTCCCTATTACTAACTCAGTCAAATGAAAGCACCTCACCTTCACACCAGCTCATCTCCAGAAAGTATAATAATGCTGGGTCTCTATAATTTGTAATTTTTCACTGTACATTAAATTTGGTTTTCCAGGAATAAATTAACTGATTGCCCTGGGTAAGAGAAAATTTTCTTTGCAAGAAATAGAGGGGAGAAAAGCTCTCCAAACCATAACCAGTATGATATTTGAATTACTGTGTTCATGCCAAAAGATACATTTTATATTTAAATAAGATAAAATAAAACCTATATTGTTGCTACTACCAAGAAAAGCAGCACATGTACATACACACATATGAGCAGCATTGTTCCTTTCTGCCCCTGTACTAAGAGCACATTAGTCCAGCTTCTGGATTTTATATTTAGACTATTAGTTTTGAGACCAATATCTTTAAAACATTTGAACTATGTATTTTTATTTTACCTTTTTGAATTAAAATTACTGAAATTATCTTTTTTTTCTAAGTCTTCAGTAGTTTGAGGCACGCCTATCTTTATAGTGATCTATTTTTCATTCTTTTCATGGATAAATACATATGTTAGATATGTGTTATATATGTGGTAATAAGACCCTAGGTTAAGTCTGCATGATCATAGGTAGAAGTCCATTTAGCAGATGCTCAGTTTGTTCACACTTCCCTCTCCTAAAGGAGTATTTCAGGTGTTCCAGATCTTTGAGCAGCTCCCACACCAACATGTCAGAAAGTGTTTCTTTTAATTATTTTTCTTTGTCATTTAGCTTCCTAAATTTAATTGTTCTATATCACAGATAGAAATATATTCAGAACTCTATCTGAAGCAGCAGAGTAAACATGGAAATTTCACAGCACTTAAATGAGAAAAGCTTGATGTCAAGATCTCCTTGTCAAGCTAGGCTGGGAGACGACAGGTTTTAAAGCCTTTAGATATTTGAGTCTTAGGTAATTTTAAAGGACCCCAGATGCACTGACTGTATCAGTATTTTCACCTTCTGAATTCTATGTAGCTGCCCAGGTAGTTTAGTAAAAAACTAGTACACAGAACAAAGCAAAGTGCAGTATCTATTAATTTTCAACTTACTTTACTTAGCATTTTTTCTAAAATAGGCAACAAAGCTGAAAAAGGAGATTTCATAGAATTGTTTAGGTTGGAAGATGTCTAAGATCAAGTCCAATATTTAACCTAGGACTGCCAAGTCCCCTATTAAACGATATCCATTTTTTTCTTGAAAGCACTTACTTTTCTTTCTGTCAAAAATATAACAAGTGGGCATTTCCTGCAAACCTTGTTTAAGCCAATACAGCTTTCAAATGTTCTCAAGGATAAAATTTGGTTGTGAAAGTATTGTTTTATTCTTTGAAAGGGAAAATCAAGTCCCTTGATTGTTAAATGCTATGCTTAAATGTCCTTCATCCTTTTGCTTGGATAAAGTGATCTATTTTGGATAAATAATTATATTACCTCTGATGCATTAGTTAATATTACTAAACATATTTACACTGGTTGCCTAAATTTAAAAATGCTTCTCTATTTTGAATGCAAGCAGTTTGGTAGGTAAATGGAAATTCCCTAAGTAAAGCTGTTTCCATGTAGCCCTGCTGCATGGAGTGAGGAGGAAGCAAGAGTGCCAGTCACATCCTGCATGGTATATACACTCATTGGCCAACTCAAAGTATGCTATGCCTGAGTACACATTTTTGTGGGGTTATTTTAATGAATCATAGCATATATTCCTCGGTTGCTTAGAAAATGGACTCCTGTGCTTGCAGGTATATCTTGGACATTGATTTGAGTCTGATGATCTTTATGGCCTTTTTAAGTTACTCTGTGTAGAAGCTTTTCCAGCTGTTTGCAGTCACTTGATGTTGAAGCAGTGTGGTTTGGCTAAAACTAATTGAGAGATTTTTTACTAGGATTAGGAATTTCATAAGAGAGTAGGAGAAAAAATGGGGCTTAAACGGCTTTGATTTCCAGGCTATTAAGCAGTACTGATTAAAGTCTCACATGGATGTAGGATACTGTGCATTTAGTTAGCTCTACCAGAGGTCCACACCAGACTCTGGGAAAATACCATGCCAGCATACAAATAACATAAGTGCTTCAGCTACTGAACCATTTATGTTAGTGAAGAAATTTCTCAGAGCATCAGACCATATGGCTGTTCAAACCAGAAAAGAATGTAAGAGGTCCCAGATGTAAGTAAAATGTTAATAGGGTTAAATGTTTCAGTATTTTTTTTCCTCATAATTATAGAATGAATAGATTCACTTCTTTAAATGTGGGACTAGTTTTAATAAAATTGGCACAACATGAGCACATTCCTAATGTTGATTGTACGCATAATGGCTTTGCTGTATGAGATCAATTCTGTAAACAGTTTGGTCCAAGCTTATCTTGCTCTGCTTGAGGCGTCTGGCCAATTTAATTGTAGCTGCCACCAGCATAATCTGTGTCTCATCTAGGAGAACATACTTAAATGGGCAGTGTTACGTCCTGATGAGGGCTTGTGTCTCTCCACCAACACTGCAGTGAGCCTAGAGAGATATACTTCTAATTTTCAGTGTCATTTCCATGTCTAGGTTGGCATAAGCTAGGCTCTTGAGTATAATTTTACTCATCACGTAAGTAACCACACCAAGATCAATGGTATAGATGTAACAAGTTACTTATTTTGATGTGTTTACAGAATTGAGCCCAAAATGTATTGCTATTGCTTCTGCACAAATCCATACACAGTACAAGATGACTTCAATAGTAAAAGACCAGATTCATTTAAAAGTTTTCACAAGCAAATCTGCATCTTGATATCAGGGAATAATATCTGTTCATTGTGTGGGGTATTTGAATTCATTCCTTTCTTTGCTAAATAAATGAATGATAAAACAAGATACTGCTTGACTTCATTTAAAAGCCATTCTTTCAAATAAAGAAGGATTGTGGGATCTGTGGACATTTTCCCTTTCTTCTGTCTACTCTTCTCCACAAAGATGAACCCGTGTGTGGCTGAAATAGCCTTTAGCTAGACTCTTCTGTGTCACTAAATGAATGCTTTGCATTGTGTTGCCATGCGACGACATTCTCTAACTGGGATGGTATGAAGAGGGAAATATGCAAACCTGGGAGGTTTGGCAGCAATTTCAGCCCCAGCAGAAGCAAGGGTAGGCAGAAGTGAAAACAAAAATGTAGAAGAATGTGACTGGAGGCTTGGCAAACTTGTCAATAAACTCAAAGGAAAGCAGAGGCTTTTTGGGAACTGCCAAGGGTGAGGCTATCCAGATTGTAAGCTCCCGGACAATCAAGCCTACTAGTAGCTCAAGAAAAAGCAGTCTGATGGCAACAGGTATTTGTGCAAAGTTGTGATTGTTACTCGGAATGGGGCAAGAAATAAACTGATTACACTGCCAGTATCAGGTCAACCAGAGTGTGTAGAAATACTCACAAGCAGGGAGCACCACCATACAGGTGGCTTTTTGACAATACCAAATATCCTTCTTGTTGGCAGGAAGGATAAGGCAAGAGGAGAAGGTCTGTAGAGCTGGTGCTGCACTTGTGGATTTTGGACTAGCTCCAGGCTAGCCTCACAGACTGAACACCCACAGCCAGTTAGAGTGTGTATCCCTCTAATTTCCCCCATTTACTAAAGAAAAAAAAATGCACCGTGGAGATGGCATGCTCTTAGACTACTTCATGGTGCAAGTTAAAGTACAGTGAGAAGTGTGCTGGGAACTGATAAACCTTTTGTTCCCTGTTGGCTTTTTTAAGATCCAGGTTGGATACTTTCTCATATACTTTTCCCCTTGCCTTTTCTGCTTGTGGGAAATTGATCACAACTTCTACCTTGCTGAGTATTTATCAATTTGAAGGAGAGATTTTATGCCAGTAGTGGGGTCTGCTAAAATTTTTTACTGTAAAACTGACATCGGGGCTGTGTGAAAACTGCTATGGTGATACCAAGTCTGTCTGTCTGTAATTGGTTTTAAACTGAAGGTACTATAGCAACTCCTTCACTGAAATGATCATCTGAGCAGAGATGGTAATTTTCAGAAAAAGATTCAGTGTAACTCCCAGCATTCTCATAATCCAATCCTACAGGCTGAGAATGCAGAAGGAAGGTGTTATTTGCACTTGGGTTTTGTTATTTTTTTACCAAGTATTCATCCACAAACCTCATCGAACAGTAGATCTGGATTTGAAAAAATCATGGAAGGTAATTAACAATAACAAAGTAGTTTTGTTCACCACAATATAAGAAAGACATTAAACTAATAGACAGTGGCCAAAGGGGGGCAACAAAGATGAAGAAGGGCCTTGAGGGGAAGCTGAATGAGGAGCAGCTGAGGTAATTTTTTTTTGTTCAGCCTGGAGAAAAGACTGAGAGGAGACCTCACTGCAGTCAGAGCTTCCTGTGAGGGGAAGAGGAGGGGCAGGCACTGATCTCTGCTCTGTGCTGACCAGTGACAGGGAACGGGCTGAAGCTGTGTCAGGGGAGATTTAGACTGGATATCAGGAAAATGTTTTTCACCCGGAGGTTGAGCACTGGAACAGGTTCCCCAGGGAAGTGGTCACAGCACCAAGACTGATAGAGTTGAGAAGATTTTGGATAACACTCTCAGGGACGTGGTGTGATGCCTGGGGTGTCCTGAACAGAGCCAGGATTTGGACTTTGATAATCCTTATGAATCCCTTCCACCTCAGCATATTCTGTGTTTCTGTGTGGTTCTCTAATATATTCCAAGATTTAACAACTATATTTCCTAATCCACTAAACCCATGGTTTTGAATGAATTCTTACTTTTGTTAGCTACAGCAATGGACATTGACTGAAAGTGAAAGAAATATAAGATTTCAAATAGATTGGAAATATAAAATCTCCACTTTAAAAAAGAAAAGAAAAGAAACTTTGATGACAGGAAAGCTGCAGAAGAAACTGCTTTTATATTCTTGTGCTGAAAAGTGCTTTCTTTTGCCATGTCCACTTTAAAAAAGCTGTACAGTGGGAAAATTTTTTATAATAGTGATGCATCCAAGATAAAATAATTTATATAGAGCTTGGAGATTTTTAGCAATACTAAACATTTTGGTTTGGTATCATGACAATGTCGTTTTTTATTGCAATAATGAGAGTAAATGATCCCTATACAAATCTTTATAGGGAATAATTTTTCCTTTCCATTAACTTCTTCATAAACATCTTCGTTAGCAAAACTTTTCATGAGAGCTGCCTAAGATACTCACATTTAAGAAGAAACAGTGTTGTGGTGGCTCAAGCATAGAAATACAGGTGCAGGGATCTAAGCCAGTTAAAACTGCAGCCTCTTTCAACTGCTGTTGAGCTCAGTTTGGATTTACACCTATTCAGACAGCAAATTATCAGATTTTTCCCAGCTTGTCAGATTTATCAGCCTGTCCATTGACTTACTTAGTTCTCTACAGGTAATGTAACATAATCCTTTACTGATCATCTAGGACACAAAGAAGAAGCTCAAATGACGGGTGGTGACTGTTTTTCCATCTTAATCTCATCACATATTATCCTCTCCAGTGATGTTTTTGGATATTTTAAATAATTTAATTTGATGAATTATTTTTATCAAATTGGATTCTAAGTTGGGGAGGGTGGGGAGTATATCACTTTTCTGGTCTTCTTAACTCAGATTTATATTATTTGACTGCCTTTTTTTTTCCCCTTGATTTAATGTCTTTTTTCAAATTTTGGTAATAAGGATTTTTCTGCCTTATTCAGGTATTTAAGGTCAGCATGACCTAAACTTCATCTTTTTGTGCTCATCTACCACTTTTCTTCAAATCAGAAGACTTAAAATGTGTACTGAAATCTCAGTCACATCTGTGACTGAGACCACATCTGTGGTCTTCTAAGCCATACCTTTTGTTTGACAAGTTTTTGTACTGGTGGAAGCAGCACTAACCTGGAAGGGAACACCAAGTTCTGCAGTGATAAACTTGGAATCTGTTCAGAAGAAAAGTCAACTTCTTTACCATTTTGTACTCCCTTTGAGGCTTCCTTCCTGATATTATTCAGGTGCCATAGTGTACAAGTATATTTCTCTCCCAGTGCTCTTCAAGTCAATGCTTACAGAAAATACCATGTTTATGGGATTTCTTGATTCATGAAATGCTGAAATGTGTCTGGTACTAAAACAGACATAAAACTTGCCATCAAGCCATACCACAGAGGTGGATAGAAATGTTTCCAAATCCCATGATTTGGCCCCAAATATGGATTTCCTAGAAATATTCATAACTTCTCGAGAACATCCTTAATAATTTTTTTGAATGCTTGTAAATTACTTGTCCATGCCCATAATAAACCCATCTTTGCCTATGATTTCCCATGAAACCCGAATTAGGATTTCTCCTAAAGTACAGATTAGAGTGGAAGATACTTTCTAGTAGTAAAAATGTTGCTCTTAACATGCACCGTGCTGCAGAAGGGCACAGGTTGAAGAGGGAATTCTACTCTTCCCATCACTGGCACTTATGTAAGGAATGAAATTAAAGGAAAGTTAGAAGCTTGGCTTTCTGGAAGTGGTTTTGTAATATGAACTCCTTACTTAGATTACAGAAATTAACTATAATTAAGAGCCATCATGCAAGGTAACACCAGAAGTGTCTTCAAGCCTCTTTCCTGGGAGTAAATGGATTCATGTATGTCTGTACTTCTGATTTTCTTTGTCTGTATATACAATCCTTTTAAAGGATAGCCTTTTCTTGTTATACAATCAAATATTCTTCATTTTTTTTTTAATTTTTATTTTTTCTAACAGCAACTAAAACTGTCCAAGTTGTAATGGGATTACTTTCTGCATAGCAATCCTCCTCTCCACCGTAACTGAAAAGCCTACCCACCTGTTACCTGTGTGCTATAGCACTAAGTTTGTGTGGTCCTCCAACCCCTATTCCAGTACAAGTTACCAGACACTTTTGCAGTTGCCTCCATCCTAATCTGTTTCCAGTCAAAAGCTGGTTTCTGGTCATGAATTTTAAATTGAATACCTATGTACTCTCTGGTCATCTGTGACTGGGTTGCTTCAAACTCCACTTGACAAGACATCTCAATTCCTCAATAAAAATGTTTTATTTTTAAATTTTTTTTAAATAAAATTGATTTTATTAAATTTTAAATTAAAATAAATAAAAATAAAAATAAAAATAAAAATAAAAATAAAAATAAAAATAAAAATAAAAATAAAAATAAAAATAAAAATTACAGAAGGCCCATGTGTGTACTTATGGACAGACAATGTTATTGGAATGTTGGTAGTTTTTTCAGATTAAGGTAAAGAGAAAAAACACAGTAGGTAAGGGAGCACAATCCTCCGTGTCAACAATCCACAATGACAGGCAAATCTGTGAATCAGGTCTCGAAATCTTACCGAGCCTTTTTGATTAAAATTCATAAGAGAGCTTGATAAAACAAAACCAGAAAGCAGCAAACCCCTAAATCTTCAGTAAACAAATAGAAATTTCAGGAAAGGAAAGTTCATCCACCATATCTCTTCAGCACATGCACTTAATCTAGAGTTCAATATCTATTAAAATTTGCACTCCATTTTTAAATGCTCACAAACATTAAGTACATAACTGTGCAATCAAAAAGTGTCTTAATATTCAGAGGAGCTACACTCCTGTCTATTTGCATGAACTCTATGATGACATCAGCCAGTTATCAACCTGAAAATTTTACAGATAATAACATTTAAATATTAACTTGCTGTTTCAGCCAACACCAAGAGCCTTCCTGAAAGCTTCCTTTCCTGGAAAAGCAGAAAGTTTTGTGCTACTGAGCAGGTCAGGATTTGATTTGTTTCATCTGCACATTTTCTAACACCAATAACAGGAGGGATTCAAAGCTGTTGTTTTTCTACATAACTCGTGTGTGTGTGTGTTTGTCTGTGGATGAAAAGTCCCTGTTGAAAAGGTAAACTGCTGTACAACTGTCTAATGGCTTTCTGCTGTTTGTAGCCTGGTTTTGAACAAAAAATGTATATTCTTGTGTTCCTGGGCTCACATGCTCTCTCTCCTATGCACATGTGCACAAGCACATACATATCCATCACAACAAATGGAGACTGGGACAAGAATTGCTGAAGTCACTGTCAGATCACAGTATTAGCTTTTTGTGTGTGTAATGATATTTTTTTTCTTCCTGTTGCCTGTGATCATGTTTCTTACTGATGCTTGAGGGCTCACACACCGAGACCTGGTACATAAACAGCAAATCAGATTTCTGTGTGGGGGTTCTTAATGTGAGTTACCTCAATATTTGAGCAGTAGTTGCTGGCGGCCTTTGGCTTAAATAATGTATTATCTCTGAAGAAAAGCATCTAGAGGGTTACTCAAAGAGTCAATACAAATTCAGTTTAATATCCTCTTGATTTCCTCATTAAAGAAAGCAATACTAGGGTTGCAGAGGCCAAATAGTGATCATTAGCAGGGGTACCAGTGCCTTGCCAGCAAGGTGGTCTGCCGTTCCTGCTCCAAAACATTGTTCTGTGAAGTTTCAATGAGGGTCAAAAGGGATTCTAATAAAAACTAAAGCATGATGCACATAAAGTCTGCCCACTCCCAGGTGGATTCTTTTCCTAAGAACCTTAAGTCTCTGTTAGGCATGGAATGTAAGTTAAACTGGTGTTTCATGTGGAAAAAAACCACCCTGACCAGCAGTAACAAAGCACCTCTAGGCCAGGAGTCTTACAAGTTTATGTCTAATGAAATGGGCCCAATGTAATGAACTCAGAGCTATCATTAAAAGGTGGGCAATTGCCAGCAGTGAAGCATCACGGTATCCCTCTAATAGCAGACTCAGAAATGTGTATCAGAAATGGCACCTGCACCAGGAGGTTCTGTTTATTAGAACCCTGTGTCCAGACGGTAGCCTTCAGTCTGCTTTATCCACATTGGTTCCTTCTCTGCAACAAACAAAATTTCTACACAAATATTAGCCACTTTAACCAGTTAGTAATTTAAATTAACTTCAGCAATAGCCATAACCAGACTATAATGACCTTTTCCTCACCAAAGCCTGGATTACTAAACAATAAAGACAAATATTATTTCACAGTCTGGCTTCTATCTACACTACAAGTATTAAAGTTAAAATGCTCTTGTTCAGTATTTTTGTCATGCTATCTGTTTCAGCCAAATCAACAAATAAAATAGATGATTGCCAAGAATTTTTATCTTTGTGAAAGCGTGTGAAATAGTATTTATCTTACCTAACTCTGAGCAAGTGTAAAATTTTGAAAGCCTGTTTAAAGACAATAAATGTAGTTGCAAAATAATTTCAGTCCAAGAAGACTGAAGCAGAGTTTAAAATATTGGTGATAAATATGATTCTAGGGTGAGATTCAAGTTCTAGGATGAGAATTAAAAACAAACAAATAAAAAAATGGGGAATGTCTACGAAGGTCAATTGGAAGCATGCTGTGTAATAGGCAGGAATACTTGTGGCTCTTTCTTATCAGTGCCAGTAGGTGAGATGTGTGACCTTTTGCTCTTTTATAGTTGGAAGGGTTGAAACTATTTATAAGTCTGAATCTCACCCGGATCATAAATCTAGTCTACAGATTGTTGAGGGATATTTTTGCTGCAGAGAAGCCGTAGGCAGCTGGCAAATGAAGAAACTCTTCCTTCACAAGAATAGATTAAAGGTGGCACCTTGGTTTTGCAGCAAGTGCTGCAGTACTTTGTAGGGCATATTTACACATGTACACATGTATAGTCGATGCCTATAGCACTTCAACTCCTTTAAGCAGCCAGAAGCCCACCTGTTCTGGCTGGTTAACTGAGGCTTCCAGCTGCTGAGGACTTCTGAATAAAGTCTGACAGGTGGGATGAGCTGGTTCCAGAACTTTCTTTCTGTAATTTGTCTTTGCTGGGACAGTTTTGAGTTAAAAATGTCACAAGGCTCCTCATCTCACCTATAGCATCCCTAGAAAGGGGTGGGGTCTCATTTTTTGCCTGCATGGTCTGTTATCAGAGAAAGATCTGACACAGGTCCAAGCAAACTGAAATCTGGATGAAAGCATGTCACATTTTAAAGTGTTCTCTAATTTTTTGTCATGCTGTAGCTCATCAACAGTTTTGGCAAAACCCACAGATTTTTCAAGCCTTTTTTCCATAATATAATGCAGAAATATGCATTGGCATTATCCACCTCAGCAGTAGGAAATGTGAGAATACTTGTGCAAATATAACAGTCCATCATCTCCCTCAAGCTTTTATAAACTTACCTGCAGAACGGGGATGCAGTGCTAAATCTGCACATAATTAGGAAAATTCTAATGTAAGCTGAACTATGCTGTGATCCTTGAGAAAGGAATAACCATTAACCTGTAGGAACTTGGACACACTGTTTAGTGTGCTTTTGTTCCTCTCTCACATTCCATGTGCTATTGCTTAGCAATTTCACTGCAAAGATAAAACAATACCACTGGAATGAAACACATTAACATTGCCTAATTGGTAGGTCACTAGAAAAGAATTTTCCTCTGGATGGAGAGAGTTTTTTTAGTAGGCTTCCACAGAAACCTATTTTCACTCCCATGCAGTTTTGTGCTTTTTGTGTTGGTAGTATGAAAAAAACGAAACAATATTGAGATTGTGGACACAGAAATACAGAATTAATAACTAAAGACAAGGAAAAGCTACAAAACCAGAACATCGTGCAAACAAACAGGCCATTCAAACGGTTTGCAGAGTCTTGTGTGACATTTCTTGGACCCATGCTTTCCTACCTGCAGCTTGATGACTGCAGCTGATTGTACCTAGCTGAGAAACCACGCGTCCTTGGAAAGCTAAGACCAGTTTCTATTCTCTTTCTCATATCCAGTGACCACCTGTTGTCTGTGGAGTGGCTGTGTGTCCCACAGAAGGGGATAATCAGTATCAAACAAGATAATGGGGAATAAGGAGGAAATTAGTATTTTATAGGGTTATTCGTGGCCTTAATAGAGCAGACACATCTAAAAGTAGATAGACATATTTTTCTGATATTTTATCTGTGCTGTTCCCTCGCAATTACCCTTTTCCAAGCTGAATGGATGGATCATTTATTCCATAAAGAGTATTGTAACCTTGGAGTTCTTTACAAACTCTACTTGTGTTCCTCTTGAGTGTTCTTTATTTTTCTTTTTTTTCTTTGTATTAGCAGTTATATAACTCACAGATTAATTTGGTTTATTAGGCAGATAACATTGGATATTTAAAGATTAAGCTGAGGCATCATTCAGATTTCCAATGGGAAGCCCATTCTGAGATCTCACCAAGGGGTGATGCTGCCACATAAAATGCAGTTGCTAAAAGAATGTAATTTTAACTTCAATTTTAACTTTATTTAATGGATGTTTTCTAATGGTGTAGAGTGTGTCCTTAATTTGCCTCTCTGTAACGTGAGGTCCTTGAATAAGGAATTCAGAGGCAAGAATTTAATTTTTTTTTTTTCCCAGAAGCATTCTTTATTATGGAGGCAATCAGCATTAAAAGCGAGACTGTAAAACACGCAATATTTTTAGGATATCTGTAGTGGCAAGATGTCTGTTTGGAATGCACATGCTCTCTAGTGAATGACCCATCTAAAAGATCTATGCACAAACAATAATAATAATGTTAGAGGCAGGCTAAAGGACAGCCAAAGCTCTGAATTGAGATTTGTAAACTATACAGAAAAGCTGGAAATTAATATGCTTTTATAGTGTAAACAGGGACAAAGGACCACAAATGAAGTTCAGGGCAGATCAGCAGTGATCTCTGCCCCAGTCAGTACAGTTCCATCAGGGATGGGATGCACATCCTGAGATGTGCAGCCCTTCGGAATGAGTCATTCAGCTGCTGCTATGGAAGCCTGAGGTGCCCATAAACCTGCAGATGTAAAACACAGGCATGGAAATAGTGTTAGCGTACATGATTTTCTTTCCTCTGCCAGGAGCCATCCAACAGACCTGCCTAAATCCCTGCAGGATGGTGGTGGGTGGATTTTCCAAAGGTGGGTGTGAACTGCTCCCGTAAAATCCAATCTGGAAGATTGCAGTCAGTCCATGCAGCTGTCAAAGGCAATGAACGGCAAGAGTTACCAGCAGCACTATTTTCTATAGGCAGAAACAGACTAACAAATGAAAGGCAACACCTGGATTGACTGAAGATGTCAAGCACAACCATTGGAAGCAGCCTGATAGTGGGAACATAAGAGAACGAAGGCTTTGCCCTCAGCTGCCCTGTCCTTTCTCCCCATACTGAGGAAGTGTCTCTGGTTCTGACAAGCAGGTGGGGGTTTCAGACACAGGGCAAGGCTGGCTGTGGTGTAAAGCTGGTGGAGGTCGTGTGAGGTAGGCTCTAACAGGGGGCCGGTGCTTGGGGGTGGGGAAATAATTTACCAGCCTGTTTCACATACTCTGGTTTACAGAGCTGCCAGATTTCATGCTGAGAATGTGACAGCTTCCCTCCACCTCCCTATAGCCCAGCCTGACCCTCTGTTCAGCTGGCTGTACAGCACAGTACCACTGTGCTGCATTTGCTTTAGTCAGCTGCCAAGGACCCCTGTGTTGTTGGCTCTGCGGAGTCCCACAGCCTGAGAGCTCCCTCCCTCCCTCCTTCATCCCTCAGCCCCCTCTCACAGCTCCACAACAGAATGAATGACAGCAGTCCTGAGAGAGAAAGATGCTGTCTGTAAGAAGATGATGAGGGAGAAGGGATCAAACACAGGAGAGTGGAGAGGAGCGCAGGAGCAGTCAGTGCTCTCAGGGTTCATGCATAGGGAGTGATGACAAATTGCAGCCCCTGGACTGTGAGATGTCTAATCACACATAGTCCTTGAGGCTGGTGAAAGAAAGGTGCCTCCAACACCTAAGCCTCATATGAACTAATCTGTACTTTGGATGTGCCTGGTGTGGCCAAGGACTCTCTGTCTGTTCTCAGCTGGGACAGGCTTGGGGCGTGTGTTGTGCTCAGACCTGACAAAAGCAAGAGAGCTCTGTAAGCAACAGCCACACTTCAAAGACTAAAGGTCCAGGTCAGAGTCATGACTGCATGTGCAGGTTCTCCTCTGAGAGCAGGGGATGGCAGAGATTCCCAAACCTCAGCCTGCAGAAGTTATGTTGATTGTCAGCTGTTGGCAACCCAGGAAGAAGTCATTCTCTTCTTAAAACTAGAAAAGGATGAAGACAGTATGGGCTGCCTTTCTTCTTCACCCTTTCTCTCAAGAATGTAATATGTAGCCAGAGTGTGTGTAAAAGGCAGGCCAGACTGATTAAGTATATTGCAATGAAGTTGTACCTGCTTGACATTTTCCACATTACTTTTGTATGTGACAGCTTGTAATGATAAGAACAGGATGAAATGTGTATTCTGTTTCCAGCAGTTCCCATATTAATATTTAGATGGACATACAAGTGTCAGGTTAACATGACAATTAATTTTTACTAAAAAAAAGTACAAAAGCAGTTCTGGCATAAAAGCAGTAAGGCTTCTCAGTAATGCCTGAACTGCTGAATAGTGGGGTATGGTGAATACTGGGGTGCTTTATCCTTCAGAAGAGATTTTTTTCTCAGCCTGCAGCAGTAGGATAAAGTCTCATTTGCAGAAAATGATTATTTCTATGCACCTTTGGTCTCTATCGTTCTTGATTTATTCTGGAAAGAAGCTAATCACAAGCCCCCATAATTAAAATAAACTTAATATAGTCTCCTGCTGTTCTTTCACAAAATTCAGTAGACATTCATCTGGGCAAAAGTTGAATAATTGACCCTTGAAATCTCCCTCCTTGCCCACCCTAAATACAAAGAACCCCTAGAATAATTCTTCTATTTATATAATGAGTGTGAAAGTTAAAAAGTATTTCTTCCCCATCCCAGTCTATCTGATGGAATCTTCTAATTCCTAGCAACGCTGCCAGAACTAGACAGCACCAGGTCTTGTGGTGCAGCCAGGACAAATCCCTTCACTTGCAAGCATTTGTATGGGCCAAGGGGGCTGTGAGGGAGGGGGTGGAGTTGCAAGACAATATTGCTCTCCTGATAGATTAGAAGATGAGTCATCAGTGCTGGTTCACAGCTGAAAGAAACAAGGCCAAGGACAACTAGGGATAGGCTCATCAGGCTCAGATGCACAGAAATCCAAGGAAGTTCCCCATGGTCATGCTGGAGATGGGAGAGAACATGCTTCATTACACACAACACAAAGCAGGAAAGAGGGAAAAGGGGGCCACTATCCACACGTTGAGGGTAGACTGAAAAGAGAAGTGAGTGAAATATGGGGCATTTAGGAAGGAGCACAATAACTTCTCAGATGTCCACATTAGCAGTGTCCACCAAACCCACAATAGGGATTTCTGGGTGCAGCTGAGCTGTAGCCTCACAGGTGGGAGCCAGAGGAACATGTACCCAAGCAGGCCCATGGGGAAGCTTGTTCCAGACATGTACCCATGAAGGAAGAAATGGAGAAGGCATTGCAGATCCTGGAGCAGTGGCACTGCAATATGTTTTCCCTGGGAGCTGTCACAGCAGGGTAGAGGCAGAACAGTTGCACATTTCTGAAGGAATAGAAAAAATCAAAGTCTTTTGTAAGAAAATGTCCCTTTTAAGAAATGATTTGATATAGAAAAATCATGGAAGCTTTGAAGTAGAGCAACAATTCTGCAATGGCTTAGGATGATTTTATTTCACTTTCTGTTTTCTCAAACTATTTTAGCTCTGATTACATTTCTGCATTCTTTCCTCATGTAATTGCTTTTCAGCTAGGCAGTGGCATTTAAGCCTGCATAGAAATAGTTTTGTTTCAGCATGACTGGTTGATCTTTTGGGGGTTTGCCCTTGTTTCCATTTCAATGGACATTCAGTTTTCAGATTTACACATTTTACAAGAGGCCACTGTGGTGGGCTGGCAGCTGTCACTTAGACTTCAGTCTTTGAAATCAGTAACAGGCATTGCTCTGGTTCTGAATGTGTGGCAGTAGGAGCTGTGATTGCCAGTTTCTGTGGCTGACTCTCAGATGTGATGTGAAACAGTGAATACTAATTTATTTCATTATATAGATTCTATCTTACTTTCCTGAAGGGATGTAGAATGAAATTCGAGTCTTAGGAGTTATCTGATTTCCTAGCAAGTCTTAATCTCACTTTACAATGAGTGGTGCTGATGTGCTGTATTAATTGGGAAGAAGACAACCCAGCTCAAAGCCAACATTGTTCCATGTAAATGTTTCAGAAAAGAAGAAGAAAATACAGCTGGAGGGTCTTGACCTTTCTTATTATGTGTTTGTTGCTGAGTGAATGTTAGAAACCACCTTTGTGGCAATCCACAGATGAGATGAGGTGCCCTTACTCCACAGATAAGCAATATTCTTTGAACTGTGCAGATGCCTATCTCAGTGCTAATATGTTTCTGCTGTGGAAAAGCGACTGTGGAGACTCAGCACTGAAGGAGTGGAGGAGAATCATAGCAGGATTCACAGTCAGCATTCCTGGAAAAATTTTCTGTGTCATAGCCAATGGCTGATCATAAAAATGAGTAAACAGTAATGCATTTCTAGTAAGTGTTAGGGACTGGGCCTAAGGCTATCTGTCACAGCTACTTCTAAAATATTTCTCTACTTCTGTTTAGGATAGAACTTAGTGAAAGCTGTTATTCATCATAATGCAAAGTTAAAAAGAAAAATGACTTTATGTTTTTGAGAGGTGTTAATGAATGAAATGCGTGTTCCTTCCTTTCTTCACTCTGACATCTGTTTATATTAAAAAAGAAATTTAAAAATAAAAAAATGAAAGATATGCAGAAAGTAGCATGCAGATAACTCACAGTTTTAAGATAATAACAAGGCACTTTCTGTTCCCACTCTCATTTGGTCTGGGAAAGGTTTCACAGGAGAAGGTACAAAGTTGGAATAAATGCATAGGCTGATTCTCAGAGGGAATGATGCAGGGATGCAGTGATGCAGGGATGCAGGGATGCACTAATGCAGCTTGCAAGCTAAACTCTGAGAAGCAGCCAAGCACAGCTGGCTGCTTTTGGTTCTCCCACTGTTGTCAAAATCATTCCTTTCAGTAACACTGAAAAATGCTACTTAAATTAATTAATTTAATTCAGCTACACATTTATTATACATACACATATCAGTTTACTGATGACAGGAAACTGAGGGGAGTGGCTGATACACCTGAAGGCTGTGCTGCCATTCATCAGAACCTTGATAGGCTGGAGAATTGGGCAGAGAGGAACCTAATGAGGTTCAACAAAGGGAAGTGCAGGGTGCTGCACCTGGGGAGGAATAACCCCAAGCACCAGCACAGGCTGGAGTCTGACCTACTGGAGAGCAACTCTGTAAAGGACCTGGGGGTCCTGGTGGATGACAGCTGACTATTAGCTGGCAGTGCCCTTGTATTTATCTGTGATGCAACATATTACAACTTCCTAATGTATGAATATAAAATTACATAGTAAACAATGTTTTATTTTATAAATCATAATTATTTTTTAGTGTTCCCACATCAATGTGCCCTTGTCCAACACATTTGACACATTATTTTAGTCATGGCATCAACAGATACTAAAATGTCATTATCTACTCAGATCTACTTTATGGGAAGGTGTAAGGAGTGCTGTACGGAAAAAGCTGGGGAACAACACAGTGGGCTAGGTGCCTGACTTGGGTGAGTTAAAGGTATGCTTGCTCTGACTGCAAGGACTGCAAGAAGGGGTATAGATATAGATCTATAGATGTAGTAGCAGACAGAAAATCAAACCTCAGCCTCTTTCTTCGTGCTACGTATCTTAGTTAATACATCCCCACATTTAAAATCACCCTTTCCAAATGCTTCCAAAATGTTTGGATGAGAGCAAATAATTCATAACACTGCTGCCTGCCTTACATCTATCCAAGGCCCACAAGCAACATGTACCACAGGAAGCGGTCTCTGCAGCCACTTTGTGTTGGCAGCCCACTGACAGCCCCTGCTGCCCTCTGCCCATCCCACACCTGCCATGCTGTCTCAGGTACCAAGCTTCAGCCATTCAGGAACATCAGCTAATTCTGCCCATCCTCCTGTGGTGCACTGCATGCCCTGGCATGGGCCTGCCTCACCCCTGCTGGCACAACCCTGCTTCTCCAAGATCCTCCTGCAAAAGGGTTCCTCATCCTTGTCGAAGCTACTAAGCCCCTTCTGCAGCAAAGTGGAGCACACAGGTGTCTAGTCAAAGTATCACACCAGGCTCTTGGCTGGGAACAAAAGGGAAAGGGCTCTGTGGGGGCTATGGAAGGAGAGGAGCAGGTAGACGTGCTGGATGGCATGCAGGACATGCTTCTGCAGCCCACCTGCCTGTCCTGGGGACAGACACTTCCCTTTGCTCCCTGGCACATCTCCCTTTGGGAGCAGTCTTTGGGAGCCCACTGTCAGCTTGCTGATAGCCATGAACGGTCACAAAGTTCCCTGCCAGCCCTTCCTGACTGCAATCAACTGTCTGCCTCTCTCAGCAGTAGAAAAAATGCATGAAAGCTTATACAAAACTTTTTTAGGAGATCTTATACTTGAAATTAAACAGCTAGAGTATCTTGACTTCAAATATTGATGATTTGGAATGAAAAGGAGTAGTTGGGACATTGCTGGTGCCTTTCAGCAGTCAGTCGTCCTTGTTCCCACCAGGTAGCACAGCTTTTGTCCCTCTCATTAAGGAAAGCTACAAATCACTGCCCATTTGATCACATCCTTGTCATAAAAACAAATAAAATCAATTAAAGCTCACAGTACTGCATGCTGCTCTTTCATTTTTAATGGTAGTTTCATTTGGTACCTACTTCTTTTAGCTCACCAGGAGGAGGACATACTCTCTTTTATTGCTATCTCAGTGTGTTTCATTCTGGGCTCTATCCCTGTTTGATCGTGGGAGATGGAAAAATCCTCCAACAATTT
The DNA here is from genome assembly GCA_013397075.1 of Rhabdornis inornatus. Taxonomy (NCBI): domain Eukaryota; kingdom Metazoa; phylum Chordata; class Aves; order Passeriformes; family Rhabdornithidae; genus Rhabdornis; species Rhabdornis inornatus. Next base: position 1,025,985 of record VWZS01005652.1, on the reverse strand, counting down.
TTTTTCATGGAATGTGGTCTGAGTTAAGTCACTTAGCCCTTCCCTGGTGCGATGCTCCAGGTTACTGTTCACTGTAGATCTAAAGAGAAAAAAGACTGCACAAGCGTATTTTGGACAAGTACAATAGGGAACTTGTGCTAGTAACCAGCACTTCTTCAGGGGTGAAGAAGTGAGGTTTTGAGGCTGACATCAACATCCACAGCACAATCCATGTGCCTGGAAGTCACAAAGCAGTATAAAAATATCTTCAATTATAATTGATTTCCCCCAAACAATATTTTGTGTAAGTCTCCATCCAGTTTTTAATTCTCATTTTTTCTAGAATGTTGAGTGCAGAAAATGGAAAATACTTACCAAAAAACCCCTGAGTGTATATTTGTCTTTCATAAAATGTGACATGGTTGGATATGAGATCAAGCAGAATTTCAAATAAGTTTCTAATATCAAGGTCTGCCCAAGCTTGCTACACAAATCAGACCTATTGATTAAGGCTGGTTGGGGCTTCTTAAAAGAAAACATGAACCTGGGTCATGTTTAAGCACAGATTATGCAGTGACAACAACCCTCCCTAGAAATATACAGCCAGCTAGCGATAAAGTAGACTCAGGCAAAACTTACTAGCTTGAAATCAGATTAATTTTAGGGTTTATTCAGTGTAGAAATGAGAGAATAGTTATCATGGCTACTGAAAAAAAAACAAAACTAAAAATAATTTTTGTTTTGGAAAAAAAAAAAAAACCTAAAAGGAATTTTCAGTGAAATTTCAGCTATTTCTTTGCCAGCACTCAGCTCTCTGTGATATCTTCTCCCCCCCAGACAAAACCAAACAAAAAACCAAAAATTAAACCACCCCAAAAAACCAAACCAAATCAAACCATACCAAAAAAAAACCCCCAGACATCAAAACCTCAATATGTCAACAACAGAAGCATTTATATTGGAAAGTTTTGTCTGGAAAAGTTGGCTAAATGTTTACTGAAGTTTTGCATCTGATGCTTTGTGTCCACATTCTCCTCCATTGATGTAATTGCATACCTTTATACCATGTATCCAGGAGTAGAGCACAGTCTTCCCTCTTCCCAAGGCATCATGGTGTTACTGCTAATGGAGACCTGAGCCAGTTAAACTCTAATTCCCAATAAATACTTCACAGCAGTTCTGAGAAAACTTTTTTTTTTGAGCATTCAAGTATTCACATTTTCTGACTAAAGAAATATTTAATCTCTTGCTGAAAAGTGGACTGCTATGACAGCAAAACCCAACTTTCTGGTAAAAGCAGTTCTGGAGGAAAACTTCAAATATGCTGCCAACCAGAACTACACAAAATGGGGGGGAAAAGAGTGTTAAGAACTGTAATCTGATACACAGCATGTCATAGAGTAAAATAATATAAAGTTTGCCATTTAAATCTATTCAGCACTTTTACAGGCTGAAATCCACTCACTGTAGGCTGCTAGTGTAAACTGCATTTGTTTTTGCCAAATGCCATGTCATAGTCATTTGTGTTTTGGCCTAATTTTAAGTGTATCTGTATCTAGAAATGCTGGCATTTGTTTCTGTGCTCTCTGTTGTTGAAGATGAGCAATATTTAATTTTAAGCTCCAAGGACAGTTCCGTGTCAACAGATAAACTCCCAAACTCCCGTATCTATTTCAAGCAGAATTCTTAGTGTGGCAGTGCTTAGGGAAATTAGCAGGAAATGTGGCGTGGTCTGTACTTTTGAAAACAAATTTTATTTAGATATTTTAAAATGGATTAAGCTGCCTATTACAAAGTTCCTATCTTTTAAAACCTGATGTTTGGTTTGTAAAAGAGAGTTTTGTACTTGGTTCATTCTTTCTCTATAATATATTCATCCAAATCACTGAATTTTCTTGGCTTCTTCAAAATTATTTTTATTGATGCAAACACGGTTTTGAAAAACATTTGCAGCTAATACAGGCTAAATAATAATGGCAACATCATCAGCAACAAAACCCTCCCGTGCCTATCAGACACAGTTGGTCAGATTTCCTTGTGGATGCCAAACTAAATTTATGGATCGAAAACTTGTGTATTAGTGTTTTTAGTTAATTATAAATGTCTGTAAATTTCAAAAATTGAATTGCATAGCTGGTTGTCTCAGAGTAGGACATGAGCTTGACTAGACAGGTTCATTTCTGTCCTGGCAGGACCAGAGTATACATTATTTTTACTTAGTTTTGATACTGGCTGTCAAAATAGGACTATAAGAAAATGTTTAGCATATTAATTTTACATTGAGTTAAATTACAAAAGACTATGAAAACATTAGCTTCTTGAATTCCCTTTCAAAAAATAATTACATATTCCCCTGCTTCACCCCTTTTTGAGCATCTGTAGTAATTTTTCCAGGAGCGTGTTGAGAGCAATAATAGCTTTTACAAGATTCAGAAATGTTGCTAATAAAAGCCAGACCATGTCCCACCCATAAAATTTAAATTTCACATTTTGATGCAACATGAGGTTATATCTCTTCTGGTGCAACCGGTAATCTTCTTTACTTAATGGATTATGTGTTATCAAAGGGAGAAAGGAAGAAAACAAGGTAGATGACTGCTCAGAACCTGCTTTCAGAAAGAAGTTTTTCTTGGTGCAGCACCTTGCAGACCAGCTGTTTGCTTTCCTTCCCCACTGTGAGGAAGGTAATGTCACTTGCAGGCCTGGATCTCCACGTGGATACTGGAGCTCAGGGCAGCAACCTGGGCTGAAATGGCAGCTGCCAGTGTTGTGGGGGCTGGTCCCCAGCCACAGCCACATGCTCTGCATTCCTTCCCACTGCTGCCAGCAAGGGCATCCCGTTGCTGTCCTGGCTGTTTTGGCTGCCCACTATCAGGTGGTTCCATTGCTGCAGCTCTGCAACAAGCACAGAGATGATGTGAAAGACAGACATCGCTCTCTTATGTGCAGAACACTTGTAAGCATAATAAAATCATGTAAGGCTCAGGCACAGCCATTCAGCCATTAGTCCCTTTCTGTTATTTTTTGTTTACCATCATATGTCATAAAAGCAATTTGCTTCCTTTTTCTCTGGTTTCCTTTTCTGAGAAATCTTTGGGTAGATGGAAGGAAAAAATCTTTCAGGTTTCCACTACCCTGTTTACAATTAATGTCTTATGCTTAAATAATAGATCAATTCCACCATCTATTACAGAAGTCAAAAGGCACAGCACTTTTTACTTCCAATCACAGACTTATTACTGGGCAAAGACACAAATGGGGAATGACTAGGCTTTGCTTCTGCGGATAATGAGGGCAGGGCAGTTCTCCTCTGAGGGGAGATGCAGATTATGAAGAAAAGTAGTTCTTCTCAAAGGGAAAATGTTTCCACATAGAAAATATTTGAAGGCCACATCAATTTTGCCCACTTACTGTTCCCTTTGTTTTTTCCAGTAGTTTACAACTATCGAGATTACTCCTCATACACTGGGCAACAAAATTGATTTGGTTATGGTAGGAAATAAAGTGAGAACAAAAGGGAAGCATCAGCTTTTGATATTTCTTGCACTCAAAAAAATGTAATCTTTCTCCAAGCAACATGACAAGTTTCTACAGCTTCTGTGCACCCTAGCACACCTGATGGGAACCTGTCAATACTTTGCTCTTGAAAAAGTGCAGCACTTATAAAGTGATGTGGCAGAATGTATACTGTAAACTTCTGCCTTTTGAAGGCAGCTGGACATGACATTCGGTCTGACTGTGAAAATTTATTCCTTTCTCTACTCCCCTGGATAAAAACAAATTGTTGACAGCTACAGAGAGAGAGGTGGGATGTGGAAGGAGAAATTGGAGTAGAAGACAGGAAAGGCAAAGCCTGAGTGCAAAGGCTTTAATTAAGAAACAAATCCAGGCTTTTTTGACTGAGTAAGCTCCTGGAAAACATAAAGAAAAACAGAAATCTACTTTAAGACTGAAGGAGGTCTAAAGGGGAGTTTTACCTAATTTAAACAGTTTTCAGCTTTTCTGAGAGGACGAATTATGAAGAAATCAATGAGCAGTACAGAAAGTGAAGCAGCTTTGGCCAGCGTAATATTAACAGCGTAACTTAATAAAAGTAGAAATGTATTCTCATTTTATTTGTCAAAATTAGGCACTGCATTTCCATAAAACCACTCTAATATTTCAGCTGTCTGAGACTTCACTTGCTGAATGTGCCTCTGTGTATAAAGATCTACAGCTGAGCAGTTTTAGGAAGTTTTTCTTTGCCAGGCAAATTTGTAGGCAGGTGGTAGTGACTGGCCTGGAAATTATATTCTCCTTATTTCTCAGTGTTTCAATATGAATAAAAATAAATCTCTTTTCTTCATGCTGGTCTAGAATTAGCCTTTTAACAGCCACAAAAGTAATAATATCCTTTTGATACAATATTATCATAAAAATATTGGATCAAATAGCTAAAACCAGAATCAGCATGTGTTATAAAAAGCTTTGAGGAAAAAAAAAAGTAAGTTTAAAAAACCCCAATTCTTGTATTTCTGGAAAGACAAACACAGTCTAAGACAAAAGAGCACATGACATCTACTTTATTCATGCTAACACGGTTTTTTTGAGTCAGTCGGGGTGAGATATTATAGATCCAATGACGTGTAAAGAAAAAAAAATTGAGTTATGCATGTTTTTTTCTGGCTTATCTTGACAAAGTTAGAAAGTATAAAAGCAATGATAAGCTAATGGAGATTTAGGGCTGACATATTCCCATGATATAAATGGGGTTTATGAAGATAATCATGAACATGCTACTTTTTTGTCTATCTCCGTCTCTGTCTCCTCCCTTTCTTTGTCCCTCTGATATCTCCCATCTCGAATAATCTACTTTTTTCCTGCCTAGATCCTATCCCAAATTTCCTGTTTGCATATCTGGCTTTTTTTTTCTCTTTCTGTAAATTCTCCTCCCACTTACTGAGATTTTGTCTATTCTTTTCATCCAATTTCCTCCTCATAGGCTGGATTACAACTAAAATAAAAGCCTAAAATGACAAGAAAAAAAAAAGTGCACTGTACCCTAAAAGAGTCTGTAAACTTCTAAAGCTATGTCTGAAGGAGTTTGGTTGCAGTTGTTCATGTACCATAAACCTTTGAACTAACTTAGCTGCTCAGGATTATCTTTAGCCTTGTCATCTTAATCCTTGTTATTTTTTCTCCCCCTCAAACCTTTCAGTGCATTTTGCATGTTATTACACACACCGTTTTCTCCCTTTGGAATGCTTTTAATTAAATGGGCCATCATAAGATTTCCTCCTTGAAGCTAATGCCAGGAGACTTGAGTGGGCAGTACTAGGGGGGATGAAACACGTGGGCATGTACCAGTAAGAGATGGTATAATCAGATTATTGCTTCATTTTGTCATCAGGTTTCTGACCAATGTAGAGTGTTACACTAAATACAGAGAGACCTGTGTGAGACAGCCGTGCATGTGGTGGGAGAAGATGATGTTTTTACAGGCATCTTTGAATACTTGTAACTGAATTTAAGATATATGCAATTGAAATTGCATCAATGTGTGCTGTGTTCATGACATCTGTATTCCCAGAAAAACTGCCTAAGTTCATTTAGGAATTACTTTAGGGCTAATGAGGCTTTTAGCTCCTGATTAGGTATTTAGTATGAGCCAGTTAGTAGAACAATTACATTGTGTTCAGAGAAAATAAATGCATATATACATATAAATATAAAATTTTAAAAACTGTATTCCTTTGGGAATTCTCATTTCAGATGCCTTTGAAGGAATCAATTCTACATGTGAATGAATACTTTTCTTTAAAGAAATTCTGATGATTCTGTCCGTGTATCATGCTCATTTTAAAGTTTTATCCTTCTGTTTAAAATGTATTTAGCCAAATTTCTGTTCTGGAGTCCGCCAGACGATTGCATAAACTGGTCCAAAGCTCGGTGCTTTGTTTTTCCAGTATGGGAGTTAATATCACTGAGCAACTATGTATTCTTATTTGCAACAGAGAACACAGAGAATTCTTTTGTGAGTTCAGACAACCTGGACAAATAGCACATATTCTTACAAGTTTTCTGATGTTCAGCAGTTTGTTAAGAAATTCCATCATCAGTATGCAAGGAATAAGCTGAAATGGAAGAGATTACTCACAAGCTAGTGCCCTCTCTGAGTAGCGTTCTGCACCCTTTAATTAAGAGTGGCAGAATATGTCCTTAAACTTATCTGCAATATTTTACTCTACTGTTTTTCTTTTTTTTCCAGTCTGTTGTCTTGATAGATTTGTCATATTTAACTCTCATTTGGTTAACTGGATGTCCAAGAGCCAAGGCTCTACTTATATTTTGTATAACACTATGTACTTCATTTGTGATTTTCCTTTCACATTTCATGTACTCAGCCGTGTTGTGACTTCACAGTGAAGAAAACAATTTTGGTTTACTTTGTGCAGCTTCTTTTAGTTTAAAGACTTTTGCTGGTTTAAATAGTAAATTTAAGCATAGAATTTTAATACATTAAAAAAAAAAAAAAAAGAAAGAAAAAAAAATTGAGGCAAAACAGTCCACGGAAACTTATAAGTAGTATAAGATTGCTCAGAAAAAAAGAGAACGGAAATTTTCATTTATTTATTTATTTATTTTTAAATGGAAATATTCTATTTTATCCCTTCTCAAAATAGCATTTATTTTGAATATATAAGCAACTTTTGGAAAAAATGCAAATAAGCTCCCTGTTTAATTGCAAGTAACTTAAAACGCCTTTAAAAATTTATTAACTGTGTTGGTATTTTTTTTTTGCCCTGAATCAATGTGATATAATAGCAAAGACATTTAAAATAACCATTATCATTTATACATGCTACAGGTTTGAAACTAAGATAAATTTATATAGAGATACCTAGAGTGCTACAATGGTAAATAGACAATAGATGTTCACGTTTTCTCATTTGTGGGCTCCATAAAATTATTTCCACGACATCTTGGTGAAACATTTAGGTTTTTTTGTGACTTGACGTATTTCAGGCTACTAGCAACAGATTGGTGGGGCTTGTGCTGAGAAGGATGTTTCATTATTGTTTGCAGAATACTTATAAGAAAGGTCACAAACTCCAGTGGCCCACAGATCACAATTTTGAGAACCCACAGATACTTGGCTATGGGCTTGGTGAGAGAAAAACCCAGGTGTATTTTAAACAGGCTGTTTGTGCCATCATCATGAAGGCATTCAGTTCCCCCTAATCTGGGATGAAGCTCCCTCAGCTGCAATACCACAGTCAGGTGATGAGGCTTGGCCACATGCACCAGAAGTTCTGGGAAATCACTTCCTCCACCAATCCCAAATATTTAAAGACTGCGTTTGAATATTTGCCACTCCTTCCACAGCTCTCCAGGCCAGGAACTTAAACCAAAGTGCAGGGCTTGGCTGCCTGCTTTGTGCTGCTCTGCCAAGGTTTGCAGATGACTTCTGTGCCTGTCCCCATGCTGGTAAGGTGAAGCCAGGATGCAAGGCCATCCCATATGGAAGAGGTGTGCAGGCAGGAAAGGAGGGAGAGAAGTGGAAGCAGCTGCTGCAGGGTGCAAAAGGCCTCTTGCAGCACTCAGCTTTTTGCTCCCTCCCAGTTCTGCCAAAGTCATCACATTCTTGCAGGCTCTGCAGTGCACTGCTGCTGTGGAAAATCCCACCTTGGGTGTTTGAACCACCAACATAATTTAAACTAAATGTGCAGATCTTATCAGCATAATTCTTTCATTGTCAGACTCAGGAATACACTTGAGTAGTGTTTGCATTTCTTTTTCCAGTATTAAGGAATAGCATATGTTAAGTTTTTTTCCTCTGATGAAGAAATACTAAGAAAAAACAGACAGATAAAATGGAGCAAGTATTTGTTTGGGCATGAGGAAATATCTAGGTGTCAGAAATTTCTTAAAATTAGTACTTTAAATACAGGGAAATCTGAATTTAGGTCTTGCTTCCAGCAAGCCTTTTTATGTTAAGATAAATTGTATACACAGGACCTTTCCTCTGGCTTATACTGCCACCATGAATGGGGGCTGCTGGGGAAGGAAGAATGCAAATGCCAATCTTGAGACTTTAAAAGTCTAATTTAATACCATGTGCAATGCCTTAATCACAGTTATACATGGATCATAACCCTTAAAATTATTATGGGGTGAGTGCATCACTGCTCCAAACTGCTGTCAAAGAGTGATTACAGGATCTTGTCAAACTGTAGGGCATACCAAGGAGGGGCAGCTGACTCTCTCTTCTTGACTTAGTAATAAGCAATATCAGCATTAAAAGTTAGGATGATGGACAATAGTCTTCTTCACAAATCTACACCAAAGATGGCACCAAAGGGGAAAACAACTGCAAATGCTTTTTCAAAAGTGTCCAATTCAAAGTGATCTTGATAACTTCGAGAAATAGCCCCAAACCACTGAGGTGATATTCTGTAAAGCTGAGTACAAAGTACTGCATTTAAAAGGAATGTCAGAAGTAAAAGACAGAGGAAAAACTGGTCAGGCTGCAGGAAGTCTGAAACTTTGATGAGTGTTTATTGTGGACTAGATACTAAACACAATTTAAATAACACAATGCGTATGCAAAAATTGGAAACTCATTTTATATTCTCTGCATTAGTGATTTCTCGGATAGAATACTGACATCCAACTGCTCAGAGAAAAGCTAGAAAAACTCACAGAGAATAATGTTTCTAAGAAAAGACAAAGAACAAAACTTTAAAAAAGAAAACTTGATAAATTATCTGATTTTTATTTGTTTTAAAGCATCAAGAATAAAGCATGACCTATATGGAAATGTGAAGGAAACAGTTTTATTAAGTGTTAGAAAAAGGAAAAAAATCATGACTGGGAGCATGTTTTAGAGTATTTTAGTATATAAAAGACTCTTATGAAGAAGGTAGGCTCAGATGTACCTTGTGTCCATACAGAGTAAAACAAGAGATAGCAAGGCTTAACCAAAACAGGAAAAGCTGAAGACCAACTTGCAGGAAAAAGAATTTTGGCTATCTCACTGGTTAGCAAGAAACATTGAGAGATCTGTATCTGAGGGGTCATAAAAGGAATCTGGAGATACATAGGAAGGACCTGCAAAATATCCTTGAACCTCTATCAAAGCAGAAGAGTACTCTGGATGATATCTTTATATCCTGGAGTTCTTGGGGTGTCCTGTGCAGGGTTTTCCCCCCTGCATAATGACTCCATAAAGATTTTAACCCAAAGGTCTCCAAGCCTCACTGTACCTCAGAGAAATCTGCATACCTATTTGACATTTGTAGCTTGAATATGACCCCTTCAAATTGTTGGTAGGCTAGCTCCTCTTCTGGTTCCTATAAATGTTTCTTCTTGGTATGTGAGGATTGGGCCCAGAGATGAATTTTTCTTCTTCACAGTTTGCCTGAGGTTTTGGTAGAGGAGATGTATGGAGGCAGGAACCACCTGGCCAAATCAAAAGGTAAATGCAGGTCCCAGCTCCTTTCTCTAATGCATCCTTGCACTCACCTGTAGCAGTGCTTTGGCAGAGATTTACATCCAAAGAATGTGATTTTTGGGAATTTAGTGCTTGCACATGGATACAAGTTTTTTCATGATTAGTGGACTGGTTACTCCTAAATACTGTTACGCAAAGCTATGTGGCCTAACTATTTCTTCAAGGAGATGAGTCACTAAATGTTTGTACATAAGATATCAAAACAGAACCTTTTTCTTCCAGAGAACAGTATCAATGCAGCTGATCACAAACCACTGGTGGTTCATGTCTGTGGTAATCAATGCTACAGGTAATTTCTTGCTACTCTCAAAGTTCAAATTACTTAATCATAACAGAATTTAAAAATTACTTTCTGAGCAATTTGATGATGAAAAAAATCCATTATTGAAAAAGTTTGCCCATGTGCAATTGTGTATCACCAGCTGTTTCCTTTCATTTGTATTCAAAAGGCCTGCAGCCCTGCTGTTTAAATTACTCATGGTATTGGCTAAATGGATGGAATGGGACATGTTATTTGCATATTGATTTGTTTTGTATGGAAATAATTTTGATGAATTTTTACCTTATTAGATTGTGCATTGTCATAGTATGTACATGCATACAACAATCTCAGAGTGGGTAGAAGTTATGAAAAATGGAAATGCTAACACATATAAATTTTATTTAATTAAAAAAGCATTTAATATTTAATTAATAAACTCTCATTAATGTAGGGACTGGATATTAGAAAAACATAAGATTTAAGAACTTATAGGTATCAGGTATGAGCCTGCGTCCTCAGGGTGTGGTCATTCATGAGCTACCCTCAGCTAAGCTCAAAGATGCAGGCTGAGGCCTTTTGGGCTGCTAGAAAAGGGTTTCGCAGGCTGGGTGCTTGGTTCTCATCCAGCATGCTCTTGTATTCCTGCTCATGAAAATTTTAAACTTTTATTTAAAGAAGTAACCACCACACAGGGTCTTACTTAAGTGACTCCAGAAGTCTATCAAGGGCAGCATATTGGTAGTAATACCTGGGGATCAGATTTGACTAACAAGTTGTTCTCCTGATTTCTTGTATGTGAATAAAAAAATTATCAGCATTTTTATCTTGAAAGGAATTCATTACCTTATAAATATAAATATATATCACACTTCTGGCATTCCAGAGGTAGATGCATTAGTGACTGTTTAGCTATCAATGTCTTTCCACGTATAGCCAACGAGTGCTTGCTTCAATGAGCACTGGCTCAAGGCTCCTGGGGATTTAAGGGCCATACCCACAGCTGTTTGTGTCCTCAGTCACAGTTGTCAAGGGGACCATCTAATGGTGTCATGTCCAAGGCACAGCCATTCTGGCTAATTAGCTATTAGTCTGGCGGAAATCCCTCCTCAATGAAGTTTCAGTACAGCTTGTCTTACTTTCAAGAAGCAAGTCTGACACAATTTCACCAGCAGTAACCATTTTCTTGTTTGCAGGGCATTGTAAGAGCCTTGTTTCTTGCTTTATAATGCTTCTGTCAGACATCAAAGAGTAGCTGACCAATTGCATTTAGCGGTTTTACAGAGGTGCACCTCAGAAAAACATCAGAAGATGGAAACTCCAGTCACACATTGTAGAAAAAAGGAGTGTTTATTTATAGTAAATAGATCCTTTCATTCTCTAGGCTTCCTAATTATTTTGTTGTTAATGTGAAGCCTCGGCCTTTATTAGTAGAACTTCTGCATTTCTATTGTTCTATTTTTTAATAGAATGATATTTATATATATATATAAAATATATAATATATATAATATTTTAACGTTAACTAATCATGTAACTGCTCCAGAGTTCAGAAATACGTATTTTGTATAATTTGAAGAGTGACTCTGAAGATCAACAAACTGCAAACCTCAGAAATCTGCCAGATGGTCCAGGCAGAAGAAGCACATTACACCTGCACTTTTTGCAATTACGATTGAAATAGTGGGATTTGGAATGGATCTGAAATGACCTCTTGGGTTCAAAATCTTACACAGAAAAAAAATAGACTCATTATTAATAAATCAGTATTGCTGTTGTACTCCATAGCAACATACAATTTTACCACTGACGATTTTTTGAGAGACAACAATAAAGCTTGAAATTGTATATTACAAACTGGCCTATTCAAAATCCCAGGACCCATGCCTTTAACCTGTTAGAAATCCATCTCAGAACCTCACAGTCAGCCCCTCCAGAAATTTATATAAGTGTGCTTATGCCTCTTGGAGAGCACTCTGGTACTCACTCCTGATGACAGGAGAAACAAGAAGGGTATGCAGTAGGTTGACACTGGCTGGATGCCAGCACCCACCAAAGCCTCTCTGTCACTCCTCTCCACAGCTGGACAGGGAAGAGAAAATACGGGGGTTTCTGGGTTGTGATAAGGACTGGGAGAGGTCACTCAACAAACACCATCACAGGAAAAACAGACTCAAATTGGGGATATTAATTGAATTCATTACTAACAAAATCAGAACAGGATAACAAGAAGTAAAATAAATCTCCTTCTCTCACTCCTCTTCCTGTAGTGGGGCAGGGAGATGTGGACCTGGGCTTATGGTCAGTTCATCAAATGCTGCCACTGCTGAGGGAGAGGAGTCCTTTCCCTGCTCCAGCAGGGGGACCCTCCCATGGGACACAGTCCTCCATGAACTTCTTCAACGGGAGTCCATCCCATGGGCAACAGTTCTCAGTGAATTGCTGCAAGGTGGATCACTGTTCCATGGGGTCAGTACTTCAAGGACAGGCTGCTCCATCATGGGTATCCCACGGGGTCACAAATCCTACCAGGAAATCTGCTCCAGTGTGGGCTCCTCTCTCCATGGGTCTGCAGGTCCCTGCCAGGACTCTCCTCCAGCACAGGCCTCCCATGGGATCACAGCCTCCTCTTAGGTGTTCACCTGCTCCAGCATGGGGCTCCTCCGTGGGCTGTGAGTGGATCTCTGTGTTCCTGTCATTCTCCATGGGCTGCAGGGGCACAGCTGCTTCACCATGGTCTGCACCATGGGCTGCAGGGGAACCTCATCTCCAGTGCCTGGAGCAGCTCCTTCCTCTCCTTCTGCACTGACCTTGGTGTCTGCAGAGTTGCTCTTCTGACATACTCCCACTCTACTCTTCTCTGGCCACAACTACATCTGAGCAATAACTTTTTTTCCTTCTCAAATCTGTTATCACAGAGGTGGTACCACCATCGCTGCTAGGCTCAGCCTTGGCCAGTGGCACATTCATCTTGGAGCCACCTGACATTGGCTCTGTCAGACCTGGAGCAAACCCAGTGGAGGGAGGAAACACAGGATGAGCTGCAGGTTTCTCTTCCCAAAGGTTTCAATGTTGGTGCTCTTTACACATGAAGGCACATGCAGGGGCTGGTTTGGAAAATGTTCAGCAATGGCATAAAGACTTTTGGTGTCTACTCTACCAGTAGACACCATTGATTTTTTTGAAATCAGTGGGAGCTTTGTCCAGTGATTTCAAAGAGTTTTGAATTACACCTCTAAGTTAGTCTAGTAATGGAAGTTATCTGCATTTTTAAAAGTACAGGGATTTCTGCCAGTTCATCAGATGAGTTCTGGAGATATGGTCCAGTTAGTAATGGTTTTCACCTGCTTTTGAAACACTGTTTGGGAATTTATATAATATTACCTGAGAATAAAGAAAATAAATTTACAGTGACCAGAAGTACAGAAATGGCTAATATAAAGCAGTAGTTTTTTCTCTCTTTTCCTTGAAAACGCATTTCAGAATGTATTTTTAGTTTCAAATTAAAATATCCTGTACTAGAAAGCGACCTGAGATAGTAGCCTGAAGCTATCCAAAAAATACTGAAATTTAATTGCACCTTCAGCTCTGCTATAATGTCATTTCAAGGACATACCTACATGATCAAAAACTAGTGAAATGAAAAATTGCCAAAAGCTCTTAATAAATCAATGAATGAAGAGTCCTACTCTTCAATTCTAAATAACTGCACAATGATAGTGATCAATAATACAGATAATTCAGTGTGCAGGACAGTCTGACTTTTGAAGCTTATGTTTGAATGTGCAAAACAAATTAGAACTAATGACTACTGTGAAGTTTTGTACATAACCTAAGATACCCAGCACGATTTATGATTTCTTATCTGCATCTGGTCTCAATGTATGCTCAATCATGTAGAAAATCAATGAACCAGGCTCACCCCAAACTGCACCTATCATGGCCAGACCAGTATGCTGCAGCCTGCACTGGAGGCAACCTATTATTTATTTCTCCCAACCAGCTTCTTCTTTTAATATAAAACCCAAAACAAACCATGGTAGTTTTTCTATGCTCATATCAGCTGAGGGGTATATGTGCCATGCCCCTCTTTCTCGTGTCATCCTTGTTTTCTCTCTCTTGTGGGGCAGTTTCACTGACCATGTCAATGATTCATAAGATATCCTGATTCATAATCATAACCTGATTCATAACAGTCTTCAGTATTTCATTCAGTAGAAATACTTGGCAACATAGTCTATATCATCTAATATATATGGGCTTTAAGGCATTATTGATACTTGAGAAACAGGCCTCAGACTTCTGCTGGCAAAAATCTTCTAAGGCAGTTGATGAGCTCCAGGTTTAAGAACTCAAAATGTCAGTAAATAGAGATAGTGCATTTAACTTCTCAATGATTTGAGCACTATGCAATTTTGATTTGATGGGTATTGTAAGCATTAAGTAGTGCCAGTTTGAAATAAAATAGCATAGTACACTACTTAAGCACTCACCAGCAAATGAGGATGATGTACTAGATGGCACATGGTGGGAAGGTCATAAGGTAAGGAAAAACACGAGCTGCAGCACACTCATGACTCAGATCATGGAGGAGCTATGACCTATGACACTCCGCTTGGGAGCCACCAGGCCACTCAATGTGCAGTGCAGACACTCACCTTGCTCTTTGCAAAGGACCTCAGAACAGCAGAATTTGTCCTGGTGTCCAGTTAAAGTCTTAGTCCATTATATTTCTGGAATGAGTGCCCTATTTATCAGGTTGCTTGGAAGTTGGTGGTTTTAGTTCTCTTTCAACCCATGTTCTGAAGGAGCTGAGTGAGCCAGACTGGCTTTTTGAAACAAAATCTATTCACATAGATTCAATCATTCAGATCTGAGCAGAGAAAATATGTAAATTTCAAAAATTCTCTACTGATGTTCCTGGTACAGTGGCTTCATGGTTAAATCCTTTAGTACTGCTGTTCAACCAGTGGCAGGCATGGACTCTTCACCCTACCTTTTTGTTGTAAGTGATGTTGTCCTCCCTTATTGGCAAAAGCAACATCATTGATTGAGGCAGAAGTGCTTCCTCCTTCTCTTCCTTTTCTCCTCTTCTATTGCCAATGAAATCTTGTAGGATTTGGGGTTCTTTTTTTCAGTGTTGAATCTGTAGGATCTGTTTCTTTGAAACCTTTAAGAGAAAGAAAATAGCACATTCTACTTTGTGCTCCTGTGCAGTAATGCTAATTAATTGCTGCTTCAGTGCTACCCTCCAGTACCCACCAGTCACAAAAAGGTAGTAGATGCTAAGAGATAATATTGCCTTCCTTGCTGGAAATTGCTGCCAACATTTTGTTCTTTTTAACATTATCATACTTGTTGCTTTCTAGCCAAATAATACGATTCTATGGAGCTGTATGCATGGATGCACGTGCACATTTTAACTTCTTATTAGTATCATAAGAGCAGGTCTCCAAGTTGAAACACTCTGATATAGGAGTCACAGATCGAGTTTCCACCAGCTTCCCATCAGGAGTTGTACATGAAGAGTTGCAAGAATCGGCAGGAAGTACTGGGCAATTAATCACAAGGAGCAGGCAGACTGGTGGTTATACAGTGTCTTCATTCTCACACCTGTACTCAGCAGTCAACCAAAATCATTTGGCTGAATTAAACAGTGATATCAGTACATCTGTCTTCTCTGTTTCAATATGATTTCAGTAGGCTACATTGCAGTGTGCAGATTTCTATTGGAAGTTACAAACATAAAGCACTATTGAAATTAAAGAAAAAGCAGGAGCCAGAAGTACTTTAGGTTTCCCCTTCCTTCAAAAATGAATTTCATGGTCCTGACAGCAGACCACCATACTAATTGTCCCAAGGCTTTCTTTTGTCTTTTATTCTGTATTTTCCCACTCTGATAGGACTGGGATCATAGAATTAATCTTCAGAAAAACTGAACTCTTTAAAAACAGTTGCAAATATATTCAGGATCTGGGCTGGAGACAAGGATAAGAAATCTATTAGTTTCATACTCTGGACTTAGATACTGCTGACATAGTAGAATCAAGCTGTTCCAAGACAGAAAATGAAGTTTCTTTGTGTGATAGAGCCAATATCAAATTGGATGAAATAATCTGACCAATCTCAAGAAAAGGGCTATGTTCTTATAGCATCGCTGTGAAGAGCAGAGCTTGTGCATGCACAGTTTCACAGAGGACTTCAGGTATGAAGATACAGGAGCTACTGGGCACCCGAAGAATACTCAAACTTGATCTAAGAGAACAACGGTGTTTTTCATCCATAATCTATTAAGATGAAAAATATTTTGCCGTGCTTTGTGATTTTTCCCAAATAGTTTGTTTTATTTTTATATTTATCTTCTCAAATTATTTGTTAGGCAGCTTTCATATGTGTATGAAATGAGATATGTTTGCATACTTTCCGGCACAGAAAATTTTGTATAGGAATTGGCAGGTGTTTTTTTAAAATTTTGGAGTTTGCTTCTTGGAATTTGTGACTGAGCACCTTCACTTAAATTCGGCCCATCTAATATCAGCCACATTTTCAAGACACAGGATTCTTTAGAGTGTGCCTCAGCCCACTCGAGGTCTGCAGTTTTCACTGCCCATGCAGTGACTCCCAGGAAAGTGTTGAAGCATATGAGTTAGACTGCTCTAAACCTGGAACCTGGTGATACTTTGGCTCTCTGGATGGTGCTACCATTATCAAAGGTTTTTACTGAAGCAGTTTCCTATGTTTGTCTGAAGAAACACTGTGTTGTTAGTTATATTAAATGAAGTATTTCTAGGAGCTTAAAAGTCCCTGCTAAGCAAAGCTTCATACTAAGCAAAATTTTGTCTTAGTACCTGACCTTGCTGTAAATTTGAAAAAGAGCATGGTAGTGCATGGCAGTGTAAGTACAGGAATGACCTGACAAAAAAAGACAAAATACTGATCATTGAGGAATTTAATTATTCTGACATTTCTTCTGAAAGCACCAATGGGAATAGTAATGCAGAATATATATTTTTCCATACCCGATAAAACAAAGCAATTAGATAAAATAGAATCATCAGCAGTGGGCATTAGGGGACCTTATTATTACAATGAATGAAGAGTGAAATGCTCACATCTCTGTAACAGAAGAGGCAGATACTACATCCATTATTCCTCTTGCACATCGTCACAGAATAATGTACCCCTAGATGTTTTGTTCTGCCTGATTTTCATTTAAGTGGTTTCTGAAAATTATGATATAATTTCAAAATGACCTTCGTAAATCCCTTGGGAACAATTATTTTAGCACTGCACAAAAATTACATCCTATAATGTCCTATGCTTCATGTTTTAATAAAATAATGCATCCTCATCAATTTAAGTAATATAACCTGTATAAAATCAAAGAGATCAGTGGCTTAAGTGATTTCTTTTTATCTATATGTTTGTAATAGGAATTTAAATTTTCAAAGAAGCAGAATCATCATATGTTAATCTCATAAACCTTCTCTGAATAATTTTCAGACATTTAGTTCATGTGGACCTTAGGCTACCTGCTAGGATAATTTCTTCCATCTATGCAGCCTTGTAAAATTATTTCTATGGTGAAAATATCAGTATTTTATTTTATCTTATCTATCAAAAAAGCCTTCACTTTAACATCCACAGATTACTTTAAATTTAGACCTGATAGAGATTGATGTGGACCCAAGTATTTTCTGCACAAAGGTAGGTCTTGTACAGGCAGCCTAAAGAGCTACTTCATTTAGCATTTGCTATTCTTGTCATTATTTATTCTATATGTGCTTTATGGTTTTTTTCTTAGACCATTAGACACGGTCTTTCTAATCGCTCTGCGGACTGTCCTTCCCTTAGGTTTTTCATAAATCAGCCCCTAAAATCTTGCTAATCCCTTTCCATGCTCCCAACACTGAGAATACATTTCTAGAACAATACACTCTGAGCTGTGCACATCATCCCAGCGCAGGAGCATGTCAGGTCTTGATTCTGCAACTCTGCTTAGACCAGCTCAAAACAGCCTGTACACGTTTGGCAGAGTTTGTGAGGCATCACGATAACCTGGGTGGCATTACTTTGTTATGATATACGTGGCAGTTATGTATAATAATAAAACAATTTACAAAGACAATTATAGATATATTTTTAGAACTACGTAGTATTAATTCCCACACTTCAGACAATATTGCATTTTCAGAGGAAGCTTGAAAAGTGTCTTGTCAATTGGAATGCTGAAGACAGCAAATGAGGAGGAAAGAGGTGTGCCTCTGCAAGTATTTAGTAGAGCCATAGCTTTGGATCCCTCTCTGACTGCCAAAAAGACACAGAACGGTTTGTTGGCAGCAGCTGATACTTTTTGCAAGGGATATGTTCAGCTTTCAGTTCTGTTCATCTCTCCAGAATGATCAATATGATGTACAAAGAACTGTCCTGCAGGCAGCAGTGACCATAGCAGGGAAAAGTACATGGCCACAATGTAGATGGAGAAATTGTTGGCCTAAGCCGTATCTCTATTAAGCAGAAGAGATACAAGATCTTTGGTGGGAGAGGGAGGAGGTGACAAGTATGTCACCTTACAAGGGATGTAGATGATCAAAATTCTTGAAAGGGATAAAATAGGATGTGGTGGGTTTTAGTGTTGGTCAAAACTTTTAGTTTTGGTCTCACTAAATGCCATATGTGCAAAACCAGCACATAGTAGAAGGCAGAAAAATAGGCAGAGTTTACACCATGGTTAGGAAAGAGAAAATGAAGAAGAAATCATGTGATACAGGCTGCAAAAATAGAGGAACATCTGAGCAGTCAGTGAGTGAGAGGTAGGAATAGTGCAGCCTCTGCTTGGAGCAGAACAGAGAGAAGGCGCAGGTAATAACAAAACATTCCAAGTACATCCTCAGAAGATGGAGCTGGAGAAAAGGTACAGCATTCAAAGAGGAAAGAGAGTTTGGGAGGTAGTTTGTGGGATGAACAACAGAGTCCTTGAAGTCTGTAGTGTTCCTAATCACTGGAAGCTCAGGCTGCAGCCGTCTTTTTACTTTGTCTCACTATCTTCATATGTGTCTCAGTCATGACAGGGCATGCTGGTTCTGGTCTAGGAAAGAGTCCGAAAGGTAGTTTAGCTCAAAACATAAATGTTCACTATTTTCTACGTCTTTACTGAATTATCTGTCATCTGCACACCCATTCCTTTGATGAATTTGATTCCTTAATCATGGAGCTGAATTGATGAAATTTTTGGAGTAGAAGCAGTTTGAGTTGTGATTAATTTATTTCTTATAAAAGCTCATTATAGGCTGATGATTGACCCAATATTTTCCATTAAATTTGAATTAAATCACACTGGAAATCAGTTACCGAAATTCCCAAAGGTATTTTTACTTTGTAGGAAAATGAAAAGATTTGCAAGATTGCTCAAAGAACAAAGCTGTAATTTGACATTTGTGAAAAGTGTAGGTTTCTCCACTTTGTCCTTCTTCACCTGAGTGTTTGGAGAAAATAATGAGTGCAAATACTTCACTATTTTGCTTTGAATTGCAAAAAAAAATAATTTGTTTAGAGCTTTCTAAATTATGAAAATCCTGTGGAATCATGGAAGTGCAGGGGAAGAGATTAAAAAATGCAAATTCTGTTTCAGTTTTCAGCTTTGTTGTTTTGAGCACAGCCTCAGTTAAATTAACAGCAGTCATGGATCATCCAAATGCTGAACAACCTTTGGATGCAGAAGTTCCAGAGGGCTGGAGGTGGTGATGCTTGTCTCCTTCCACTTCAGTCTTGCTGGGATTTGGAACACAGCCTCAAGCGTCATCACGTCATAACAGAGGGTATCTTGAGAGGAAACTGAATGGGGACTTGGACCACTGTGGCCCGTCCTGTGTGATGCAGCCCTCTTGCCAACATGAGACAAAGTCTTCCCTCCCTCTCCTCCCTCGTCTGATCCATGAACTCACTCTGAGCTGATGTCAGAGGATCTTCTGGGGTGATAAAGGAGCATGGTGCAAGAAACATGGAAAACAGATGCTGATTTCCCCGTTTCTCAAGTGCAGAGGAAATTTTAATTTGTATGTTCCTCCTGCTAGTTATGCTGGTTCTGCAGTAAACCAAAAAGCATCCATGTTTGATTACTTAAAGCCAAAGTCACCCCATCTCAACACATACAGTTCCACAAACACAACTTGACCACTACTCTGGAAAAGAAATATTGTACTTGAGAGAAATAGCTCATGTTCAGCTGACTGTAAACCTGTTTCAAAGGTTAAACTCTTCACTCTTCCTTGTCAGTTTTCAGCTGAAACATTTTGATTGGTGGGAAGAAATACTTGTTTTAGTTGAATTTTACTTCAAGAAAGCATCCAACTGAACTTCAAAATGAAAACTTAGGGTCAGACTGAGAAAAAATAACAGATGTTTTAGTTAGTGGGATTTCAGTTCATCACCTGTCTTTCCCTCTTCAGAATGATACACTTCTCTCCAGATTTCTCTCTTCTTTCGCTGAGTAGATGAATTTCAGCTAATTTCTCATTGCATTACTTCACAGGTTGTCTATTTGGATCTCTTTGTATCTTTGCACGTTTTGTATCTCTCTAGTTCTTAGTGTACTGTTCCTCTGCTCTCAGAGGTATTTGCAGTTTCTGTCCATTTGTTTTGAGTGAATTTCATTAAGGTTTTTATTTGATCTATTCCCTAAATCTCTAAGGCTAACTTGCCATATTCCCAATGCATATTTTGCCCTGCATTACATTCCTACCTGACAAGTCCCTTTGCATCACAGGTTTCCAGCTATATGCCAGTGATCTTACAAAGACTGGATATGAATTAATTTTGTGACATGTTTTAAATGATAACAAACCCGAAGAGTTTTCATATACCCTTCCAGCTTTGCCATCAATTCTTAAAGAAAAAAAAAAGAAAAAAAAAAAAGAAAAAAATCATGTTTAGCTGGAGTAATTTCTCCTTTTTAAAGCTTTCTTTTTCCACCAACGATTCATTCTTAGACTTACCTTTTGGTCAGTCACTGGAGACCTTGAAAGTGAAGACTATGGTACAGTTATTTAATTCCTAATTTGTTTTTGAATTAAACCAATATTCTCTCTCTCTCTGTGTATATGCATGTTTTTTTGCCTGAATCCATGATACTCTCCTGTACTAAGTCTTCCCTGGTGCTCCTGCAGCAAGTGAAGGCCAATAGCAGGTGCCTTTGTTAGAACACAAGGGCAAGGCCAACAAATAAAATTATTTTCTCATCATACCCTCAGCCTCCAGCAAGCTACTTCTCAGAGTAGCTTCCTTGGAGAGTGATGTCTTTGAATTGAAAAGTCTCAGTAGGAGTCTTCCGTCAGAGCTCTGTCCAATTGCTTTTTCAACTCATATGTTCACAAAAGCCTGTCGCAAGAAGTTCGAAAACATTAGATATGTATTACATGATGGATATTTCAGCCCAATTATCTTGGATAGAAGTATACCCAGGTACTAAAAGTAAACTGACAAGTCTATTCCTCTCATTTCTTGTCTTTTTTCTCTGTTTCTTGGCCTTTTTCCCCTTTAAAATAACTTTGTTTTATGACTACTTCAAGGAGGTAAAAGCCCTGAGGAGAACCCAGCTGAGGAAAGCAATTTAGTCAGTTTATGAAGCTGAAGATTTTAAAAAAAGTAACCAGACAATTATCTGAAAATAATCTATACTTTTGCTCTATAATGTAGTCAGACAAACATGCTATCAAAGAATAGATTAAGATATGAACTACGATTAAGTTGCAATGAAATATTTATATTAGTTTTCACCAGAATATATTTGATTTACTTCTCCTAAATGGACATTTAATGGACACAGCACTCAACCAATGACAAGTCATAAATTACCCATCCCAGGAGGAGCACCACACTGGGCCAGGTTTGGAGACAGCCTGCCAGCCACAGAGCTACCTCCTGTCTCCTCCTGAGTTTGGTGGAAGCAGCAGCTACTTAGAAAGTTAAAAATATTCTGTTGCCTCTCCCAGTGAATCAAAATCAGTCATGAACACCAGCTGCTGCTTCCTCACTTCCCACCTGTTCTGGTACACATGCATGTCCTGATCAAGGAGCTCTTCCTTTGGCTGCCTAATCTCTGTGTGCTTGAGCTACTACTGTTTCCACCAGCTTTTGGCATCACGGTCAGTGCTGCCAGGTTGAACCTCAGAGCACTGAACAGTTTCTCCTCATGTAACATTAGGTAGGACCTGTTTAGATACTGAGTTTTTATCTTGTCTGCAAAGAATGATTAATCAGTTCACAGAAAACTATGCCTGTTTGGGGAGGGAAATCTTTGCCCTGTATTTATGAAAATTATGAAATGTTTTTTTTTATTGACAATCTTGAGGTATTTGTGGGTGGGTGGCAAAAAGAAGGGAGAAATATGAGCAGTATAAAATATATTTTAAAAGATTAAGAAATTAAAAAAAAATAAACTGTCTATAATATTTGAGTTTCTTCTAAAAATATGTTTTGCTGTAATTTCTAGTTTCACTGGTTACAGGGATTTCAATCTACTCCATTTACTACCTGTTAGAAAAAGATTACAGCAGCCTTGGGGTAATTTGAAAGTGATGAGAGAGACACTACAGAATCTTCCTTTCAAATATTATGTATACATGGTCCAATCAGATTAGCTTTAAATCAAACCTCCAGTGTTGCACCTTTCCCAGCTTTTATTATCCACCTGAGCAGGCAGATTTTCTTAAAGAGAGAATAAGTTTCCTTTTGTCTGAGTACAAAATCTTTTCTGGTAATGAATGATGCCATACAGTTAGTAACAGAAGTCCTTTATATTCTCTTTAAATCATTGCACAGCCTAATAATCAGATCCTACACCAGGTTCTTTTGCTTGCAAAACAAATCTAAATTTTTGATTGCTATATGCATTCATTATGATCTCCAGACATACAGCTTTGTAAGAGTCTAACCAGAGACAGAGAGTACAGGATAATCTGTAACAGATTACCCGGAGGATGGAACTGAACCTGCACAGTGAAAGCAGTGATACTTTCCAAAAGACAAATTGCCATTGTATTAAGGGAAAGCACCCATTATTCTGGTGTGTGTGTGTGTGTATGGAAGACAAAGACTAGTAAAACCACTGGTTTGATCACTGTTATGATGTTTCCAAGGATTTAGAAATAATGAACATCTATTTTATATTTTTTTCCAGCAAAAGATGAGGGCAAAAGTTTCATAAATCAGTGACTAGGCTTCCAAGGACAGTATATGAAGAACATGATCATAAGTTAACTGTAAAACGAATGAATGATAGAGATTAGAAACAACTTAAATTGATGGGCCACTTTATATAGAAAGTATATGGAGCAGCAAGAAGCACTCTGAAGTGAATAGGAAAAATAAGCAAATTTATTGCTTATGCAAACATTTATTCAGTTCATGGGAACCATCAAGGATAAGAAGATGGCTGAAGTATTACATACCACCATTATTTCAGAAGGCCTTGGGATATACCATAAAACTGTAAACAAGATATATGACAAGCTATACTTATTTTTGGAAAGTCCTGCCTTTGAAGCAACTGAACTCTGGGTAGGGAACTGCAGCAAGATATTAGCATTCACTTAGTGTCCAGTCTGTAAATTAAGTGGAAATTGAAGCACATTCTCAATGACACAGTAGTTACATTAAAGAAAAGGAATCCTCTAAACAGACTTGTGTATTCAACAAGACATTAAGACCAAGAATTAGTCATCTTACAGTGTAAGTCAATTAAGGGGGCTGCTGTGCTCTCTTGGGTCCTGCTGATTTTTTCTGATGTGACTATTACCTCTTCTCATTCTTGCCGCATACATATAGAGGGATATCAGCTCAGGAAACGCTTACAGGAATGAAAAGGAAAGAGGGTGGTTCAAAATGACAATTTTCTTTTTACCATGAGGAATTGTGTAAGACAAGGGAAGCCATGGTTTAATAATTTAATTCTTGAATTTCCAGATTCTATCTCCAGTATGTCTATCAGCATCACACTGTTTGCACCACACATTTGCTAATGGCTTATGAACACAACTCTCTTACTGCAGTTAAATTACTTGTAATATATCAAAGTAGAAATATGTGTTTAGGAAACTCTGAGAAGTAGGAACAGAGCACGATAAAAAGGTAGTGTAAATTTTGCTAGGAGCACTGGATAGCTCTGAAATTACCTTCCAATTTAGTTGTTCATACATTTTTTTATATATAAGCTGAAATGTTCACACGGGATCTGCTTCAGAGAAGACAACCTTGGAACATTTGGAACTGAGGCCAGAGGAAAAAAATCACCAGGTAATGAATAATCAATATGGTTTTACTTGTAATATCCCAGTAACTCTAATTTTTGGAGTAAGGACTCTAATTGTTTGGAGGAGCAACAGCTTTTTAATGAGGGGTGTACTATTTTTTTGCCCACCAAATCTGACAACATGGAGGGAACTGTGAGCACTCAGAGGAGGACAAAATACTGAGGTATGTTGTGAAAAAGACAAAAAGCCTGTGACAGAGACCCTGATGAAATGGGAATGGCTATGCCATCAAACCAGAATCAGTAGGACAAAGTCTGAGGAGTGCAGGTTGGCACTGAACTGGAATGAGTTCCCAAGTACTTGGGTCTGGAGCATTCCTCATTTTGTATTTTTATAGCTGGCTGAGCCTACTTCAGCTGGCACTCATCCACACTGAACTGCGTCTTGCTTTAAAGACTCAGACTATGGGTCTTAAAACCCCAGCTTTCTAATGAGTTTTCCATCTGCTTTTCAGCAGTTTTATCTAAACCATGTTTCCTTGGCTCATTGAGGACATCATCCCTGTACATGACCAACATGAGAAGAATCTGAGAAACTTTATCACTTTTTGCATGGATTCCAGTCGCTCTTTGCACACTAAATTCTGCTTTTGGGATGAATTAGGAGTGTGTGATGAAAAACAAGGATCCTTGCTTTAGTTGTAGCAAATGCTAAAAGCTGTGTAGAGAATGGAAAAGAAATTGGGGGAAAAGAATGAATAATGGTCTCCTGGCTAGGGATGTTGAATTCCATCCAAGAGATTGGATTATAAATGTACATCTGCCAAAAATTTCTCAGTGTGATCCTGGGCAGGTCATCCACCCAAACTTCTCACAGGTGTTCTGTGGTTGTGTTTTTTACCCACTTTTAGATATCAGTATTGCTGGGCTCATGCTATTTTGTTGCAGAAGTGCCAAGTAGTGACAAGTCAGACTGCAGGAAGTTTTATTATTCAAAGGACTCAAAGATTTTGAAAAATAGACTTGTTCCAAATCAGTGTATATTCGTTAGATTAGGTAATTTCTGGTGGGTCAATTTTTATTGAACAAGTGATTTCACACTGTTTAAACAGAGTAGTTCATTTTGAGGTTGTACTATCATACAAGAAGTCTAGCAGCTTTTAAAATGCTTGAAGCAACATAAAAAACCAAATCAAACCTCAGTTTAGGCATTGAATATTCTCAAAATGCAATGTTCCTGTCAAGAAGAAATTTCAGTGTGTATTGAAAAGAACCATGTTTGCAAAATCTTGTTTTCAAGATAAACATTTATTCTAGGGGACAGGATTTCGTTTGTTTCCATCACTGGTACTCTTCACAATGATAAGCCAATCGTGTGGAATGTCAAAGACACACTGCTTTATAGTGTTGATGTTCTGAAAATTTAGGGCCCTGAAGTCTCAAACTGGACACTTTAAATTAATGGGTTTTTTTAGCTTAATGGATCTGTGCCTTGTCTTTCCAGACAAAAAGCGAGGATAGGAAACTCTCAGGATTTTTCTGTGGATATTCAGAGGTAACAGTAACCACTGTAATGGAAGAGCCTAAGAAGAACATATTATTTCTAACTTTTAGCAGGATTTGGATGTTGTGCAGTACATAAGACCTGGGATCATACTCTGTAAAACTAAAAGGGCCAAGTAGCTCATCAGTAATTAGATATCAGCTATTTTGTGCCCTGATGCAGCTGAAATGGTGCAGATAAAGCAGTATATGGTCATGCACTAAAACATTATCACAAACATTAACCTCAAGGAATGGAGTTGAGATTTTACAAGGAATGACATTCTGGTCTCTGCTCTGTGACAGTTCACAAATTAGGAGAGATTGCAAATTATAAAGCTTGATATTGCTGCCTGAAGAATAATTGCAAAAATTATTTCAATTAAGTTCAGGTTGCTACAGACTCTCCTACACTTTTAGTAAATTTGAAGGAATACATATCTATAAATTATATTGAGGGAAAACAGTATATATTTATTTATAAAATGATTGCTTTTTGAACCAAATTTTTCAGGCTAATTAATGAAACCTGTACAAAATATGTACTCTACTAATGTTTCCAGTGCCAGCAGATTACAGGAGAAGTCTTTCCTGTCTGCAAATTCTTATTTAATAATTCTAGGTCATGCTATAGGCAATGGAAAGCAGTTACAGAATTTGTTGCATGGTATAATAGCAAAAAAAATTTTCAGCATATTGAAAAGAAAGCAGTGAATTCTATCTATAACAAATCCTCAAAATGAAAGTTTTACCAGGCTTTTAAGTTGTAAATTGAGTATAACTGTTGAAGAACTCCTGAGAACAGGCAAAATCTTAAATTAAATTAAATGAAAGATACTCCTCTGAAAAGCCTCTCTACCTTTTTAATGAATAAAAAAGAAGTAACTTTCAGGGAATCCCAAAGGGGCCAGCACTCAGATTTTCAATGCCATCCAAATCTAAGAGAGAAAGGTCTTTTTTTTTCTTTCCACTCTTCCATATCTTTTCCTGAAACAACAGAAAAATTCAGTTTGAGCCTTACTTAAGAGTTAAGAATACTCTCAAGAGATAATGATTATTTTTACAAGCACAATGAAGATTTAAGGAAGATTTTAAAAGAAACTATATCCATCTTTCAAAAAAATTTTTTGAACTACCAAAACTTTATTGACATAATTTTGTTGTTGTTACCAGTGTTATAATATTGTGATAATATTCTCAAATTTGTTAAAGGAAAACCTGCCTGAATAAAGAATATTTGTATTCACTTGAGGGTTAGTTGGCTATAAGGCATTTTTTGTGCAGCAGACCTTCAAAAATATGGTAGACAATACTCTTCTGAATTTTTAAGAACTGTATGTATGTCTGTGGGGACTGTCAATGTTAAAGAATTGCTTTAAGAGCTCTAACAGAAAAAAATTGAACACCATATTTGGAATTACTTATTTATAAAAACATGCATGTTTGGACTAACTTGAAAAAGAACCTAAACTTCTGTCAAAAATTAATTGACTTAAAAAAATATCTGATAAAAAGCAATGAATACAGGAAAGACCTGAAAGTGGAAGTATCCTGACATGGAGCACATGTATTCCCCTGCAAGAACATAAACTGAAGAAGCTGCCAACTCTGCACAAACAAAGGACAGCAGCAGCTCACACGCAAACTTGGGGGGGAGTCCTGAACAGATGTTCTATCTTTTCTGAAACTATGGAACCAGGAAGGTAAATTATCTTCAAACGAAACAAGGAAAGCTAAGGACAATTCTTATGTTTCACCTTCAATTCTTTTGCTATCTCAGCACTCTCCCCTGGCTTTTTCAAGTAAACAATCAAGAAAACCAAGGAAAGAGCTGACTGACAGCATCCTGAAATGTTACTTGCTAAATGTTTTGCTGTAAATTCTGCAATATAAGAGTATCACCTTAATACCATCACCAAAGTAAAAAGAGCCAGACAAAAATTCTGAAAACCTACTGATTACATTCATCTCCTTCATCTAATGATCTGAGAAATAATAGAAACATGTCATTTTGTTTTAAACAGCAGCAGAATTTCCTGCTGAACAGCAAAATAATCCAGACTATAACCTTTAGTAGATGTTACAGTGAATTCGTTTTCATCATATAAGATTTTCTGACTTAAGGCAGTTACGCAGACAACAATGAACTAAACTTAAATATTCCTTTTGATTTTACCTGTCTTATTTAGGATCCTTTCATGTGAGTTTTATATATAATGTCTGAGAGGGACTGACTGACGCTAAATGGGCTTCTCTTGGCTGACTGCAAACTGTGCTGCTGCACCACAAAGCAGAAGCCAGGTCACAATTTGAGTGAAATGTGCTTCATTGACTTAGATGGAAAAGACTTCCCCCTCTCAGAGGTCACATCAGCCTCCGAATTGTGTCTTTTATTGTATCAGGGAACTCAGCAGCAAACGCTTTGTCTCTCTTCTAATGATAAAAAACTGTTGGTACACCTTACTGTTTTTTCTGCTTTTTCACTTACAATTTCCCTCCAATCATGGAAAAGAAGTTAATTAACTAGTGAATCACACTTCTTAGTGGCTTTTGAGAAAAGTGGTGTTTAAGATCCTGTCTGACACTTTCAGTTTCTCTACACGGTTAGGTGACTTCTTGGTATGGCACTAAGTTAAAACTACACTTTGTGCTCTGCCAAGGCTGTTTTAACGGGATGTTGTCCATTTGTACCATACATGGGGGCTAACAGAAGGACTCAGAGCAGCCTGGCTAATTTTTTATTTTATATCATTAACATTTTAAGCAGATTTAGTGCTGCTAGGTTCTGTGGGAAAAATCCCACTGCACTTTGACAAGTGTTTCATAGCTGTTTGTGCTGACATCCAGCACTAATTGGTTTTTGGCACTTTGGAGGACGTTTGAATTCAACCATCCCCTCTGTAGATTTGTCTGGGTGAGTACTCTGGAGCGCCATGCAGTCTACACACAGATAGCCCCTAATTAGCCTCTCTGGAGATATTTTTACTTTCCCACAGGTACCAGCCAAGCATGATGTTGTCTGTGTAAGCAGGAAGCATCGGGATGATTTAGTGATTTTTTCTCAATACAGAGAGTACCTCAGAACTTACTTTTGCTTCACAGCTGGACTTCTGCTAATGAATACATTAAAAACAAAACCCCAAATTTTTTTATTTGTTAGAGAAAAGTCTAGCTAAAATCTTCTTCGTGCTTTAAAGGCAGGACTTTTCAGGTTGACTTCAGATCACCTATACTTGACAGGTGAGTAATATTCTGTGTCTTTACTCAATGCCACAGAAAGAGACTGAGAATGCCTGTTAAAGGATGAGACAGTGGTGTGGCTATGTGCATGTTGGAGGTGTTACTCGTGATGAACACAAGATTAATTTTAATTTAACTTTCCCATATGAGAGTACTACTTTTGAGATTCATCTGCCTAGATCTAGAGCCATAAAGAGCTTACAGATACCACAGGGAGCTGTTGAGGGCACCTACAGGAGGTTCCTCCACTCATCTGCCTTTCAGCCTGTCATATTACATGCTATATGCAGGCATCCTGAGACAACTATTCTCCAAAGGTGTCTTTTATGAACCAGTGTTAAGACTGATTCCTCAGCTCTTCCCACCCTGTGTCAATGACAAGACAAAGAGACTGCTAATTCAAGGTAATGAACAGTCAAACACATGACTTTGCAGCTCTTAGAGATGAGAGGTTATTCTTAGAACAGGAAGAGGATAAGAGCTCTGGGATTAAATCTGTGCCTTCTGGCTGATGTGCCATATCAAGGGAGATAGCAGAACCAGGAAATTAAGCTAAGAGTAAATGAGGGGGCTTATGTTCTCATGTCACCAGCCTGCCTACTGAAAAATAAAGCTAAGCCTTTGGTTAAGCCAATGGTGGTTGCTCAAGGTGGTGTGGGTCAGCTGAGCACCACATATTTGGCTCTAGGACAAATTGGGGCACAGACAGGAGGAAAATCTTTGTGTGCAGAATGTTCCACTTGTAACTAAGCCAACTTTGACTGCTTTGTACTGGGGAAGAGACAGAGTGTTTATAGGATAGTCAAGAATGGAGGCCAGAAACTTCAGCATTGTCCTGCTGACTGTCCAGATTTTCAGTGACGTAATGGCACAAATCTTCTCTCAGGAATTAGCTCTTTTTCTGCCTGGTCTTCTATTTCCATCCTATGTGTAACATGAAGCATATGCTGTGGGAATAGAAACAAGAAACAAGTCTGTTTTCTTCATTTTAGATGCTATTTCTGGTTCTTTTCAGGGGAATGCAGCTGCAGATGTAGGTATACTCATTAAGGGGGTGAAGAAATGGAAGTTTCCCATGTTACAAGCGATGGAGAGCTCTTGTCTCCCCCAAACTCTGTAGATAATGAAGCAATAGCAGTGTGAGGAACCCAGAAAGTTTCTGCTTTGTTCTGTTTAGCTAGAAGATTGTGTAAGCAAAATCAGGCTGCCACTATTACTCACAAGAACTCAGAAACGGCAGAGGCTCAAGATGAAAAAATCATCAAGGAAAGAAACAATGAAGTAGGTGAAAAAGTAGATGATAATTATTTGTTTAAAAAAAAAACAAAAAAAAATTGTGGGAAAAGGCCTTTGTTAATAATTTATTTCCTCCTTTTAACTTCAGAAAGGCTGCTGGAGAACCTTCAGCAGACTAGATAAACATGCTAGGAAAACCAGCTGAACAAAACATTTTCATTCCATACGTGTGAATCTACTTAAACTCAGCAAAGAAAACAAATCCTAATGAAAACAAAGTAAAAGTATGGAAAATTCTAAATCAGACTTTAATTGTGCCGCATTTGCAACAGCTGTAATGCGGCTACCACAGAAAATAATTTACTTCTGTTCTCTGAGCTGAACTTCTTTTTCATTCTCAGTTTTGCCTTGAAGAATATGGATGTAGTTTTCTTATTCTGGATGTAGATATTGCCACTGAAGTACCTCCAAATTCTCTCAGTTCACCAGGCACTGAAACAGCTGTTTACAAAGCAGTCTGTATCATCCAAAACCTCATGAGACAAGCAGGAAAATTTGGTTTCTATTCACAGTGGGAAAAAAGGCATGGTTGCAAAATGTGGAAGAAAATGCTCTTTAGCATAAACCATTTCTTCTCAGAACAATATGACTTTATTCAGAGTAAAGCGTTTCAAAGGAAAACTAAGAAACCTGGTATAGTTACATGTCAATGGTACATTTTGCCCTTCTTTTCTTTTCAAGGTTTGTGGAGGACAAAATCTCCTCTTTCCAAGTGGGCAGGATGACTCGGGAGGAAGGGTGTCCTCTTAGGATCTGACACATCTGGGTCATGTTCCTTGCTGTGTTGCAGATTTGTTGCAGGAGTTTACATAGGGCATCCAGACCCAACTTGAAACTAATGTCAAAATGCAACCCTGAGGCATCACTAGCATTAATAAAGTCCTTGCAGAGTTTTAAGCACTGGTAACTTTTGCTTGTGCATAGGTGATATTCTCAAGTGGTGATTGGCGTGTTGAAAGGATATGTTACTTACGGGAAGGAGCAGCTGCAGAACAAAACTTTCTGGGATGGCTATATGATTTTTTTTTTAATGTAATAAAGCAATGTTTAGAGTATCATTCTGGGCTTAGATCATCGCTGTGCCTTATTAAAAGTAAAAAAAAAGTTGACCTATATCTCCCATAAATTGAGAGATGAACACCAGGCTCTTGAATGTCTTGCAGTGTACTGCTTACAGTCCATTTTTTGAGCTGTTCTGTTTGTTTGTTTTTTTCTCTAAATAATTTAAAAATTAATTATGTCAATTATATCAAGAAGATGACTCTATAAGCCACTTGGCAGGCAAGAGAATTGAAATGAAAGCCTCATTTTATTCTATGTACTTTCCAGCTGGCTGTTCCACACACCTTCACAGAGTTACAGGATTACTGAAGTTGGGAAGGATCTCTGGAGATGAGTAAGACAGATGTTCTTTGAAGCTATAGATTTTACTTGCACTCTCTACCTAAACTGCAGGAAACACAGACCTCCCAGCTCCCACACCCTTTTGTCCAATCTACCTACATTCTGACCCAATGTTAGGGTGAGATTTAGGTGTGTACTTTTTTTATCCTCACTTCCACTCCCCTGCTGTCAGCCCTCAGAATAACACAGGCTGAAAGGACTCTGGGTCCTCATTTCTGAAGTGAGGGAAGTGCAACATTACCAAACAGCAACACTTAATGTGTTTTCCAAGGATTTAGCCTTATGAAAGCGTCAGAGGAGCAATCAGTTCTGCTCAATTCATTTCTTTCACTTCATAGTAAGTAGTACATAACAAACTTAATTTAATCTTTGAGCCTCCCACATTTCATGACATGGAGGTTTTCTGTAAGTCTGGCTCTTATGTGTTCTGGTTTCCATCTCATTTCTACATTTTGGTGCCACTGTAGGTACAATCACCAGGAAAGGAGGGAGAGCTGTAAGGGGGGCATTTGCCTTCATCCTGCTGTTGAGGAGGATGTCCTGGGAGCCTGCAATCTGCAGCACAGGCACAGCCCTTCCCAGAGCTACGAGAGTTGCCATGACCCTGCCTCTCCCAGCATCACTGGAACACACACAGGGCCAAGCTTCCTTCTTCTAAGGATAACCTCTTTTCTTCCAAATACAGGCTGATGATAGCTTCATATATGATACATTGAAAATTTACCCATCACCGGCCAGAATGAAGTCCCAGAAGGGAATTCATTTTGTGGGAAAAGACTGAGAGAGCTGTGCTCTTTCTCAGGGGAGAGAAAAACATTTCATGCTGAGCTAAAAGCTTGCATTTGTTATTTTTAGTCAAACTAATAAATGTTTTGTGTTGGCAAAGATAAAAGCAAGGACATGAGAAGAGAAATATATGAACAAAAAACCATGTCATGTTGAGGCAACAAATAAGTAGAGTATAGACAGGCTCTAGGGGAGTAAAAACCCACTTTCCTGTATTTTATGGGAATATTCTTCTTGTTGATTTCATTCCAGTACTCAGCAGAACTGAAAATAATCCACTATTTGTTAATAAGAGAGGGCTAGCATTTCTTCCCGTTCTGCTAGACAGCACATTTTCTGTGTGCAGTTGCAACATTCAGACCAGATACAGTTTTGATTTTAAAATATAGTGATGGGAGACGGAAGAAGGAGGGAATATGACTACCACTAATATTTGCTGCACTAATTCTGCAATTAAAGGGAGGTTCCCAAGACATTTAGCAAACCTTGGTGTCCAAAGAAATCATAAGGAAATCCTGCAGAGGAGCAACCATCCGCTGGGAAGGCTGATGGGAAAACAACTGCCATAGCAATAATGTGCATGGAGAAAGAGTGTTTGTTTGCTGAAGGAGTATGATGAGGAAAAAGAAAAGGTGAATATACGACTATAGGAGGGAAAGAAGCTTTGCATTATAGTCACTGAGAAAGCAAGTGTTTTGTCAATTATGCATGCCATAAAAACCTGAAGGCTTGTCCAGTGAGGCAACTCTAATGAGATCACCTGATATATTTCAGAAATCACACCAAGAAACAGCTAAATTTTACAGTCTCTGAAAAAAAGATAAAAGATTGATCCAGTCTAACTTAATTCTTTAAAGTGGGCAATCTATAGTGTGTGAGGACATTCCATGAATGGACATGGTCTTCAACAGAACAATTGATTGCTCAAGTAAATTTCTGGTCTTCAGGGTTAATCACTCACAAGGACACTTAAATCCTTTCTTTGATAAAAAAAATCCTTAGTGAGTTATAAAAAGGAAGAATGATATAAAACTTCAGAATTTTAATTTATAACAGTAACACAACTATGGATAATTAAGGTAAGCAAGATTTTTTTGCTGTTTCACAGAGTAAAAAATATGAAAATTAAAGGTTTACAGGTCAGAAGAATGTGAAATTGTTTGAAAAAGATCCTAAAGACCCAACGACCAAAAGTCATATTTCAGGAGGTTCCTTAAATGCCATTCTAGGTCCAGAACTGTTCAGAGTTTTCCATATTACAATCTACATTGAGGTCAGGGGATAATTACGGGGAGTCTTTCCAAAGTTGAAAAGATTACTAATGCTTGGAAAGATAGAAATAAATCAGATAATTAGGATGATACTCATAAAAAATAAATATTACTTCTCCAAACAAGATATATGGCAATTACAAATGAAATTATTTCATCAATCAGATACTTCCTGTTGCACCACTGGCTAGAATTGCTTATGGACATAACAATTTCTTTGAGTAAGAAGTTGTGATTGTAGATGTATAACATATGATGACTTAGTGCTTGTAATCTTATTCCAAACAAAATTCAAACACTAATTTTAATTAATCATGCAAATTAGGTTTGTGAAAGAACTGATTCTGCAGTCCAGATTATGAATATTCTTTTTAGTACCAGGTGATAGAAAAGGAGTTAAAATTATAACAGGCAGGAAAAGTTATTGTAAAATCCAACATACATGCACTCTAGTGAGTGGAATAGGGCAGGCCAAGGAAGCATATATAATGGGAAGAGTAGGGATTTCTTCATGGTTTTTGATGCGGTGCCCCTCTTTATTCGTCTGGTTTGCAAAGAGCAGAACAGGACCATGCAAAATTGAGAGAATTGCTTATGGTTTTAATTTGATGAGTAAAATATTGTAATTCATGATCAGATCTTGCATCCCACCTCTCCCCCAGGCATTCATTTAATTAAATCTTGTCAAAAGTTGAGTGGAATTTCACCCTACTTCACTCTAAAAAAAGACCTTACCTCAGGTTGGAGATACCATAAACTAGAGAGCAAACTGTTGTATAGGTAATTAATATTTGTCAAAGGCAAAGACTATAAAATATTTATTACTTGGATGTCACTTGTTTTCTTCCTCCAGCAGTTCAGAGCCCACATATTTAAGCACCAGAAGAATGATGGATACACATGCCACTCTCAGCATTTACACCCAGGCAGTGATTGATTAGACATGAGAAAGGAAAGGAGTAGATATGTCTCACACTCAGACAAAGCCATTCAATTTAGTAAGGAAGCAATTAGAGCAAGAGGAAATTCAGTGGGTCAAAGTGGGTCTTTGATTAAATTCACAAAACCAAAAGGTTGTCAGTCTACGTTTGAGATAAAGAGCAAAGTCCATACTTTTCCTAAAAGTTCGGAATTAGAAGAAAGGTATCTTCATGCTGAGGTTGAAGGGGAGAATTGGTAAATTAATTGCTTCTTGAAGACAAGCAGATACAAAAAAAAGAAGAAAAAAGAGAAAGTTTATGTACCTTTTTATTTTATATGATGAAATTATAAGAATTATTTTTTGTGTGCTCTAAAGATATTCTTCAGAATATTTTTTTTCAGTCCCCCCTATTCCCTCTGAATTCATCATGAGCAACTGGAAAACTAGTAAATTTATGACATCAGAAGAAATGCAGGTGTTTCCTTGAGGGAGAAACAATTATTAAACTACCACCTAGTTTTTAATATTCTGGGGACTAAAAAAAATAACACTATTAAAAATTTTGTTTTCTATTTTTTAACACTTTTATGAGTTACAATTAATTCTAATACCTGGAATAGCAGCTGTAAGAAAAAAAATAGTGTCTGTTAGAGACTCGAACTGTCTGCTCTGTTTATAAAAAGCCTGAGATAGCTCCCCAGCCAGTTCTTAGTTAACCACAGAAACTTTTCTAACTGAGCCAAGAATTACTAAACTTGACACTAAAGTTATATAAAGTATATAGTAAAATAGTATAATCCTTTTACCACCCAGAAATCGCATTTAAAATAATTAATAATTTACTTTGGAAGGGTCCTCTAGAGGCCATCTGATCCAAACTACACTCAAAGCAGGACTAGTTTTGAAGGTTAGTCCAAATTTAAATTCACATTAGGTTGCTTGGAACCTTGGCTCTAAAGTTGTTGATTCCAACTCTGGTTTACTCATTCCAAGAAGCACAACACCCATCACTAATGCCCTGAAGAATTGTTAATACCAATTTAAAGTCTCTTAAGCGTTATTTCTAAATCTATCCTTGTGTTACAACAAAATTATGGAAAAGCACAAGGGCACAAATCTGTTGCTGAAACAACCAAGCCTGCACAATTCACAGTTGTGCAGGATTTAAGTGGGAATTGTGTCCATCCTGTTGAAGGACGCATCACAGCAGTACTGTGTTGCCTAGCTGCTCTAAGGGGGGCTATGAACTGCATATCCCCATCGTCTCCTCTAAAATTCTGTGTATTAGTGCCAAACCTAAACTAGCTGAGTCCTTGTCACCTCCTGTAGCCCAGCTGCAGTCACCCTTCAGCCTGCTCCAGACCATGCAGGGAAAGTCGACTGCCATGCTCACAGCACTCCATGTGTTTGTCCCCCAGAGATGCTGACATGCCTTTCTGGAGTAGGATGGCCAGTCTTTACTCTAGAAGTAGCATCTTTTATACCATTTATCAAAAATTCAATTTGGACGAAGGACATTGACCACCTCCTTGATTTTCTGTGCCTATCCATGGAGTAGATTTTGTGTCTCAGCCATATTGCCAATAGTTAGCTGTCTTTAGATATATCTAATTGCATTGCCCTAAAATCCCTCTGTGATAATTATTTCCTGTGTTGTTTGAATGGCTTCTGCCTCCTTATCAATTGAAATTACTCCTCTCACTTGAAATTACTGGGCCAATATTTAGCTTCCTTTATAAGTTTCAAGGAACAGTACAAGAATATTGTTATCTTTAGAAGGGTCCAAAAACCTGTGTGCATATATTTCTGCATGCTGCAATCCAAACAAGCTGTCTGTTCTCATTGGGTATTCCTAAAACAGGAGTTTAGCAGCAGTGCTGTCTCAACTAATCTAAGGAGATCCAGCAAACCTCTGCTATAGCTGGAAGACAGACCCCTGCTTTGTTCTTTACTGACTGTCCTTTTCTAAGTGCTGCTTGTGTTTTCGGTTCCAAATGCTATTGATTTTTATCTGATATCTAAGAGGGTACAAAGCCAGTATCTCTCTGGTTGTATCCTCTCTTAGCTGGTTATATTGTGTGAGTTGTATTGATTTGAAGGAAAAGAAGATAACAGCAGCACTTGTTTTTATATCAAGAGTAGTATGTATCTTGAAATTCTATTCCCTTTCATGGAAAGAAAACCTGTGATCTGGAAAATTATTTATTTATTTATTTTCCACAACAATCTTGGTGAAAACAGAGTCAAACTGTGTTCTGTGAGATGATGAACAGCAATATTCCTGCTGCAATCATCTCTAATAATTTACACTTATGGAACTGGACAAGTGCAATTCCCCAAATCAGCTGGGAGAGGGACTGCTTGAATCTGTTTCCTAGGGGGACCCCATTCAGAGGTTTTCTCCCAAATTTGCCATAAACCAGGACAGTTACACAGAGAGAGTATACATTTAATGGACAAAGCCTACTATGCTCTTAACAAATAGAGTATTTCGTAACATGCAAACTTCCATACTACTTCAGATAATTAGTAGTGTCCTAGAAATGGATGAAATAATAATTAGAGAGGAATAAACAATGCTGAGACTTTCATTAGAATGGAATAGCTCTTTATGTACTTTGTTCAAGCCTTATCACACATTAACACTACTGAACAAAAAATATATAAGCTGCTGATCTCAGATGGTGCAAAGTACTCCATAGTGGCAGTGGTAACCTTCTTGTAGGGAATTCTGGTGGAAAAGTGTGAATGAGTGACACAGCTGTAGTTTGTATTGATGTGCTGATGTAAATAAGGTGAGGGTTCAAAGAAACAGTAAGAAACAGTCTAGGCCACATTATTGGTGCCTGTTTTGCAAGAAGTATCCTGCCTCAAATTGTAAGCAAGGCTGCTTTCTGCCACTGGATTTAACTGGAACCATCTTGTAGGCAACATCAGCTTCTGAGCTGGATGTTCAACCTACTGCTGGAATAAGACCTCAGCCAGTGCTTCTACAACTGACCACTTACAGGTCTGGGCTCCTGACACGAAGTGTTGGGCGCTTCCAACCTACTGTCACCTCATGCCTGAGCCCAGCAGTCCCTTCAGCCCAGGCTGGAGCCAGGGCTGGGTGTCCCAACCAGCCTGGGAAGGACACTCCTGAGGATGGAACAGAGAAGAAGCACCATGTAAGCCTCAGCTCTCTGCACAAAAACCACAACATTTTTTTAGAAGAGGAAAAGCTGAGGCAATTCAGGAAGCATTGTAATATTTCTGATGATTTTTACATTCTCTGGAGGATGAAGTGTTTGTGAAAAGAGAAGATATTGGTGTTCACACAACTCTGGAGGAGCTGGGAATATTCCAGCTGTTCGGACAGAATATCTAAACACATTCGGTGCTGAATATTTAAATTTTTTTAGCAGTGCTTTTGAATGTATTAATTAATTCTCACACAAATACTTGTAAAAGAATAAATTAACTAAATGAAATTATTTGTAAAGATCTTTTTCATAGTTTCCTTGCCTATATCTTATCCATATTGATACCCATAGTTTTGATCTGCAATGCCAGTTACTTTGGCTGTTTCTGTGTCAAATAATTTGTCTTTCTCTTTCTATCACATAAACCACATGAGCATTTTTGAAATTGCTGTCCCATTTATTCCTTGATGGGCTATAATAGTCCTAATCAATATTGTGTTGGAGTCCATTTGGCCCACAGTGCTGTCATTTTTGCAGCAAATGGGAGTCATTTGCTGTCTTGCTGTCTAATACAAAAATAAAAAAGAGATTTATACTTTTTATTCTTGCAGTTAACTCTGCTTTGTGCAGAAAGAAAATGTGGGCTTTGTTTATTTTTCTTTTTTTTTCCTACTAGAAATCAGAAATGTTTTCTGTAAAAATGTTAGATGGGAAGGGAAAAGCTGAAGAACCTCCTACCTGCTGTACACCTTCAAAAATTTGTCACTGACCATTTTCCATAAGTTAATGGTTAGTGCTCATAGCTGTGAGAGAGTCTTTTCTGCTGTGTTCATTTTAAACCCTTGGAATGTCATGCTGGGCTTGACATTGATTTGCCTGGATTTCAGCTTTAACATAAATTGATTTGTTATAGACACACCAACAGGAAGGCAGGAAAGCATTTCCTATACTTTTTGAAAGTGCTTCCATTTCCTATCTTATTTCATAGCAAATGCAATCAAGAAAAAAACTTGGCTTTTTAAAAATAAAAAATTATAAATGCCAAAATAAACTTATTTCCCAGAATCATTCCATATTCTGAACATCCATGGCATACCCCTGGATTGAATGTCAGATGAAGAACAGGATGTTCAGAAAGCTAAGTTTTGCAGAATTTTTCAGAACAACTGTATTTAAAGATAAAAACAGAAAGGAGGAACTCTTAGGCTCTCCAGCTCTAGCTTCTTTTTTCTGTTGCTCTTTCTGCACCACTCTGAAATATTCCTTCTGGTTGAGTCTTCTCAAGGATGTAGAGTCCCAGCTTCTGCAGAATCACAGAGACCTGTGTCGTAGTTTGACCTGGAGAGGAAAAACTCAAAGAGGAGTTTTCTCTGTGAGTACTCCCCTGGGAGTGGATAGTGACCAATTGGAAGCTGGTTTGATTATTGACAGTGTGAAGAACCAATTGAAGAAAGTTAGTTCGCTCCGTGAACACACATTTTGAAGGAGGTAATCTGGAACTGAGCCCTCTTGGCTTTTCCGGCAGCAGTGCAGCTAACAGGGCCCTGGCCTGGCTCCGCTGCAGGCCTGTGGGCCTGGCAGGGGCCGGGCTGGGCCCCCTGTCTGGGGAGCTGGCNCACTTGTGTTGAGAATCCGTTGTCCCGAGGAAAGAAGGGGAGTCTCGGTTTTCAGAGAATGAAGCATGAACAGAGAAAAAGAGACGAAGAGAACCTTTGCTTTGGAACATTTCATTCTTAAAAGTAATACCCCATGTATTTTGACCATTGACCCACAAGTACAGCTTTGGGAAGGCTGTGGAGTTGGGAGGAGTGCCACGACTGCAGATACCGGGCGGATGCAGAATCGTGAAAGTGAAACCACGAGAAGACTGTTTTCTACTTTCTTGTGGAAAAAATCCCTATAGCCTAACAAGAGGAAGCTTCTCACTCCAAAGTGAGCGGAAGAAAGGACTGTTTGAGTTGGGAATTAATTGAAGCAGTTTTTTTGTATGTTTGTTCTGTTGTTATGAAGGTTGAAAAAGGGAAGGAAAGAATGGTCTGACAATCTTATTCTGAATTTTTTTTTCCCCCTTGTGTAGTTAATAAATTTCTTGTATACCCTCCTAAGTTTTAGGCCTGCCTTGCTTCTGCTCCTGGTTCTGTCTCACAACAGAAAATGAGTATATCTTAATTGACAAATCAAAACCATGACAACCTGTCAATTTTGAACTTGTTAATTTTGCAATTACAATGGAATTCTCTCTGGTAAAAAGCATATCTGTCCTTACTTATATCAGAATTTTCTGTTTGGGTCTGTGGTGCCTCTGAATCTTTTCAAGGCTGTTTCCTGTAGTTTGTATGATGTAGGGACTTTTCCACTACCTGCACCATTCTTCCTTGTCAGAAAGCCTTCATTAAATGTCTCACAGCTCAGTTGGTTGCCTTTACAAACTTGTGTGTACAGACAAGCAGATCAACTATGGCCCATTTCCCCATTGCACCAAAAACATAAAAGGTTTCTTCACCACAACTCTATTCTGCCTCCTTACAGACACAAACAATATCATACTATTAACTTTCTAACATGAGCTAACTCCTGTCGCAATTCTCAGTCACTACAATGCCCTCATTATTTCATTGTCTTTGCTTTTCTTTAAATTCTTCTGGTTTGGACAGATCTGTATTCCATCTCAAAAATTATTTCCTTTCCTCTTTTCCTTTCTTGGCCTTTCCCCACTTTGGTATGTCATCTAATCTTTATCAAAATTAATCTCCACAGAAAACAAAGACATTTAAAATACAATTTTAAATGTTGTAAAATCTGCGGCCAAACTACATGATAAACTAAATCTTTATGGAGTTGAATACCAAAAATTAGCTGTCAATTTTCTGCCTCTCCCTCCTTCCTTAGTTTTCAGAGAGATTTTTAGTGATCACATAACAGTGTCTCAAAAGACACATTCCGCATTCTTCGTTACGTGTCTTTTAACCTCACACACCTCTTAGATTTTTCTCATCTCCCCTCTGCAAAACAAATTATGTTAAAAGCAAAGCTTTGTCTCTGCCTGTGATGTACAAATTTCTAGTGATTTCAGCGTGCAGGACTGCAGGCGTTCTCTCACTTGATTAGTTTTCATTGATTGTTTTGAAGCTCTTGGTTTTGAAGCTCTTGCTTACCAGTAGGAACTCAGTACTTCAGAGTACAGTCATCCAAACGAAAGCAAAATTACTCTTCATGTCCATAAGAAGGACTCTTCTATCAGCTGATATGGATGATTAGAATTTGAGACTGCACTCTTTTCATTTTTTTTTCTTTTTTTTTCTTTTTTTTTTCTTTTTTTTTTTTTCTTTTCTTGATAGCAACAATATTGTGCCCCATTAAGAAGATACAAACACAAACTGTGTTAGGTCAACCTGTCTGGCATAAAGATAACATTGTTAGGGGAAGATTCTTGGAGAAGGAGACCTACTGATGGAGGCAGCAGAATCACAGAGTGTCATGGTGCTTGCAGTTCATAGCAAGAGAGAACATATTAAAAGCATCAGGAAGCTTGCATGTGCTTCTTCCTTAGTAGTATTTTTTAAACTTTAATTCCACACTTGGAGTAATGGATTTGATTCTACAGTTCTTCCTTCTCTTTACCCTCAAACCCACATTTTGGTGTGTCTGTGCTCTGCAACCTAGTAAGCAGGTAGAACACCCTAAAAATGATGTTTCTTCATTTTTAAAGAAGCTTCTAGTTTGCCATAACCATATGCTGCACATTCATGAGCTGCATAAACGTGTATTCTGATCTGGAATTTTCACTATCAGCAGAAAATTGCCTTAAAAATACTTCACTTGGACAGACACGGGTGACTCTCAAGGACAGATAAGATCTGTCCTTTTACTCATAGGAATTTTGGCCCAAAAGCATTCCAATATCTTGGAAGTTTTGTGTGTGTTGTGACATACACATCTTTCATCTGTTTTATATTTTCAAAGGTTCCTGCTTCACACTAGCAAAAGGAGCCATTTTGAGAAAGCTTTTGAAACCAGACTTGGCAGGAAAGTCAAGAAGAACTAGGTAAGCCAGGTCTTGGCACATGTTTAATAATTTTAAGATCAGAAGGAGTTTGGCATTTACAAATCTCATTTCTGAATAATTCATTATTTTTCTTCCTGCTTCTGCAAATAGCTAATGTCAATCAGTCAAATGCACACCTAAATGTGCAGCTAAGCCATGAAAAATATATCTGTCAAAAGAGAGACCTGAATATTGTGATTCTGTCTATTTGTCTTTGAATACTAGTGTTGATGCAGGAGTCTTTCTCCAAATATTGTCCAAAATGAAGCTTTTGTCTTTTCCTGTCTTTTTGGACAGGCAGTGCTATTTTTTCCATTGAACAGAAAGAGGGAAAACCAAGACTGTACTGAAAGTTCCTTGGGAATATATTCAGTTTTTTTGAGGGGCATTTCATGGGCCAGAAAGGTTATTGTTTCTGACTAAAAGATGAAAGGGGGATTTAGTGAAGGAAAGAATGGGAAAAGGTACATATTAAGACCATTAGAGTAGAAGTCATAGTAACATCAAATAAGGGAGTTGGCAATTTTCAAAGACATTTTGAGAGAGATTCCAAGAAGAGCTTCAACTAATTTATTTTGAGAGATACCCATAGCAAAATCCCTAGATATTTTTGTACCCAGTCATTTCCTGAAAGAAATTTTCAAGAAAGGTTTTCAATCATTTACCCATAACTGTTATACTTGCAGGCTATCTTTGTGCCCAAACGTTGTCTGTACAATCTTTAGATGAACAAGAAAACACCACTCAGAGATAAATGGCAGAAAATTGTTTTTCCATTAACTGATAATGTTGAACTGACAATCTTGATGGCTAAAGGATAAAACTAGGAATGAAAACAAGTGCTTCATGCTATAGCAAAGAGCTAGTGAAAAGGAAGTGTCACTCTTCATTTGTTGAAAATCACCCATTTCTAACCAGACTGGATTTGCAAACACCAAGGATGTCAGTAGCTGAAGATTGAACACTTCTATGCTTTACCATCAGGCCATTTTTGTATAGATGGAGTCAGATACGAGGAAAAGAATGACAGCGAGGACTAATATAAGATAAAAAACCTTTTTGAAGCTGCTCAGAGGTTTTAAGTCTTCAAAATAACCCTGCTAGAAGTGAGTTAGTGTGCAGAAAGCTGGCCAACAGTTTAATTAATTCTAAAATTCTGCCATTGTGCAGCACAGAAAGGATGTGACTTTATTATGGCTTCCCATAATACCTGCAGAGAAGATTGTCTGCCCCTTTCTATGCCAGAGAGCCTCTTCATTATTTAAAATACTATAAACATTTTAACCTCATGTGGTGCCTGGCATTATTTTTTCTAAGTTTGAATGAAAACATGACAATTGTATTAAATGAATAATGGCATAATATTTTGTCATTACCATTCATCATAGGATTTTATTTTATGGCATTCTATTTTATCAATTTAAGAAAACGTTTGAAATTAATCACAGGCAGAGGCTAAAGTTTGCAAATTTGTATCTAACCTGAGGGAGAGCAATTTCAAGTGGTAAATATTAAGACTATGAAGAAACATTGATATGCTTTCATAATTTAATTTTGTCATATATATCAGAGCTGTTTTGGAGCACACTGTGCAAGCAAAAACAATGAGCAGAAAATCACTGTTTGAATGCTATTATGCATTAATACAATGAAAAATCATTGTTTCCTTCACTTTGAACTACAGTTCTCTGACAATTAGTAATTTCGTCTTGTTTTGTCAGGTTTTGGCAATAGTAATACTCTTTGTTACTGTATTAACATAAATTTTTGACATACATTTCCTCCCATTAATAACTAAACACTGACGAAGCTCAATCAGAAAGTGTCAAACATAATGCGGCATTATCACCTATGAACAAATTGACTATTACCACTTTCTATAAGGCTCTTCTTTGGAATTTATCAAGACTATTCTTGTCCATCAAACAAAAAAAAACCTAGTCCTGGTCTCATTTATATTCTATGTGCACTGTGGAGTTTGGCGTCAAAAAGAAAAACTTCTCAAAGCATATTTAAATCAAAGGTAGCTTTCTAACCCAACCATTGCTGTAGTTAAATTCCATTCATTCCTCCCTTTGTCTTGACAGCTTAGGAATGCTGAGAAATTACATTACTTTCCTTCAAACTATTAAAATGCAATTTGCCAGGTATCACATTTTACAATACCCAATGCAATCTGTATTATATCATTGTCAGGAAAGAAGGCACAGACCTTCAAGCAACCAAGTTCCAGAGGGCCAAAGAGGAAAAAGAATTAAGTAGAAAAGGAACATAATTTGATATCTGAAATACTGACTGTACATATAAAGGTGCATAAGTCTTGTCACATTCAGTGTTCCACTTGACTTTCAGCTGCCTGAGTTTTATGCTATAAAAAAAAAGGAGAAAACCAATATTGTCAGATTATTAATATTTCTGAAGTATTTCAAATGAGTCAGACAGAAAATGAAACATAAGGTGAAAAATATACTGGAAATGATATGTGATTAAAAAGCATTATTTTTCATGGGGAAGAACTATAAACTTTATATATGGGAATATATATGGGAATGGAGAAAGTTTGCTCATGAAAGTCCTGTTTCTGAGAGGGTCTACAGGACTAATTAATATCTGTTGGTCACATAGTAAAAAAAGCATTG
Organism: Rhabdornis inornatus; assembly: GCA_013397075.1. NCBI lineage: Eukaryota > Metazoa > Chordata > Aves > Passeriformes > Rhabdornithidae > Rhabdornis > Rhabdornis inornatus. The sequence continues at coordinate 981,679 of VWZS01005652.1, read as the reverse complement.
ATGTTGGAAGGGAATTCTGGAGGTCAGCTGGTCCAACCCCCTATTCAAGGACTACCCAGAGCTGGTTGCCCAAGACTGTGTTGACTCAGATGGCTTTTGAGTATCTCCAAAGAGGGAAGTACTACATGCTCCATTTCCTCTGGTCCTGTCACTTGGCACCACTGAAAAGAGCCTGGCTTCTTCTTCTTATCAACCTTCCTTCATGTGTTTATATACAGGTATTTATATACAGTTATAAGAACCCACCTTTGATGTCAGATAACACTCACTGTGTCACTCGTCCTATTTTCCTATAAAGCAGACAGCAAAGAAAGTAACCTCCTTTAATCATTTAACATGGTAAATAAAAGGGTTTTCAGGCAAGGATCCCTGAAAAATATGGAAACAAAGGATTTGGAGTAGCTACTGAAGAAAGTTCAATGCAAACACAGAAAGAAAATGTAGAAAGTTGGGGGCAAATGATAGATATTTGGAAAGAATGGTAGGTATCAGTGATTCACAGTAAATAATTCACAGCAGTCAGACTTCAATCAGAAAATGGCAGGAGCAGAGAATAATTGTTAAAATCAAAGTAGGAGCTAATTGCTGGTGTCAGTAATTGTTGATCAATTACTTAAACAAAGAAAAGTATTTGAAATTAAATAGCATTTGCTTAATTGCAATGATATATAGAGATGATTTTTGGTAACAAAGCAAAGCAGATGGAAAATGAGAGTAGTAATGGTAAACTGATAAATCCAGGTTATAGTAAACTTGATCAGGTAAAGTGGCATAGAAGGGAGAGAGATGATTATGCAAGTTCAGCAAACAGGATGAATAAGGTAGTTACGTAAATAAATGTGGATCAAAAGTAATCAAAGCTGTGGTTTTAAATTTTTTTTTTCTGTGCTGCCTAGCTTTTTTTCTAGTGGAGATGTTGATCTGAAATAAATTTAAGTCTATAAGTATTTAATATGATTGTAGGACTACAGATCTACAGATTAGATTGAAAATTACTATTCTGAGGAAGGACTGGAAAGCAAAAATTGCAGTTCTAAAATCCTTAGTTTTAGTTGTTAATGAAAATATGTGCAATACTTGAGAACAACCATTACAGTGACAACAGTGCTGAAAGTAAAAGCAATTTCTGGTGCTGAAGAAATGAACATTCAATAAATTAAAGCAAGAGAGAAAAATGCAAAGGAAGATGGAGATCAAACTAAGCCTAATGTCATAAAGCCTATTCTCTTAGAAACAGTGTTTACAATTCTCTGCCTTTGTTCAAATAACCCTTTGGACATGAGCCATGGAAGGATGCTACCCATTCCAATGATGTGTCTAATTCCACACCATTTTCTGTCCACATGCAGCAGTGGAAAAAAAATTTGTCAGCTGTGAGAATTCCTTTATTCCCAGTGGGCTGGGTCTAACTGTAAGGGTAGAAAAAAAGAAAGCTGTTTGAAGTAATGCAGTAATTCTAGCTAGTGATTCTCAAATTCTTACTTTAAGTTTCTGTACTTCCTTCTTTAAACTTCCTGTGTCACAACGTTTCATAAAGTACTCAAGATTTTCTTTTTAATGTTTAGCTTAAGGATCAGTCCCTGAAACTGATGAAGAAACAGAATGGTAATATAAAACCATTGAGAAAATCTTACTTGGATGGGTGATATTTTCCACCTAATAAAATTAAACTTAGTTATCTGGTGTTGGGTTACTTAGGGAGAGAAATTATTGACTTTAACTAACCCTTGTTAATACCATTGTAATAATCTTTAAATAAGATCTTGTTTGAACTTCTCCCTGATAGTGTTGCATTTATATTTAGGGTTTAATATGTTTCAGCTCTCCTGTTCACTTTAATGTTGTATAAACATAACTGTGGGTTTGTCCAACTGGCTGAATAAAATAGCTGTAAAGAGCCTGAAAGTTTTTATTACAACAAATTCAATATCCACCCTCTAAAGAGAAGCAGGTAATCAAAGCACCACATGCCAGCTTGTTTACACTTTTTTTTTTAATTTGGGAATCTTTTTCTGAACAGTGTAATACTTTACTCTTAAAAGAACTAAGGGTTATGCTGTACCTTTTTTGAAGATTTAAGTGTAGAACTGAATGCTGCAGAAATGGATAGTTCAAATTCTTGCAGTTTGTAGAGATTATGTTCTGAAAGACACAACATTTGGAACTTTGCTGTTGATTCCATCTATCGTAAGGAAACACAAATAGTCATCTGTCTATATATCAGAATGGTATAAACCAAAAAAAGCATACGCATAATTCTGAAGTGAGTTGTGGTCACCAGCTTTATCACTGACAAGAACAACATATCTCACCCATGCAGGAAGCACACTTCACACAGGGACAGACTGGGCACTGAATAACGTAAAACAGACTTTTAAAGACTTTACAAAAAAAAAAAAAAATTTTTTAATTTGTTCTTTCTCCTGCAGAAGTTCAGAATAGTTTGTATGTGTCTAATTAAATAACACGAGAAGAAAAATATTCCACTGTACTCATTTTCCCTATGTTAGAGACATTGAAAAAACAAACATATGGCGCATGTTAAGCACATTCCTTCATACTTTATTTAGGAAATGCTTTAATGAGATGGATATGGCATAAAATTTTATTGAATAGAACATGTCTGATAGAAGGATTAGTGTGTTGAAACCACAATTTATGCTTAAAATGTTTTAAAATTCCTTATAAGCTAGAAGACACACTGCTATTAAAAAATAATAATTTCAAACACATGAGGAGTTGAAGACACAAAAATACGAAACAAATTTTGAAAGCAAGCATGTTTTAACACTCATTCTTAGCATATTCAAAGTCTCTGTGATGATCACTTAGCCTACCTTCCCACAAAGTTCTTTGTTTCCTGTCAAAACAATCAAAATATGGATAACAGAATGAAAAGAAGTAATTTAGAACACTGGTTTGAAAGCACACGGTAGAAAGCATACATCTCTGTCAAGTTAGAAGGATCTTCCAGAATACTGTCTTGAGTGGGCCTAAAAAAAGGTGGCATGCCCAGAGGACAATTTTGATATTTGGGATTCAGGGTTTGGCTAAACATTGCTTGGGAAAACTCCTTGGAGTCTTAGAAACTTGTACCCAATAGAACAATCAGTATAGGCTGGACTAACTCCAGGGCTGATAGAAGGTGCAATTATTTATAATAGTGTATTGCTGTAGAGTTAAATGCCCTGTATAATGGGTGTGTGCCATAGACATTACAATCTTGCTCCTTTAGAATCCTGCAGCAGCTTAATGCAAATATCTCAAGGTAAACCAGATTCCAGAATATCTAAATGTAAACCAGAAGAAAATAATGTTTTAAGTAACAAGTTTTCATAAGATAAATCAACCAAATTTACCAATATTTAATTGCCCTTCTTTGGTCATTGTGATTTTATACATCCCCTTACAATACTTTAAAATGTGCACCATTTAAGAAAGACAATGCTAGCAAGTAGATTTAAATAGCAACTTTGTGCAACTATCATCATGCTTCCATGAATCTTTTTAAATAATCTGGTCCAATTTTCTGTGTGGAAAGCTTTCTAGAAAAATTGAGATTTTTGCTTTATATTTCTAATCTGCAAGTGGCTCATCTTCTTCTCAGGGAAGAAAAAAGCAACCAAACAACAACCCAACTCCTTCTCAAAAAAATAAACCAAAAAAAAAGAAAAAACCCTTGGACATTGTGACCTGGGTAAAATTTAGGTCTCACATTTTTGTGTCTGCATCTGTGTGAGTGCACCAACACAACCAGTGTGCTCAGATAAAAAGCTAGTGTAGTCATTGGGCATTGCTAAAGGTAGCATCTTTGGTCTCTTCCACTCTTAGGAGGGAGACTCTCCTTCTTGTCTATAAAATGTAAGGCATGTCAGGGGGAAGTGCCCTTTTATGCAGTCATCCAGTGGAGCAGAAGAGAGTAAAACACTTTTTATCTTTTTTTTTTTGCTAGGCAGTGACCTAAGGCTGAATGGCAGACTCTGTTGGGAGCAAACCTGAATCCCAAAGGTATGGACAAAGCTAGGAGAGAATTTCTGTTTGGTTAAATCAATACAGTTTTAAGGAGATAGAGGCAGCACAAAAGTCAGCAGACAAAGGTTTGAACTGGGACATAATTTACCTGAGCGTATTCTTACCAGGGGTGGTAAAATCCCACCCCTATGGTAAGAATTGTGAACACACTGGGCCATATTGTTGCCATGGTGGCAACTCTGAGTACAGCTGATAATGTTCAGGGCTTGTTTTCTCAGAAGAGAAGCATGGATGTTGATGCCAAAAGCTGAAATGCTCAAGAAATTTAGGTGCCTCAAGAGCTAGATGGGTCTGGCTACAAAAGGCTCTAAAGATTTATACCCTGAGCATTTAAATTGTCATTAGAATGTCATCTTAGGCATCTGAATGCCAGTCTGGATATGGACCTATGATCTTAGTACTGCTAGGCCAATGAGAGTCTCTCAAATAAAGCAGTGCAAACAGGGTTGCATGGAAGGCATCCTGAGATAAGTCCCAGCCTGCCACAGAAGCAAGATACTGCTACTCAGCTGATTTACAGTATCTCACAGCTCTGAAAGATAGACATGGGTTGCAATAACCACAGTCATGTTTGCCTTTCTACTGGCTATGACACAGTGGGCATAGAAGGAAAGAGTATTTGTAATTTATTGGAGAAGCCAGTTGCCACCATTCTAGAGTTCTCTGATTAACACACTGTTGTGGTCTTACAGTGAAGATTTCTAACAAAATTTGGGTTGCTACCATAGCACAGTAAAAAATGTAGGATTTATATGTAAGAAAACAAGAAAAAAATATTAACTAGAGCATCACTAGTATATTTCCAACAGGAATAAAAAACAGATTTTGAAGGAAAAATAAGTGAAGCCATGAAGGTAAAGCAAAAATGGAAATAGACTTTTTGCCAAAGCTACAATATATCACATAGCCTAACAGCTTCTTATCTTACTATAACTGATTTTCCAGACTAAGAAAAGCAAATTTAAATCAAATGACAATACTGGAACCAAACAAGGAGATAAATGATCATTATTAAATTATACCCAGAAACTGGATGACATTTTCTTTTGCTAAGTTTCCTAACAAAGTTCAGGACTGAAATTTTTATTTAGGACTCTAAACTTCTCCTTGTTTTCCCTGTAGTGGTCCTCAAATATTTCTTACATAGCTATTTCAGTTAGCAAACCTAATTGACGAATAAGAATGTGACCATCAAGTAGAATTTCAGAACCTCCTTTATCACTTGAAAAGAAATTGGGCAACTTAAATCAGGAAATTTAATGTTGTAGCCTAAATTTTCTGTGAACTTTGAACACCCTAAATAATTAAGAAACATGATAACCAAGTGGTAGCATTAGATTATTAAGCAAAAACACCATTTTGCAGATAGATCCCTCAGTTTATCAAAAGATATTGAATAAATTTTTTTTTCTACAAGCAATGGTAAATTTCCATATGTGCTTGTAGTCTCGTTAGTGAGTTATTAAGCGGCATGCATGGAATTTTACAGTTAATGTAGATTCTACAGCCCATGTGCTACCTCCGTGTTTTTTGAGGAATCAGGAGAGAGAGAACAGGGAAAACTGTTTTAAGGTTTCTCTTGAAAATTCCTGCTTACTTAGTTTCTAAATTCACTCTTTAAATTATAGAGATCTATCAGTCACAGTTATTTCTAGGGTGCTAGACTCTTTCACACTTCCTCAGACTTAGACATCTCAAATAAGAAAATATAAAGTGATCAGCTAGGTGATTAGACAAACAAGCAAGCAGACAATATGTATTGGGAACAAATCACCTGTCTAGGTACATAAAACTCCACTAAACAGAAGGCTGTTATCTCAATTAAGCTGTTAAGTCACTTTTTATTAATTGCTTTTTTCTTTCATCAAATACTAATGTGTTAAAGAAAAATGTTACTGAGCTATCTTGGAAGTAATTTAAAAATATCAATAGCTGTGCATTGTATTACTGATAAAAATCAGGCTCATCATTGCAGTGATGCTGTAAAGAAGGAATATTAAAATACCTGTCTTGCAAGATTACAGAACTGCAGCATTATTTATGAGGAAGAGGCACATGATTTTACAGAGCAAACAAATCATAGGCAGACACACAATGAACCTCTTCCTCACTTTGAATTGTAGATTATGTCACATTCAAGCACTTATTAAGTATCTGAGCCCCAGTCTGCATGCCCACTAAACAAACATACAGGCTGAGATTAACTTCTTGAGGCAGAAGAAATATCCCCACTGAAATCCTCAGGCACAGATGCAACACTTGTTGTGTGACCAACATTAATGTATAAACAGTCTCCTGTTCCCTCTCAGTGAGTCTGTCAGGCATCCCCCAGAGGCACATGGAATGCTTGCTACTGTCACAGTGCATAAAACAAGTTTGAACATCCATGTTTCCCACCTTGTAGTGTTTCTTCTAGGACACTCCACTATTAGTACTTCATTGGAGGTCTGCAGGTCTGGCTCTCTGACAGGGTTGGAGTGCTCCGGATTTGGTGCACAGTACTTGGATTCTCAAGTGTCTTGCTGTGAGACTGCTTTAGCACTACAATAGGACTTCCAGACTACCCCAGCTGTTAGTGTGCATTAGATTTCCAATAGATTCTTCTGATGGATGTCCTCCCTGACACAGTCCATGAACTCTTGCTGCAGCAGCACAATCAGTAACAGGCCCAATAGATTCACAGAGAAGACACAGTTGAGACTAGTGTTATGAGTCACTCACTACACATCTACCAACATTATCATTATATGGACAAAAAAAAAACCAAACTCAAATTCTATTATACAGTTAATGAATTCAATATTAATCACACTTGTCAGGTTAAGAGGTCGTCCCCAGCCCAGTCCTTGGGACAATGAAATTAAAAACAGCATTCAAACATTGTGCAAATTTTAGCTTACTGTTGCAAAATAAATCACTGTGACAAAATAATACAAACTCTGTCTTGGAGAGAGAAGTTAAAAGTCTCAACAGAGAAAAGTTTTGTTGTTTGTTTGACTGTTTGTTTTTTTTTTTCTCTTGCCCTTCAGTACAGAGGCTTTATTTATTTGAACTACACCTAACCACACATATAAACGATGTTCTGGTCATATTATCCTGACCTTCATTCTTCTAGGGGCATCTTTCCTGTCTTCCATTTAGTTCCAGTAAATGACTAGTATCCTGTGGATTTTAAAAGGATTGAATCCATGCAGCAAGAAAACAAACTGTCATAGCACAGCCAAATGTAGAGTCTAATAAAAACCTGTATCAAAACACGAAAGCTCTCACAAAGAATTTTAGATCATAGGCTTGGCTCATTAATTCTTTATTCAGGCTAGGAGGCCATTCTGCAGTTGTAAGATTGACAGATAAATAAACACAATAGCATCTGATAAATTTTCAGTGCAGAAAGAATTGAAACTTTCTGATCTTGTTTTCTTTTCAATCGTATTTTTCATTTGGTGGTACCAGAACTGTTGCTGATTGTAATGACCCTAACTAGTATTGTGAAAAAAATGCAGTGTCTCTCAAAAAGAACTTTCATCTTATATAGCCATCTTAATTACTAGATTGAGCTTCAAATGCTAGATATTATGTAAGCTTTCCCAAATAGGTTTAAATCATCAGTTTGAATCATCAGTTAAGTCACCAGCTGAGCAGATTCTTATATTTTCTTTCCGCCTGCTTCCAAGTAACTTCCTTCCTCCACAAACCTCCCTATAAGAATCACAGAGATTGTAGCCCTGAAAAAAAAGTACTGTTGGCTTTTGAAATAAAGTTTCTGGTGAGAATAAAAGTGCAAGCTAACAAAGAGAAAAATTAACATAATAGATGGAAAAGTCAACAGTGTATCTGTAAAACAAAGCCTCCTTCTTAAACCTATTAGAGTTCTCTGAAGGGATTAAAAGCAAATGGATAAAATCCAGTTGCTTTGTAAACTGAGCAGTGCAATGCTGTGTAAGCCAGGAGGTAAGGCCCTGCTTGCACTCAAGTCAGAAAATATAAAATGTGAGTGACCAGCCTGTTCTTGCAAGGAAGGAAGGAATGACAACTTTGGGATCTGTGCTCTTCCTCATAATTATAAACAACCTGAAGAAGAATACAAGATGAGAGGTGGCTAAATACATTATTGATACTAAATTATTTGGATCAGCAAAAAAGGGGGCCAATTTTAAAGAGGCCTTCAGGGGTTAAATGACATTATAATAATTTGTATTTGAATTTCACTGTAGATAATTTTGAAATAATACACAGAAAATAGTGTAATCTCATATATAAAATGATGATAAGCTTTGAATTGCTGTTATCAGTCAAGACAACAAGAATCTTACAACTAAAATGTTTATTCAGTAGCACTATGGTCTTTTCTATATTTCTTCCCACATATTTTTGAATGCTGCCTACGGGTGACATAGCTCACCTACAGCTTGAAAAATGTGAAATTCTGATTCTTTCATCTCCATATTGATATTAATGAATTTCAGAGAAGGACAATGAATTACACAGATACAGAATGAAGAACAAGCCAGCAAAGTAGAACTGATCAGTTTGGAAAGGAGGTAACTGAAAACAAATATGATACATGTCAACAAAACCAGCAGTGTCACACAGCAGTTGGGTTCCAATTCAAGAACCAGGAGGCATAAAATAAAAACGGTATGAGAAACTTTCAAAGCAAGCACAAAGAGAAAGATCTCCCCACAAGTGAAGATAGATTTGTGGAAGTTGTTGACACAGGATGTTGTAGGTCCTATAGTTTTACTTGGATTCCGAGAGAGGTTTGACAAGTCCATAGAAGAGAAATCTGTCTGGTGGTGTTAAACAGAAAAAAGTTTATTTTGGCACTGGAAATCCCTTAGAAAGATATTAGGGCTAAATATATCATATGTAGTTCCCCTATTCCTTAGCAATGTCCTGTGGCAGCTGTTGAAGGCATGAAATAGATCTTGGTGTGCCATTTTCAGTAAACACAATCAGCGGGTCAGTTCCATCAAGTGTTTCCATCAGTGCCAGGTCTGTATTCGAATGTCCAGTCAAGCTGGAAGAGGCCTCCATACCCTCAGCCGTTGTGATTCAGGGAGTGGTGATAATTTTTTCAGATTGATAATAACTTCTGCATACCAGATGGATTTAACAGATGACCATCTAATTCACCTAGTAACCTACTATAATCCTGGATTTCATTCTAGAGCTCATTTATCCCTAGGAGCTGGCTGGTTCATGAATCACGAAGAAGTACATTGTCACACTGAGCAATGAGCATCTATTTCCTGCATTTTCATAGGCTTCTAACAGGCTGTAAATTTTGGATTTGCATATGTGTGTGACTTGAATCACTGTGATAAAAATTAATGCAATTAATTATTGAAACAAATGTAATGAGTGTAAAGAGGAGTGTGTCTTCAAAGATCAAGTACTCAATCTGGGAAACATTCTTCTCCATAGTTTCAAACCTCCCACTTTTTACAAACAGTTTTGAGTTAAAAGTTTTTTCTTTCCCGAATGTCTAGCTTGTTTGGAATAATGACACAAATAGTTTGAACCTAATAAGTCTTATTCAAAAGTGTAATGATACGATGATAGCTGTTTTATGTGTGTGCTCCAAGCTAGACATTTCATCATTGAATTTAAAATATTTTCCTTTAATGACTTTTGCTTTATTTCAGAAAATGCATAATGCTAGTAATTCAGTTTCCTCCCTCAAAAAGATACTGTTTAAAAAGGCTGCTTTTTTAAAAAGAAATAATCTGATATGAATACTGATGAGTATTAAATCTAGAATAAAGACATTTTGTTCCCAAAGACACTATGGGGGTGGAAAAAAAAGCATACTCTAAAAACAATATTGCAAGAAACATCCTTAAAATAAGTTCCAGTATTCTTTACTAGACATTACTATTGAACAGTAGAAAAATCTTTTCCATTTGGTTATATCAGGCTTGATGAGTAGATGAGGTAGTAAACTGTTTGAATGGAAAAGGCTTCTTTTTTCCACCGTCCTACTCTTCGCGTGCCTGTGCCTGAGAACAGCATATCAGAAAGCAGCTTTAAGTTTGACAATTTAGACTTAGATGTTGAGTATTTCAGATCAGGATATAATTACTTAGAAGCTATTCAAAAATTTGGTACCTACTGGTTAAGGAGTCAGGAAGAGAAATTTTACAAGACTGTAAAAAAGAAAAGATTATATCTTTTCTTGGGTCACTCATTTTTAGACCCAGAAAAGAGAGTCTTTTTAGGGCCTTTATTTAACCAAATACGTCAAGTAAAAAAAATTACATACTAGACCTCCCTTCTTCTAAATTGAAGAGTAGTTTAATCTTTACAAAATCTTTTAAAACATAAATAAATCTAAAAAAACCCAAAAACCCCAACAAACAAAAAAATTTTAAAAATGCAGACACAAACAGTTTTGAAAAAAATTGAACAATCATTTTCCAACAGTTCATGGTTTACATACCAATGTGACAAAAGGGCAACCATTTTGTTCTGAGAGAAAGAGTGAAAAAGAAAAAATAAGATTAAAATATACAGAAAAACTCCTATGAAATATATATTTTCCTTCTTACTATGGCTGGAAAATCCAGCTAGTTGAGTTAGAATATGCAGAGATTAAAAACTACTACTCTACCTAAAAAGTAGAGTCGGTGGAAATAGCAGAAAACATCTGGGACATTTCATTAATTATTTGTTCAGTAGTTATCTTCAGCCTAATGTATAAAGACACTGTCAAAGATTCTGAGCCAAAATATGACTTGTATTCTGTTCTGGTTCCAATCAAATAGATGTTTGTTTCCTTTTTCTCTTTTCTTGTTTTACACTGATGCTTCTCATTAGGTGTTAGCCTTGATCTATGTATGTCATCTGGTGTACACGCTCTGCGATGTAGATGAGGAACTCCACTGTAATTTACCATGGTTAGTCGTAATGTAGAACACATCAACTGGAAATAGCTTCCATTTGGCTAGGCACATTCTTCAGCAGTTAAAGCATTTGGGAATTGTTACCAGAAATGCTGATGCTGTTCCTCCAGAAAGCTAACTTCCGTTATTTATGTAATATTTTGGCTTGAATTTGAAGTTCTTCTATGTGTTGGAGTTGACATACTATCGTGACATATTCTGCCTTTTTTTTTTTTTTTTTTTTAAGAGCTAGGCTATTTCTTCACGTTGTTCTGATTCTGGGTTATACTTTTGTTGCTTTGCAGGACATGGAAATGCTATGCAAGAGCCTGCACAACTCTGAACAGTCAAGATATAAGCCACATTAAAACATAGAATTCTGCCTCTATTTCAGTAGCACTTAAAAAATTAACTGCCAACATTGTAATGCAATTTACAAGCAGTTGTTAAAATTTTGAAGCCTCCTCTTTGTCACTGTTTTATTTTTTCAGTATTGTCTATTATTTATTTCTTTTACTTTTTTGGGGGGAGGGCAAGGGGTTCTTTTCAGAAGTTTTTTGGGATTTTTTTTTTAATAGCGTAGTCCCACAAAGTGAAGGAATGCAGTTTGCCAGCTGGTATGCAAAGCTTTCATCTTTGAAATCTGTTGCAAAAGTATAGTTTAATTCAGACATCTACTGATCAATAAACCATTGCTTAAAAACAGAGTTAAAATACCATTTTTTAGTATGTTTGTCTGTTCTATAAACAGTGAAAGTGGGGGAATGAAACAGGTTTCCAAAACATGTGAGGGAAATATTGCTCTAAAGATACACCACTTTTAGAGTATTTGTCTTCTGATCTGCAAATCAACAGTGAACCCAATACATTATCAGACGTTGGGTCTTGGAGGATGAAAGCAAGAAAGCAGCAGCTCCTTACATTAGGAAATACATCAAGGTCGCTTCAAGACAAGAGAAGAAATAAGATTGAATAGCCCTGATCATGACCATCAGACATCTGCAAAACAGACCAGCCAGGAGCTTTAATTGTGAGATTACCAGAGACAATCCAGTTTCATTGATCAGTAGCTGCTCGGAAAAAATGGAGTCATGAATGTCATACCGTAATCCTGATGGCCGCACCTCTCCAGAGGATACAGTGAGGATTCATTTCAAGCTGTTCAAGTCAAATGGATGATAGAAGAGAGAGAGTTAACAGTTTTTTTTCTCACTTTGCTATCAGTTTATAAGGCAAGGTATAAATCAAATTTAATATCTTCAATATATTTAAAAAGACAAGGTGGCTGTTGATCCTCTAGTTCTGAAACTTCTCTGTTATATATCTGTACATGCCTGCAGTTGTAGGAGGAGGAAGGGGGAAATCTCAAAATCTAGCTAATCTTCCTTTAGGTTTCAAAATCTCTGAAGTTCAAATGTGCCTGGACCATGTTCTTGGTTTGATTTATGACTGTGTAGGAGGGAAGGTGCAGCTGCTCTGAAATTCCAATGATGATTCTGGCTTAAATTTAGGCTTTCTGAAATAAATGGATTTTGAATCAGGACAATTTCTAACTGGTGATTTTCAACAGCTGTGGAAATGGAACAACTTTAAGACAATAAGAGACAGATGACAAGGAGGACTCAGGGCTGCCTTGTAGCTATGGCCAAACTGAAATGGGAATAGCTGAATATCAACAAATACCAGTCAAATATCACTGTCCAGTAGAAAAGAAGGTTGGCCTCATTTTGATGAAGGGATAGGAGTACCCTGAAGCCAAGTATAGAGCTGGGCTATGAAAACATAGAGATTCCATCACTTATTTTAAATTTTTTTAATTCTCCACAGGTTGAGTAATTTCTCTGCAAGACAATACATGCCATGGGAATTTAAGTACAGTTTACAGAGTAAAGGGCTGCTCAGGCTGAGGAAAGAGAAAACGTTTTTTTCTTATCCTATACATTCACTTCTTTTTCTACAGGGGCAGCTGCTATTCATACCAAAAAAACCACACAAATTCCTTCTTTGCAGTCACAATTCAGTCCTTATATTCATATGTAAACATTAAGGAATTTCTTAATTCCTTATTCAGGACTGCAGTATTTATATTCTGCAAGTGTCAGGAAAGATGTTCTTTTCCTCTGGTCTTGGCATACCAGTTGAAGAGTGGGATTTTTCCATAGTTTCCTCTGAACACTGACATCCAGCTATGTGACCAGAATGCATCCTCGCAGCCACAGGATCCGCAGTGTTGGTTGTGGAGCAGCCGTGTCGCTTGATGAGTCTGTTAAACAGGCCTGTTTTTTTCAAATATCTGGGATACAGAATTAAGATGGCAGAAATCATGGCAGAGGTCATGCAAGTCTTGGCTCTGGGACAGAATCTCTCATCACAAGATCAACAGAAAAGCCAGGTGCTCCAGCCTCCCAGTTCTCAGCTCTTTCAGCCAGCTTGACTTCACCAGGGAGCTGATGTGGCACACAACTGAACAGCAACTTTTGTTTCAGCATTTGTCCCCTTAGTGCATGCACCTGAAGGGTAAAGCAGAATATTGCACATGGTGAGCTGTTAATCTGAGGGTAAGGACAAAGGTTTCCCCTTGAGCTGAACAAGGCATTCCTGAGTCACTAGAATATTTGAGACACAGTCATGTTCCTGATCACTTCGATACACTGGTGGTGCTTGGAACTTTTGCTGGACACAGGTCATGCCACAGCTCTAGGAGAGGCAGTAAAGCCAGCCTTGGAGGATATTCTGTCTGCTGTATGAGCCATCACTTAACAGGTCTGTAGTTCAAGGGGATTTAGCCAGTGATGGCTAGTCTTCTCACAGTTGCTTGAAGTGCATGAATAGGGAATTTCTGTGGTTTCAATAACAACTGCTGTGTGGTGTGAATAGCTGGATATTTAATAACATTTTTGTTGCGAAATACAGGCCCCTCAGGTCTTCAAAAATTTTATTTATGAGGATCAAAGCCATAGAAACACAGAATATGCTGAGTTGGAAGGGACCTAGGAGGATCATTGAGTCCAGCTCCTGGCCCTGCACAGGACAGCCCAAGTATCACACCATGTGCCTGAGAGCATTTTCCAAATGCTTCCTGAGCTCTGTCAGGCTCAGTGCTGTGACTACTTCCTTGGGGAACCTGTTCCAGTGTCCAGCCACACTCTGTGTGAAGAACCTTTTTTTAATACCCAACCTAAACCTCCCATGACAAAACTTCATGCTGGTTTTGTCAAGTCCTGTCACTGGAGACAAGAGTGAAGAGATCAGTGTCTGCTCCTCCTCTTCCCCTCACAAAGAAGTTGTAAGTGCAATGAGGTCTTCGCTCAGTCTCCTCTTCTCCAGGCTGAACAGACCTCAGTGACCTCAGTGACCTCAGCCACTCCTCATATGGCTTCCCCTCAAGGTCATTCACCATCCTTATTGCCCTCCTTATTCACCAAACCTGCCCACAGCACTCGAGATGAGGCTGCCCCAGCTCAGAGCAGAGCAGGACAATCCCCTCCCTTGCCTGGCTGGTGATGCTGTGCCTGATGCCCCCCAGGGCACTGCTGGCTCATGGACAACTTGCCATTGACCAGGACCTCCAGGTTGTTTTCCATTGCACTGCTTTCCAGCATCTCATTCCCCGGTCTGTACATTCAGGGTTTCCTTATTCCAGGCGCAGAACCCAACACTTTTCCTTATTGAACTTCATATCAGAGAGATGGGCAATCACCATGAACTTGTTGGTGATTGCCCATCTCTCTGATTTGTCAAGGTCTCTCTTCAGGGCTTCTCTGCTCTCAAGAGAGTCAACAGCTTCTCCCAATTTAGTGTCCCTAGTAAACTTATTTTGTATTTGTTTGAGTCCCATGTCCAGATCATTAAAGAAGATGTTGAAGAGCACAGTGCTGAGGATTGGGCCCTGCAGAACCCCAGTAGTGACAGGTCATCAGTCTGATGCCACCCCATTCACTGTAACTCTTTGTGCCCAACCCATGAGCCAGTTGCTCACCCATTGCATAGCATGGTTACCCAGCTGAGTGCTGGACAACACACAAGAGCTATAACTGTTAGGGCTTTTTTTTATTCTTGGAATTGAGAACTAGAAGACTGTAGCAGTGTTGCTCATCTCTGATTTTACTAATTGGAATATTAATTCCCATGAATAACTTGGAAATTTAAAAATATCTTCGTATTTGATTAAGAAAAATGGCAGTAACTGCCATTGCAGATAAACACAGGATAAGGATATATTTTTCTATTAGATAGCCATTTTTTAAATATCTGACACAATAAGTATTTCTATTACATCTTCTTAAAAAATCTAACACAGTTTAGATGGAGACAACCAATTCTCATAATTTCTTTAAAAGAACGAAATTAAACTGAAGAACAAAAACATAATTCTTGCATCAGGCATCAAAATTTTGGGAAACTTATTTTTGGCAGAATGCAGGAGTTTACCAGTCTGAATTCTTGAAATTAGATATTATTCTCTACAACAAAGTAGAGTTACTCTGCACTAATTGAGTATCATTATATAAAACATGCTGAGATGCTCCAAGTTGTAATATCTGCTTAATGAACCAATTTACATAACTTGCTAGCTTAATCAAGACATTCTGAGCATCAAATATATTTTCATCATCTTTCTTCCAGTTCAGCTGTCTCTCTAACTTCTCTTTTCCCAGTGAAAGTCCATTATCCACTAAGAGGATTAGCTAAATCCATTTTTTTGTCTGGTCTGGGAAAAAAGCTCGTAAGGATACAACTAATCAAAGTGTACTGGCATAATGAAAGTGCATCCTATTGTCTTTTTATCTTGGGAAGTTTTATGGTAAGCTTTTTCTTTTGCCAGACATCTTCTTCACTGAGCTCTTTTGTTTCTATATTTGACTTAAGCATCAATGATTCAAGCAAAGCATGGTGGTAGTTCATGTCTTCCTCGTCCAGCTCTCTTCTCCATTATGGAAACTGTAGCGTCCTATTCTGAGCAAGCTGTAGAGGAATGTCACAGTCATTTCAAGTTTGGTGTGCTGGATGGAGAACTGGAGTCGGAACCTGTGTGCAGAACACTTTCTCCCAGTGTTCTGCATTCCTGTTATCATGCACAAAACTAGAGAAGCTGCAGGGTTCTGTTACCCAGTACTAGTCTGTAAAGTATAAATATGCAGTTACTAATTCCCTTTAATACCCAAACTACTGTTTACACAATATACCGTGCATTTTGCTTCTCCATGTTTCCTAAACTAAAATTCAGATTTAATTGTATCAAATATGTCCAAAGTGAAAGTGTCAATAAAGCCATCTCTTTACACTGTAACACACCTTTATGTATTTCATGATGAAAACTGGAAAGGTCATGACCTAGCACTGCCTAGACCATGACATACAGTTCACATCTCAAAGGAAAATAAATTTGGATTATTGTATTTCAGTGCTTATTCTGGATTTCAGTGTTACAGGATCTGGCTTTTTTTTCTTTGTCTCTGTCATGTCAAAATTTGCCATTAGGTGACTGGAAGCATCAAGAAAGTCCATGTAGTCTAGTGCACATCTCTTCCTTCAGTCACTGAGTCAGTATTCCCATGGAGCTCAGCTCAGCACTATTCAGCACACTTAACATTTACATTTCAGAGGATGACTCACAGTTTAGCTAGCAGAAAGATAATCTGTTAGGTGAGTCCTTTTTGTTGTAATGATAAGAAATCTCCAGACTCACCAGAAAGACTTATGAACCCAATTGTACTAGGAGGATTCATGGGCTCCAGCAAATTCACAGCCCCAAGGCAATAACTTTTTCTTTCATCTGCTTGCTGGAGAAATAAGGAACTGATGAATAATTGCTCTTGCTGATCAGTCTCAGCAACAAACTTCAAGAAAGAAATGGATTCCAATTACTAGTCATGTTCTTCAACGCACTCCTAGAATATCTAAAATCCAGAAAGGGGTATAAGCACATTGTACATAGTAGAGAAAACCAAGAACTCCACTAGAATCTGTATAAAAGTAATAATCAGACTTTAAATACCAAGCCTGATGATTTTTTTTTTCAGTTAGTACTCAAATCTTTAGAAACATCAGCTGTATATACAATTTTAGCACGGCTGTCTGTGTGGCATTTGTGATTCAATGGCGACTGCAGGGAAACTTAATGAGCTGTAAACTGCATGGGCATTTTTTGTGTTTTCTATGTCTTGTTCTTATTGACCACTTTTGGAATGCATTATGGCTTTTTCCATATGTTTTCATGGTCTTCCACCTATTCAGTTCCCTGTGTGAGCAGCACCTTGATATTTGTATGCAACTCCATCCCATGGCAAAACAAAGTTTCTCCAACACTTTTGGAAATAAAATTGTAGCTCTAGAAATTCCTTAAACAGCACCTAATTTACTTGGTAATATGAATCTTCTAAAAGAAATATTAGCTACTCCTTTCAGTTCAACACTGTGATTTAAATCTCATCTATTTCTTATTCCAAAGATTTATGTAATCTGGATTGTGCTGGAACAGCTTAATGGTCAGATAACTTGTATCCTAGACTATGAACAGACAGCGCTAATGGTTGTTTCAGAAGTGCTGGAAATTCACAGGTATTCAAAAACATATTTTCAACTCGTATATTCTTCTAACAGCAATTGCAGAGAATTGCTAGGATTCACATCTTTAAAATACATCAGCTGAATCTATGGCTGATGTTATTTACAGGCATACAATTAAACTGAACAAGGACCATGGCTCTGATGTCAACTGGCAAGGTAGCAACAAACCTGGCCAAGCTGATTGAGAGGTGACCAACAAAAAGGTATAGTTTGAAATGGAAACTACGTCACTGGAAAAGAAAAAGACTGAATGATAATCGTGTTTTCCTATAAGAGTGTATTTGAACAGAATGGTTGGAATTCAAATTCTGCAAGAGAGAGCAATTTTTGGTACGCAGATCTATGTATCTTCCAAGGATTTCAGCCTTTATGAAATGTCACAGGATTGGAAAGAAACTATTACAGTGTGTTGCACTCACTGTGCTCCCCAGATCATTTACATTCTTGGAAAGAAAAACAATTTAGTTGTTCAGACAGAAACATGACAGAGTAAAGAATAAGACAATATTTTTGAGCAACAGAATAAGCGGGATGGAAAAATGGGTATAATAGAAGTATGAATCCCAACTCTATTCTATCTTAGTAGAGACTCTCTTAGGGGATATTGGATTACATTCATTCTATCAGTGTCAACTTTACAGTCAAGATAGCTTCACCACTGGCATCAAATCATACTATTCAAATGTACTGTAGGGGTTTGTGGTCAATCCTGAAGAGATTTTCCTTAAAGCTGCTTCTGCAGTCAGGTTTGTTATCAGTGAACTGATTTAGCAAAGTTTATTGTTTTATTCCTGCAGTCACATAGGAAATATTTCACCTCCTCTGTCCCAAAGGTGTGACCCCCCTTCTCACAGGTAGCAGGGTCAGGAGAAAAACAAATTCTATGCATCTGACAGAGAACCATCATTCAGAAGTTCTACTCACCTTCCTCTAGAATAAAATCTTGTATCACCCTGCAGCAGCAGCAACTGCAGCAGCAGCAGCAGCAGCAGCAGCAGCAGCAGCAGCAGCAGCAGCAGTACCTGTTTCCAGAACATTTGCAAATCCAAGTTTGCAAATCTCCAAGCTTGTACGTTGCCTTTTGCAGTTTGGCTGGAAAATTAAAGTAGGGGTTATTTTTACAAACTAAGCCTTTGAAGTGCTCTGAAAAAGAGGCCCATACCCAGTCACGTCTTCTAGTCATCAACCATACTTGGCCTTTGCATCACACTACTCAACAGGGCATATCTCTTCATATCTTTCTCTGGAGATGTTATGCTAACTCACAAATCCCTTCCTTCTGACTGGTAGTTAATCATAGAATCACAGATTCATTTGGGTTGGTAGGGACCTCAAATTAGATCATTTAGTTCCAAACCCCTGCCATAGGCAGGGACATTTTCCATTAGATCAGGTTGCTCAAAGCTCCATTCAACCTAACCTTAATTTTTATCAGCTTAAGGGCTTCACTTATCTTCCAGACACTCATTCAAACTTCCATTGACATTTTCTGGTGTTTCCAAATGGACATCTGGTTGGATTCTCTAAATACAAGTCGCCTACTAGAAGGCTTGTTATAGGCAGGAGAATTTTCAGAATCCAAAATTTTATCATGAGTATCTGTATTGCATTTGGAGTTAAATGGTAACTTCAGGGAAACTGAATGACCTGCAAACTGCATAGACATTTTTTGTGTTTTCTCTTTCTTATCTTTACTGACAACTTTTGGAATGAGTTAGGGTTTTTTTCCGTACGCTTTTGGAGTCTTCAACCTATTAAATTCTGTGTGAGCAGTACCTTGGTATGCATATTTAACTTCATCCTATGACACACAGCATGATTTCTTCCCACAATTTTGGAAACAAACCTGTGGCTCAAGAAATACTGTAAGCAATGTCTATCTTATAAATATGAATTTTATAAAATAAATCTTAATTATTGCTTTCAGCCTAAGACTGTAATCTGAATCTCATCTATTTCTTATTTTGAAGATTTGTGTAATCTAGATTGTGCTGGAACAGTTTAATAGTCGTGTCCTAGATTGTGAAGGCATAGTGCTAATGGTATTTCAAAAGGGCTGGAGGTTCACTGTTATCCAAAAGCACATTCACAAAAACATGGAAAGGACTTTAAATTGAGCTAAGCTATTCCAAATCTTATATTCTGCTAACAGCAACTGCAACAAATTGTTTTAGAGTAAGGCAGGATTTAAGACAGCATGGTGTAAAGATGCTAAAACTGTAACAGCTGTTTGGCAGGTTTGGTTGGTAGTGCCTTGGGAATAACCTCACACAAGTTTAAGTAACACTCTTTTTTGTTTGCTGCTTCTTTCATATTGCCACTAGGCAGTAAGCAATGGAGAGGCATAATGAAAATCAGAAAGCAATGGAGAAATAAAATCTGGCAACAGGTTGGCAAAATCCCCCCCAAAATCTCTCTTTATGATTCATCTCTACCACAGTGGCTGAACTCCTTTCTGTTTTTTACAGGAATAGAGTTCATATTTTTTCTGTAGCTGGTGCAGTGCTGAATTTTGGACTCAGTACGAGATGCTGAATAGCACACTGGCATTTCAGTTGTTGCTGAGCAGTGCTTACCCTAAACCAAGGATTTTTCAGTATCCCATGCTCTGCCAGTGAGAAGATGCACAAGAAACTGAGATGGAACATAGTCAATACAGCTGATCCAAACCGGAAAAATGGATATCCCATACAAGAGAATGTCATGCCCAGTATATAAATTGTGTGAGTTAGCTGGAAGAGAGAGCTGATCGCAATTCAAGGATGGGATTTTGGTATCACTGAGAGGGTGGTTAGCAATTGCATCGTGTTTCCCTTTTTTTCAACCTACAAGTTTCTCTTTTGATTGCCAGAATTGAGCAAATGGCTGTATGGTGTTTAGGTGCTCGCTGGGGTTAAACCTTCACATATGTGAATTTCCAAAGGCAACGTGGCCATTTTATTTTATCTTGTTTGGAAAGTTTTTGCTTCCTGTCTCCTGATACAAGAGCTTTCCTGCAGAATGCCCTTCTGAAATAATTCATCTGAAATTTTGATCTGCTTTAATTGGTAGAAAATTACAGCTACATAAAATAATGCTGAATAAATTATTATCCGGCAAATAGAGGAATTTGTGGATGACCTGCAACTAAAATAAAATAAATCATGTTGTCAATTTTCATGTCTTAAGGCAAATGTCTAAAGATTGAGCTTACAAGAAGAGCTGCTCTTTGACAATTCAAATATGCCTGAGATGCTAATATACCTTGGTATTTTGTTGATTCATCAGGCTGCTTTTGGTCTTAAACTGCAACTTTCTCATTTTATATGTAGGATGATGAGTTGTCTGTTTTTTTAACTAGCCCATGGAATAGATTTATTTTCTGCAGTAGATTTTGTTGAGGATATTAAGATACTGAATTGTCATGGTAACAAGAAACAAGTAGTAGCTGATGGAATAGAGAGTTGCTTGTATTAACCTTGATATCAATATATGCAAATGCATTTGATTTTGAATATTTTTGATTCCTTTTATGAATAATACTATGAGGTACTTTATGTCACATAGTAAATTTACAGTCCATGCATTAAAAGGGGTAGTAAATTTCAGAGGAACAAGTGTTTTATTTTTATATGTGGAGAATAATGCAATTGTGTGTGAAGAATGGTATAACTGACCACTAGTACAGCAGAATTTGTCTGACATTGAATTAAAGTGTGCAACTTTAGTTGAAAGAGGCACAAGATTTCATGATCTGTACTTGGTGATACAATCATTTGCAGGTGTGTGAATGGACACATTCAGGTTACCAGGGCAACCATCAAACCACAGCCAAAATGCAAAGACTAGATTTATCTCATTACCTTGCTATCAACATGGGATAGCAGAGACACATGGGGACACAGGCTCTGTTTGGCTTAGTTCATCCCAGCAAACAGAGACACATGGGAACACGGGGTCTGTTCAGCCTAGTTCGTCATAGTTCATCAGGTTGTTGCCTGCCTCACTGGAACAAAAAGCTTTGGGCATGCCTGAGAGTCTCTTACCTCTCCACAGGAATTATTCTTCTCAAAACAGGCAGAGGATGAACAACACTTGGCATAAGAAATGGCGTTTTCCCACACTGGCATTTTTAGCATTGCCAGATACAAGGTCACTTCCAAATTATTCCCTTGTCCTTGCCAAATCTTCTGGTTTTAAGTCTTTCCTCCCAATAACAAGTTTCCTTTTCTGATCATTGACATGGTTAACAACCCTGCACCTGCTGGTTAAAGTCTTCTCTGCTTCTTTCTCTCCACTATATAAAAGCCAGAAAATATCTTCTTTTTTTAATTCTGGGTACAGGAAAATACAATCTGCTTTCAACAGCTGTTCAAATGTGCTTTTGAAAGTAGTGGTTGATAACATCCATGGCAGTGGAAATGGTAAATTCGGGATGACAAACCTGTTAATTCAAGCCAGAACACATCTGCATAGAATATGTTGAGTCGGAAGAGACCTGTCAAGACAACTGAGCCCAAATCCTGGCCCTGTGCAGGACACCCCAAGAATCACACCATGTCTCTGAGAGTGTTGTCCAAATGCTTCTTCAACTCTGCCCGTCTTGCTGCTGTGTCCACCTCCCAGGGGAACCTGTTCCAGTGTTCAACCTCTGGGTGAAAGACCTTTTCCTGATATCCAGTCTAAACCTCCCATGACTCAATTTCAAGCCATTTCCTTGGGTCCTGTCACTGGTCAGCACAGAGCAGAGATCAGTGCCTGCCCCTCCTCTTCCCCTCATAGGGAAGCTGTGACTGCAATGAGGGCTCCTCTGTCTCCTCCAGGCTGGACAGACCAAGTGACCTCAGACACTCCTCATACGACTTCCCCAAAAGTCCTTTCACCATACTTGTGGCTGTACTTTGGACACTCTAGTAGTTTAATTGAGTTTTTTAGTGTTCTGGCACCCAAACCTGTCCCCAGCACTGGAGATGAGGCTGCCCCAGCTCAGAGCAGAGCAGGACAATCCCCTCCCCTGGCTGGTGATGCTGTGCCTGATGCCCCCAGAGCAGGGCTGGCTCTCCTGGCTGCCAGGGCACTGCTGGCTCATGGTCAACTTGCCATGGACCAGGACCCCCAGGTCCCTTTCTGCAGCGTGTGTCCCTTTCTCCAGCCTCTTGTACATTTCTATACACACGAACAGGGTTGACCTGTCCCAGCTGTAGAGTCCTGTGTGGGGGACAATGCCACTGAAATTTATCTTAAATATTAAAACTTTCTATGAAATATCATGAGAACAAATAAAGTTAAATTTAAAAATATGATATAAAAATGTTACCCTTCGTGAAAAAGGGTATTTACACTGAGCAGAATGGGAACACAAACACTTTAGAGATCTCAGGTAGCTCTGCAATAGACAACAACTGAAAATCTGAGGACAGGTTCTGTCCTTCACCTTCAGAGAAATTTCTTACCCAAATTTTCATGTGTGCACTCATTTTCAGCTCAAATTTTATTTCAAAGAGAGTTTTGCATTGTAGC
The DNA here is from genome assembly GCA_013397075.1 of Rhabdornis inornatus. Lineage (NCBI taxonomy): Eukaryota > Metazoa > Chordata > Aves > Passeriformes > Rhabdornithidae > Rhabdornis > Rhabdornis inornatus. Next base: position 958,694 of record VWZS01005652.1, on the reverse strand, counting down.
CATTTGAACAAAATTTCATTCTATCTGGAATTCAGTTCCTGCACATGCAAAGATTAACTCTTCAGAACTGACACAGAAAATCCAGAATCCAGAATACACCAGACCTGCTGGTATGATGGGTATTTAGTTTCCAGCTCTGCATTGCTATGGATACATTGCATTGACAGCACGTGAATAGACTGATTGCATAGGACATGCACAGTAGAAATGGATCTAAAACATGCTATTACCCACCATCTTCAGGAGCAATTATACACTTCTGCTTAGAAACCAGAAACAGAAATATAGCACCATCACTTCAACTACCTGGAAAAAGTAATATCTAATCTTTCTTATTTGTTTCCGGATGATACCTCCTGCTTCTCTTCAGCCATCTTGACTTGTTTTTTTTCATTCATCAGCTCTAACTGCTCTTTACTATCATAGGCTGCTTTGTATAGGATTTTCTCTTATATTACGATATCTACTCTACCTAGAATAACGCAGCCCTATATACCTGAGATATTTGTATACAAATACAAGCTACTCTGTAAAATAACAATGATACTTTTGTCATTTCTCCCTTTCTAAATCTAACTTTCAGAACTGGTGATGATGATCATTATTATTATTATAATTGTTATTATTTGCAGCTAAAAGGATTATTTATATCAGCGTGGGCACATTTCAGTACTTTATCAGTTGAAGTGCACATGAGCATTTAGCAATGAGCAATTTGTGATTTGTCATTTATTCAGTATTATTAGGAAACAGCAAGAAGTTTCATCAATAAAAAAAGCCATTGAGCTAAATATCTAAAGCCTCATAAATTAGTTCAAAGTAAATCAGCTCTGATCTTTAGTGGATTCAAATCCCATTTCATTAATTGCTAATTGTCTTGACAATAAAAATATCAGTTCAAATAACAAGAAATGAATAAAATAACTGCTCAAATGTCTGTTCAGATAAGCATGAAAAAAACATAATAACTTACCATGAAAATTAATGTAAAAATGCATTTAAAATCCATTGGTATAGGTATTAAATTAGAACCAGTTTTCTTCATGTCAAAGAAAATTATACTCTGCAGAAAATGCCTACAAGTGGAAAAAAAAAGATATTTCTACTAATAGCGCAGTAAAAAAACCATTGTGATGATCACTCTAGTAGTTTTGAATATTTCACCTAATTTTCTACTGTCATAGTAATAAATACTTAATTGTGTGGAAGGAAAGAGAAAAAAGAGAAATTAATTAGATTTGCGGCATACAGGCACTTTCTGCTGTTTTCTAATTTTTGCTGTCTAAATCAGGTCATGAAATTTTACTGCACAGTTCAATTTGATGCTTTTGTGAAATGATATTTCCACTCTCTATCTAAATGAGAAAGTCTATATTAATGCCACACTTGGAGTGAGGATTTACACAGTAAGAACTTCAGCACTTTTAATGTTATGTTCACATAATAATGCTTCTCCTGTACACTAACCTAAACTACTAATAGTTCTTTTGAATTCCATGAGGAGATACCTTTTCAAATTGAACTGAAAGTTTCTTGATTCTTCACTGTCCAACAAAGATCCAGCTGAGACCTTGGAGAGACAATAAACCATCACTGGAGTCATCATTTCAACTTGCTGCTGGAAGTAAAGTCCTTTTTTTCTAGTGTGGCAAGATTGTTAGTCTAGTCCAGTTAGTGCACTGTGAAAGCTTTCATGATAAATCCAGAGTGAAAAGTTTCTCTCCTCTCCTTGACTGTGACTTCTTAAAAAAATAGGTGTCTATTTAAAATATCATTAAATGTGTGTTGGCTTATGGCTCCTGCAGTGAAAAACACCTCCTAAGGGAGTAAAAATCTATTACAGAATTTGTCTCAGAAACCAGCCTTGAAACAGTCTTAAACTTTCTAGCTTGTCTCGAAATTCAGTACAAAGGTTGTCCCATTCATCTCTATTCTCATTTTCCTTCTACAAGAAAAGCCATCTTCAGCATAGTGAACACCAGCCTGTGACTCACTTATTTTAACGTCTTTGTCATTATAACTCAGATTTTCATGTTGTCAGGCTTTCAGACTCATTAATAAACTGTAGCTGCAGCCTGCGAAGTTCCAGAAGAAAGTTTTTAAGTTATTATTTTTGTGCCAGTTCAATTCTTTATCATACATAAACACTAGCTCCAGGAAAAACATTTTGGCATCGTTTTGCTGCTCAAACATCAGGTCATATTCGCATTTCCTATCTCAGCATCCTTCCTGGCCACTACTGAGAGACACAGATTGAAAAATACAAAGTATTAAGCATTGTTTGTACTTTGAAAGCATTCATTATTCCTTTTTGCTCTTAATTTAAGGATGTGTCTTCATTTCACAGAGTTACTCCCTTTCTGACTGTGCCCTATGGGCAGATTTAAATTCTGAGCTTAAATGCAAAAGTAGATGCAAAAAGAAGGTATTTATTTCTTCCTCTGGGGTCATGCAGTCCAATATCTCACTGCAAGGCAGACAATCACCAACTCCATCATGCTAGCCATGGCTATGTCTGGATGTCTTATAAACCTCCAAAGACAGAGATGAACTCATTTTCTGAACTATCACCTGTTCCAGAGTTGTATCACACTCCTTGTGAAATGGCGAGAGGACATTAGACGTATCACAGCAAGTTTCAGGGTCAGAGGACTTGAACAGAAGACCTCAAAGAGCAGCTTTTGCTGGCAGTTATGACTTGTCCAAAAAGTGTATTTCTAAGGCTGTAGCTGTAATCTAAAATGGAAGAAAAAGGAGATTTTCCATGCTATGTCTAAGGAAGACATACAATTGCAGGTATATAGAAGCAACAAGAGTTTTAAAATTTTAATCTTTTTCTTCTCTACCAAATTTTCTTTTCATCGTATAACAGTCAGATAGTTCAGGCATCTCTCTCCACAGTATACAGGCATTGCTGTATCACGGATATGGCAAGCAATTATTTCAGTGCAAGTCAAGAATAACATCTTTTTTGTTCATTTCTTTCCCTACTGTCATTCACAGAGAGCAGGTTGCTTACTTATTAAGGGAAGAGCATAATTTATTTCAATGTATTTTTAGCATTATCCTTTTTACCATCTCATATATGTAAAAGTTAGTGGAAAATGAGAAGCTCAGAGAAAGAGTGAGATCCACATCTGAAAGATATGCAATATAAGGTGTCCTGTTGAAGGTGTCCTATTCAGTACAGAATATGGGTATGAGGCAGATGATTTTTTTTCCTGTCAGTGGTCCATACAGAGCATGTATGAATGGGGAATTAAAAGAAGCCCCAGTTAACTTTGGAAGCACCACTGTCAGCCTATGTCAACGCCATCTTGTGTGATACTTATTCATGTGATGAATCTCTTTAATTCTGTTCTTTTCCACAGAGAAATCAATTTCAGTGGTATTGCCTGGATGAACTCAGACATTGCACAACAAGCTAGTAAGCACATCTGAATTAATAGCTTATTTGCAAGTGTCAAGTTGCAAACAGCTTAGGCATCATCCTTAGCATTGATCATGACTAGACATCATATTTCTAAAGCAAGTTTAATGTGTCTCTGGTAGCTGCTAACTGTGAAATAGTATTCTAAGCACATGCTAATAAAAATGCATGAACTCGTATGCTTTAAAATAACATCAATTTCCCTAGGCCTAGGGAAGACTAACACGCATAAAAGCTTCATATTTGGGTCCTATCCAGGATTTTTCCTGCCAAATGAAACACCACTAGTTAGGTTTTGAACTATATGGACTTAAATTTGCTCTTAAATGAAAAAATATGCTCATGACTGAAATATTTAATAGGTGATATTTATAATTAACACAACATCCTGGTAACACTCCTCACAGCAACTGAAATGCTCATCTTCTGCTGGCAAACCTCCAGGCCAGCCCATACAGCCCATCTCTGCCCTTTCACTGACATATACATTCTACACTCACTTTCAGAAGTACTATTGTCTCATGCAGACATATTTAACAGCTACTTTTCCTGTCATGGGAAACTTCATTTCAATAAAGAATAATATTATTAGGTGAGGTGGTGTGGAGGAGTTTTCAGGATCATTCTGATTCTGCAAGGATTCCAAAAAGAAGAGGTAATTGCTCCTATTAGGAGATTTTTAGGGTGTCTTTTCCACATTTGTTTTTCACCTATGAGAATATATGTGCCTTGCCAATGAAGACAGGACTATTTTCATCCTTTCACTGACAATGGAAGTCTACTTCCACCATTCTGGTTTCTTTTGATTGCCTTGTCAAGCAAAAGTTCCCCAATTCCATGAGTTTTTTCAGCTGCTTGGATAATTTTTCCTGTTAATTTTGCTCTGAGAACAAGTTTGTATTACACTTCAGCGACTAGAAAGACTAATTTCATGATATAAAATCAATTGGATGTCAGCTTGGCAGCCTTGCTAAGCTCTTTGAACTTAAATGAAAAGAAGCGTCAATTTGGTGGTCTCTCAGTACCATGAGAAGTAGACATTCAGCCACAGAATGGGGACAGATACCACCAATACTGGGAACAAAATTTAGGCTTATGTACTGGAAGCAAAGAACTTGAAGAATACTTTTTTAGAAGACATTTCTCATTATGAATAGAGGGAAAGAATCAGAGCTGACCTGGCAGCATGCTGAGGGCTCAAATTGGCAAGCACTTCTGACAGGCAAGAATTTCACTGAAAAATAATTGTATGGGAAGAGGGTAACCAGTCTCAGTAATTAAGTTTTCTTCTGAAGTGCATCAAGTATTATTTTTTGGCTGCTAAATAAATTTTCTTCAAAGGATTATGATTGCAGATTTCTTTTTTAATACCTCTATACTAATAAATACTCAGTACTAAAGAATAATAATGTTCCTTTATAATTCATGACCTTTCCCTCCAAATCATGGCACTTTCTTCTACTTGGATAAAATCCAAAAGCACAAAATACTTTTCTCTGAAACACCCCTGCTCTTGGAACTCTACCTCTTACAGACCTTCTCTCTAATAAGGCCAATGCAGCTATGCTCTTCCCAAAGTCTAGTTTTTGTCTTTCCAAACTCCTCTGTAGATCTCCAGAGCTGTACTTTCTGAAATTAGCAGCAACTTCTAGGAAACCTGGTTAATATATGCATTTGGGTTTTCATGTATTTTCCTTTTTTTTTTTTTTTTGTACAGACACTGAAAAAAAAATCCAACTGTTCTCTCAATTTCCTGCAGGGATAGATGGAGCAAAACTTTGATACAAAGAACTCCTGTGACAGCACACCACACAGCAGAATACAGTTATCTGCTGTTACCTAAGACTTCTCTTCATCTCATCTTTTTATTTCAAATGTAAAAATGCAATTAATTTTCGAATGTTAAAATAATTTTTTGGGGTTGAAAAAGAATTTGTATATTTTCAAGGAAGAAGTGCCTGGCAAAACGCATTATAAGAAAACAGAGAAGTCTTCCAGCTGGCACAAAAAGATGCATGACAATATTCAATGATCAATTCCATATTATAGTGAAATTCAACCAGAAAGAATGTAAATTACTTCTATTTAGATTTAGAGTTTTGTTTGCTGTTTGGATCATGGAGAGCATATTTGTTGGTAATGAGTAAGCATTCTTACTTGTTCAGTGATTTTTTTTGAAATTAAAAAAACCTACAAGGCCAGAGGGCCTTAGCATCTACTTCTTCAGTCTGGTTTTGTTTCAGCAGGAATTGAATTAGATTTGAATTCTTTGGATGTTTGCACCCCATGGGGTGTATAGTCATCTATTTTTTGAGTATGCAAAGAAGTGACATCTTTGACAATTTTTTGTTTTCACACTGATTTGTGAATCACTGGTTGGTGTTTCCAGAATCCATCATATGAATCTTAGGACCACAGTGTACTCATACGTGAGAATACACCTTTATTTTTATCACCATCTTGATATTGATATGAACATAAAAACCCTGAATAGTATTTTATTCCAAACACCTCCATAATGTGCAATCTTTTGTTTTATTCAGGCATTCAAAATTCTTCCATTTTCATTTTCAAAAGTTATCCAATAGCTGTACACATTTATTAAGTCTGTTTGGATTTCTTTTATCAGCATTTAATTTAAGTAAACTTATTAACTCAACTTTTTTATAAGAGTCTGTGGAAATTATTCCAGGATCCCTTTTAGGATAGAATGTCCTAAAGTAATTATGTCTTGGAGGTATTCCCATTTTAGTCTTTTTCCAAGACTAATATAATTCATATTTGATTAAGCATTATTTGGCATTTTGGCTTTCTTCCCATGAGGAGGGAGTAGATACCTAAGTGTGGGAAATCAAACTCATACTACAGGATCCGATGTAAAGTCCTAGAGGAGCAGTGTAGGCCTTATGTGTTTAGTGGGGAGGGAACCCCATCTTGGAACTCACAGAGTTTGAAAAGTGTAAATTCTGGTTGCTAATCAAAATCTTAGCTTCCCACATAGCTCTCTGGCCAGAAAAGGATAAGCTAACACTTGTCTGTACATACAGAAGGATAATCCTTCAAAGTAAACAGGATTATTTGTCATTTGGCTCTTTTCTGATTTGGATAGATTTCCAGCTATGGTGCCCATAATTCAAGCACTGGAAGATGAGCCCTAAATCAGAAGTGTCTCATTTCCTTGAAATGCTCATGAAAATCACTTTGTGTTTGATATCTATATATCATGGAAGACTGCTCAGAAAGGTGAGGATACTTTTGGCATAACAGAGCCCACTGCTGAGCTGGGTAAGCTCTCAGTCTGTGAAACCCAGTGATACCACCACCAGTTCTTTTTAGTAACTTGTTTACTTTCTTTACCCAAAGACCTAATGTTAGCTAAAGCGTTGCCATTTAATCACCTCTGTGAGAGAGGTGCAAATGCACAATAACTAAACTTCTCTTAGATAAATTAATATGGGTTATTTCATCAAGGGCTGTAAAAATCCTCACAGGACATGATGATTTTACAGTAGAATACAATTCAACAGTCAAGGCTGTGACTTGATCCAACTGCTGTAAGATGAAGGTAAAAATATTCAGTGCTGAGAAAAGTTCTGGTTTCTGTATGTAACTTAAAAATTATTTAGCATGGATGCTAAAGTGTTATGTCTGCTGGTGTTCAAATTGCTCCAAATTTGTTCATAGGAAGGTAGAGAGTCAAATTCTTCTTACTAGCATAATTAATGATGCAAGTTATTTCAACTCCAACTATGTAAGTAACTCATATTATATAATTCGATAATTAGTGCTGAACACATCTGATGTCCATGAAGACCCATAAGTCATAAGAAAAATAAGCTTGTGATATGGATTGCTTGCATAATGTGATTAAAAATTTGCCATCCCAATGGATTCTTAGAATCAGAGAAGCCTCTGACAGCATTATGATGTTGATATGAGCTGATGCATTATGCTGGATAAAACCAAGACAGTTTTTTTAACAAAAGCATAACATTCTTCCTTTTCTTCTTTCCTGATATGACTTCTGTCATATCAAGGAAAGAGCTTATTCCCAAGAATGAACAAAATAGAGGTATATCTCCTTTCATAAAGGAGAATATTTGGCTGGATAAGCAAGCAAAAAAGGGATATCCAAGCAGGCAGACAAAGAGAAGTGATGCAATTAAGAAATTAAGCTATATCTGCAGTGCCATCTGTAGTGTAGCTACATTTAAGCCACCTGTTTGGGGTTTTTGATCATGGACACATATCGACACACCATATCTCTTCTGAGTTTGTTTTCATGTTTCAGACATGCTGTATTTGACAGAAGCTTCTTATACATGCAGGCCATAGTCAAATGAGTGGATTCTAATAGTGCTATAACATCACAGTGTTATGCTTATTTATTATTATGCACATGCTCAATTCCAGACAAAGAAGAGTATCTTTTTGAGTAGAATTCTTTCTACCTACTTCTAGCAGGAGTCTTTTGTAGCTATTCCATTGTGACAACAATGTTCACCCTCTCTGTCCTTGCCAAATCTTTTCTATTAAGATTTATAATCTTAATCTTTTGGTATTAAATGTTAACACACTTTGTTAGTAAGAATATGAAGTTAGTGTGTGTGCGTGTGTGTGTATCAAACACACAAAAAAAGGTGCCAATATCTGATCATGTGTAAGAGAAAGACCACCATCAGCAGGATTAAACAGTAATGGGGGAACTTTAGAAACAAAGAATAAATTCATATTGAAAACAATATAAAACAATAATGAAAATTAGTAGCAGGAATCTGAAAGCTTGGAGTGGAAACAGCAGCCATGAAAACTTGATTCAACACTGACAGAATTTGCCCCACCAGCATCATCTCCTTGCTTTGGCTGGCAAGAACAAACTTCCTGTCAGACACCAGCTCTGCAGCTGATGGGGCAGCAGCTCAGTCAGCAAAATACAGGGACAACACTGTGCACAAGAACTCATGAGGTGCTTTCTCACCAGCTTGTGAATTAATAGGTTACAGAGAGCAACACAGACACCTATAAGGCTGTAGCATCCATGTCTTACTGGACAAAATGCAGGCAGTGTAACTGGTGCTTTTGAAGGCGCAGTGGTGCTTCAAACCAAACACCCTATGAGGATGCCATGGGTGTTATGGCAGGTCTGAATATCTGTGTCTGTGTGTGTTTATGATTACAAATTTTGGGGACTGCTTATTAAAAAATACTTAGACCTTTTTAGGTGCTTGATAGATTTTGAAAGTGTCTTGTATTATAATTTATATGTCATATTACTGATATTGACCCTGAAAATAAAGATGATTGCAGGTTTTATTTATGTCATTTATAAATCTGTAACTTGTTTTCTGTCCTGATTTAGTTTAAACTAAATAAACTAATAGATTTTTCTCTATGACATAGTATTTCAATTTTCCCCTTAGCTAGCTCTGAGGACTTTTTGTCTGAGTTTACTGATAGTGTAGCTCAACCTTATACTGTTATGAATATTAAGTCTTTTTATGTTGTGTTACCAGACACCATATTGTTCATAGAGGTGTGGTCCAGAACACTGTCATTCCAGCATGCACAGAAGGATGTATTTTCCTTAGCAAACTCCTCATTCCTCAGGCCATTTTATGTGTTTTGAAATAAGAGTGTGATAAGGATGAAAAATAAACTGCAGTCCTTCGTAAAAAATCTTGGAAGCCTGTCCAATTGAAAGGTGTAGTGTAAGCTGATATACTTTTCTTTCGCTCCTTTTTCAATAAATAGATAAAGAGAATACAGCTGTCATCAATTAGAGATAGATCAAAAATGGAAACATCTAGAAAAATAGTGAAAGTCTGCATCATGTTTAAGACTTGGAATGTAGAAATAACCATAAGAAATATAGGTGAAATTATTTATTTGAATTTCAGAGTACCTAGGGCAATAAGTTACAGTGGCTTAGAACTGAAGTCCAGGCAAAAGTTTTATTTTTAAGAATCCTATCTTAGTTATAAACAGAGTGACCAATGATACAAAACACAATCACATACATAGATCTTAATGTAAGTGGTAATACAGGATGAGGAACAGGAACCTCAGAGTAACATCCAATATGAAGGAGGGCACTTCCAGTTTAACCATCTGTCATTCCTATCATATCATTTTCCTAAAACACAGATGACTCTTTGATGGAAAGTTTAGAAACATCTGAAAGTATTGATTACATGGCTGGTTATTATGTCTCAGCTAAATGTCATTCCATTAATACTGGGTCCATGCAGCATAAAGAATAAAAGTATTGTATTTCCTGTTGAATAACAATCAGGTGTAAATTCCTTCAGCGACTCCAGATGACGTACAATTCTAAAGGCTGCTTTGTAATTGGAATAGTTCTTGAACTGCTCTTCATTTGCTTAGAGATTCAAATTTCTGTAAGATCCTTTTCATTCAAAGCACAAATCTTATCCTCATATTTAACTTTTTCTAGCTTCCAGGTAAATAACCTGATCTTCCCAGTAAAAACTGGGCCAAATAATCAACCATTGGAAACACCTGAGAAAACATAATTAATAGAATTTATACATATTATTTTATATATTTTCATGCATTTTTCAGCTTGCTACTGGAAATAGCTCTGCACCTTCATTTCTGTGGTTTATGTCTCACCCTATCATGTTATCAGGTGGTATAAGTCCAAGGAGCAAAACTATAGAGTCACTGAAATGTAGAATAATAGAAAAGTCTACAATGGAAAGGATCTCTGGAAATCATCTGACTGAACTCTGGATTAAATCACCCAGTGCTCTGTAAAGCACAGTCTTGTATATTTCCAGCAAGGGATATTCCATCACTTCTCTGGGCAAACCATTCCAGCATATGATTGTTCTCACGGTGAATGAACCTCTTCTTAGTCCAGATGGGATTTCCCTCGAAGCAACTTGGGCCCATTTCACATCATCACTGTAGATTCTTGTGAAGAGAGTATTCAGAGAGTATTAAGAGAGACCATATTCCCTGAGTCTCCTTTTTTTCCTAGGCTAAAGTTTCTCTGTTTGCCATGGTCTCCAAGACTGTGCTCATTTTGGTGGGCTTCATAAGACCACCTCAAGGTTTACAAGGACTCTCGTGAACAGTGGAAACCAACCTGGACTTCTGCTTGTTACCTACATACCTGTAAAATCCTTGTTATTCTTGACACCTCTTGTCAGTTTGAGAGACACCTGAGCCCTGCCTTGTCTTTCTGTGCCACCACACCTGATGAGACCCAGCTAAACAGCCAACAGACGTAAGCACAGGGCACATGCTGGTCGTGTGTGAAGCCTCTGACCCACGGGTCCCTCTGAAGCACATGATAAGCCCTGCCCTGCCTCTGTCCCTCAACATTTTCTGTGTGTGGCTTGCTTAGCTCATGAGTGTACCTGCTACCACACACCTACACTGCTCTCACTACAAAGGTTAGGAAGAAATCAGTGTCTGATTTTTTTTTTTCCCAGATGATGCCTTTTTATGTATAAACTCTTTGAAACAGTGGAGTAATTCTCAAGCACCAATTTGCTAGAGTGGGAAAACTACGGAAGGAAAGTGCCACATTTGTTGCTTGTAAGCTAATGAAAGCAGAATAGAGACAGGGCAGAAAAGTACATGTATATTCATCTGTACCAGACAAGAAAACAATGAAAAGAAATTTGTCCTTCTGTCAAAGAGAGACAGGCATAAATAACTATCCTGCTCTGCTGATGGCAAGTAACACATCACATTATAGTGGTCATATAAGCAGAAGGAAAAGAATATACTCTTTAGAATAAACTCTCATATACCAAATTAAACAAATTCCAGACTGGCTTACACTTTACACTTTAAACCATAAATGTGTTAATATTACATATCCTTCTGCTTTCACTTCTTTGATCAAGACAGTTTTGTGGATTGCTGTGGCCAGCATTACTTTAATAGATGATAAATTAAAGTATTCAAATATGTAAAGTGCATGATTTTTAAACCAGTTCCCCCAAAAAATAAACACTAGCAACAACAGTAATTATACTATCCTATGTCATATGGCATTGCGGGTGTGTCTGAGTTGAGTGTTTACAGATGAGCAATATAAATGTTGGGAATTACTGAAATTCCCTTTAACATCTGCAATGCTGAAAAAGTATAATGACAAAGTCTGGAAAATGGCGATGGCTCTAGTATGACAAATGAGTTGAAGCAGTTTTTGAGTCTGTAAACTAATTCTGCACACAGATTAAACACTGATTTCAGTAATATATGTGCATGCAAACATGTTTGAACAACAGTGTAATAAAGGATAAATGGTGCATTATGTTCAAGTGTGAAGGATTTTGTCTTCTTATTCCAGTATGTTTGTATTACAGTGTTGACTAAAAATTAGGCTGTGTACTGTACCTGGAAGCTATGTAATTGTTTGCTGTTCAGGCAGCATGTATTGTAGAATTCTGTAACATGGCCATTATGGTCATTTTTCTGGAAGAGACAATGACTAGGAAGAGAAAGAATGACTCCACAATCGTTCTTTTAGATTACAAAGAGTTCCTACCTCATCAAAAGTCAATTTCCCAATCTGAGAGATTTCATATCAACAGAATTGTTAAGTTTGTAGCATTTGAACTACATTGTTGTCACTATCTAAAAACACGATACAAAAAGTATTTAAAAAGATTTTTAAAAAGTCAAAACATGAGATTCCATACACATGCAAATCTGACTATGCAGGAAAGGCAGCTAGCTCCTTTCATATACTGAAATGAGACTATCCTCTTTGTTATGCTACGTAACATTATCATCTCTGGGTGAATCTAAGGTGGAATTTAAAACATTATCATCTATTTTAGAGAACAACTAATGTATATCACTTTGCTGTAACAAATTTTGGTATTCATCATCCCTGGAAATAGTGTCTTTGTTACTCGAAGTGAAATAACACGAGCAGAAACAGTTACATTATTTTTCTAAAAGGAGGAAATGGGTGGTACAATTGGGAGGAAAAAGAAAAAAAAAACAACTCATTTTCCTGAATAGAAATTGAATGTGTAATACTCTTTGACATCAGCTGCATTATTTGTTGGTATGATTATCTGTAGTACAATATTAATAAATATTACAAATGCAAAAAATGCAGTAAGAAGTAAATGGTTTTAATATAATGATTAAAAGTTGTTTTTTTTATTTGATCTCTCTTCATATTAAATTATGCTAAACATAAAATACTAGCTGGATACAATCTGTAAATGTTCTCAAGCTTTTTCTAATAACCTTGTAAGAATCTAATAAGATAGCAATATTTCATGACAGAATTTTATACCTGGAGTATAACATTATGCTGTATTCAAGCATGAAATCTTTCCTTTAGGTATCTAACATTAATTAAATCAGTTTCAAGCTATAATTTACACATTAAAAAGTCTAGTTTGGTTTTTCAAAGTCAGGAAGATCTTTTGCTATTTTGTAAGAAACGAGATTTATGATTCTGAAGATGTGGCATTCTAATAAATGTAAAACACATTTTTTCGTTTGATCCTTGCTTAGATGGTGTAGCTGCTGAATAAAACTTTAGTGTGTCTTTTTATTTTCTTTTGCAATTTCTATGCCAAAATATTGATTTACATACATAATTACCACAGCCCCCATGCTCAAGGGGTTTGGGTAGAAAGCCCTTCCTCAAACACTCCCATGCTGTCAAGTGAAGAAATATACAAGTCATTACTCTTACTGGAATAATCCATCTCTTACTGGAATAATCCTGGGCAGTTGACTGTGGAGTGGTGTAAGAGATTCTCCTTTCTGCTGCTGTTTCAATTGAAAAGGAAAAAAATGCAGACTTTTCTGCTCAGTCCTTTTCCTTTTGTCTCCCTCCCAGCCTCTCAGCACTACCAGATTATTGCATGGTTGCCAGAGGCTCCATGCAGTTTCAAAAGTAGGAATATGTATTTCTTCTTTTTATTTCTTCACCCCAGTGTTTTGCTGTGTGATAGCGTTTCAATCATGAATTCCGTTTCGATGGTTTTTTTCTAATTTAGCCAGTTAATAACTGTGTCATTGGTCAAATTGCCACTTATTTGATTTAGTGTAATAAAGTCTATCTCCATTCAAACTGTTGTTATTCAAGACTTTACATTCAATTAATCAAAATCTACCAAGTCACTATGCCCACTTTGAAATCTTTCAGACAATTAATTTAATTCCAATAATTTTATTATATTTTCACAATAATTCTTTCACATAGATCCCTGAAGGGTCCATACAAAGTGCTTTGATTAAACTTAATCTGAAGATAAAGGTGGGATACTAAATTCTGATCTTTTGGTGCAGTAATTGGAAATTCAAGTAAGGATAAAAACAGTGAGTGAAGTCTTATGTTCCTGTTTTTTCATCCAGCAGTGGACAAGGGCATTTTGCACCTAAGAAATCACAAGATAGCCACCTACAGTATTTCTGTGTACATGGATAATATGTATTATATAAAGCACCACTCAGATCCTTATCTTTGTTTTTATTTTATAATTGTTGTATAGATAGTCAATAGATTGACTTTATTTGTTCAGTGTAATTTATTTTTCTTACATTTTTAAATGCCATTAGACCCTTATTTAATGAGTCAGTAGGTTGGTGCAAGTCCAGTTGCAAAAACAGAACTCTAGATTTAGTTTTGATGACCTTGTTGCTTAGGTAGGCAAACTGGGTCTAGAAATATGTGTTAGACTTTATATTAATTTTAAAATGGGTTTTTAAAATCATAAAAAGATGGACTTCTAAGACTGCAGAAAATGTGTGTTCTTGTTTTCACAAATAGGATGAGCACACATGCATTGGTCACACAACACAAAGAGTGTGAGGAGAACTCTTGTACATTGCAAATAAACAACATTAAATTATTTCTACTCATTACTTCTATTTAGTTCTATTAGAAGAATTATTACATATACTATGTGACTTAAGCAAAGCCACTTTTTTTTAACTGATACCCTTGCTGGTTTTGGACAAAAGTGTTTTGATAAAATCACATGAACTTTTTTTAAAATTTTATCTAAAATATTTGGTAGTCAAGAATTTCACTCTGAAATTTGGTGATATTTGCATGAATCACACAAAGCAAATAGCCTTTTTACTAGGAGTAGGAATTCAGTAAACCTTTTTTTAATAGAAAGCCTGAAGCCAAAACATTACAGCAGAAGTGCTTACCAAAATTCCACGCAATTCTGAAAAATATCAAGATAGGTGGATTATATTTATTATATTAGGTCTCATGTAGGTTGTGAGATGCCTGTGAAGTTACTAGAGTATCAGAAGCTGAACATATTATAAGAAGAGCTTGAGTAGCATATTTGCTTAAGAACTAGATATTTGCACTGAATAGCATAGTTTGAACACTGATAAGGGGGAGAAAAAGTTTTGTTGTTCAACTTAGCTAAATATTAGTGAGAAATAAGAGCTAAATACTTTTTGGGTCATATTGTCACAGCTCTGGGCTGTGGGAGGATAATGCTGTCCTCAATAGCTCTGTGAGCTATACAGAAGAAAACCCTACAGGAGATGGAGAATTTGACAGACGTATTCCACTTTCTACCTACACAACAGAGAAATGTATTCCTGCTAGAATGCTGCACAAGTCAATAGACATTTCTGAACCTAGGAATATCATGATGCAGAAGTCACAATAATGTAGGCATTAATGCATTTACTATACTACTCTTGATTAATACAAGATTGGTATAGGGTTTTAAAACAACTTACATTCACCAGTCCAATGCTGCACATCATTAGATGTGAATATACTTCTTCCTGACAGTCATTGTTATTTATAAGCCTTTGAATATATCTTCCAGAGCTGTGAGGTTTGACTGGACTTTTCAATAGTTTATTTAGCAGTCTGGGAATTTTAATGCCCTGCTTAATAACACTTCAAAATTTGAAAAAACATCTTTGATGACCTGAATCAATAATATGTGAATAATTTGTAATAAACTGTAATCTGTATTAAAAAAAGTACTAATTCTTTTCCTACCCTCCACGGTTTTACTCTGGAGTGAAACCCTCTATGGATTTTAGTCAGTGTTTGTCTCATGATCTTCCTTATTTGATATGAAACATTGCTTTGACTCATTCATAGGCTGATACACTATTACAGCAAAACACTTTAAATCAAGCATGGGACGAAATTAAGTTTTCTTGTCTGCAGTAAGTACTTATGATAAGAAGAAAATTCAGGGCTTGTTTACTCAATTTGAAAAAAAAAGCTCAAAAACTTTTACCATTTATCTTGCCTGTTAAATGCACATGTGACATACAGATTTTTGAAAACACAGCAGTGCACTAATGACAGATTAACAAAATACCGCAACTATATTAGTGCAGCAAGTTTAATAGAGGCAGATCTTTGTCTCCAAGACAATTTTTTTTTCCAAAAACATACAGAATTGTGAGATGGTAGAATTTGCTTAAATGAGATGCTGGTGACTGGCCTACCCCTGAAAATTATTGTCTCCATTGATTAAAAAAGAAGTCAACACCTCTAAGACTGAATATAAATGCATAGCCAAAAGAATTCTCTTTAATCTTTTTTCTTTGGTAGAGGTAGACTGTGGAATTGCAATACCATGGTGATTGATGAGGACCAGCTACAGAACACATATTACTTAGACCTAAGAATCTTGGTTGAATGAATCATTCAAAGCCATAAGTAGCAGATTCCAGTGAATACAGCTTATTCCTGAAAGATTGCTTGAATACAAGATTCTATATATTTCTGAAGATGATGGAGCCTTGAAATTCCAATTAGATCCACCAAATGGCTTCTAAAATATTTTTTCATGTTAAACACATTGCCTATTAAGAAGAGCAAGAGATGCATGTATGGCATCCTTATCTGGCCTATAGCTCACAAAAGAAAAACAGCCCCTAAGGATAAATAAAACTGGCATCAGCTGATTTTCTTCACAGCACAGAACAGAAAACAAGAAAGAGTGGAACACACTGAATTGCCATGGGAGAAGTTAGAGCTGCTTTCACATTTGGCTTGCACTGCCCCAAATGTATTTTTATCGTAGATCATTTCTCACTTCAGTCTCTAAGGCCAGCTCCTCTCCACTGGATGTTAATGTGTTCAGCAGTCCCCAAAGCATATTTAACTGGACCAAACAGTGTTTGCCCTTGAAGAGCTGCTTTTGGAGCATTCCAGAGCTTGACTGTGAACTTGTGGAGCTTCAGCCTTCACGATTTTGTTGTACTTGATCCATCATGCTCTGTGCTACAGTGGAAACACTATGGAAACAAGACATATTGGCTCACAATTCACAATAGTGACATTGAAACCAGCTTTCCCATCTTCTGGAATCATGATCAGCTTAGCTATATGGCACTGAAATGGGAATGATGAGCAGCTTTCAGCCTTTTGTCTGTCTGCTGGAGAAGGAAGTTTCAGCCACAAGCTTCTGAGGAAACCTGTTAACCCATCTGCAGGGCACTCACCTCTGTCCAGGGAGTTTTGGGCTGTGTGCTCACCTGCTGCATGGGAAGAACTGGGTCCACTGTGCTTTAGTCTTGTATCTTGTTTTCCAGAAAATCTGATCTTAAAACAGGATTTTAACTTTCTACAATAGGTCCTTAACACGAAAAAAAGATCCAAGAAAGTAAATGTTCACAATTTAATAACTAAGAAGTTTCTATAACTAATAGCATGGAAGTGTTTGAGCTGCAAAGCTGTCACAGGGTTCAGGAGCAGTGTCAGATTTTCCATGTTATTTCCATGGCAGTATTAAACCTCTTATAACTATATGTAGAAAGTTTTGTTTTCCAAGTGTGCTTGCATAAAATAATGCCTTAATTTTTGGTCACTGTGAGAGAGCAATTGCATCTGTGCATACATATGCATGCAGTCTGGGATTGCCTATGTACTGGCACTGGGAAATTTAAGAAAAAATGGAAACCCACATTTTGCATCAGTTCCTGTAGCTATAGAAAAACATTATTTCAATTCAAATAAAGTTATTTTGGAACTTAAAATTCCAAACTTTCACAGAAATCTACCCTAAGAGAGCTATTCACCATGTAACATATTTAGGAATGGAAAGGGACTTGATGGTTTACAGGGTGCAGTTTGCAGCTGGGAAGGAGTTGGTAGTGGGGTGGGGGAGAGCATCTTGCAATGGCAGCCCCAAGTCAAGACTTTTTCTAGTAACTAGTGAGTGTTTTCCTTGGTTTCAACCCATGAGTTTCCTCACTCCTACGCCTCCCCTTTTCTCTCCTGTCCCACTGGTTGTGTGGGGATGGAGAGG
The DNA here is from genome assembly GCA_013397075.1 of Rhabdornis inornatus. Classification (NCBI taxonomy): domain Eukaryota; kingdom Metazoa; phylum Chordata; class Aves; order Passeriformes; family Rhabdornithidae; genus Rhabdornis; species Rhabdornis inornatus. The sequence goes on along the minus strand of VWZS01005652.1, from coordinate 941,003 downwards.
TGAGCAAGCACCTTCGTGGGTCCCACCTGCTAACAACAGCCTGGGTCAACAACCCACAGATAGCAATTCCAAAATTCTTTGTCATTTTAGTCATAGATGTGGAATTTGTGTAATTTTTAAGCATTTTTTCCCTAATACATACAGTGCATAATGTATTTTCAACTACTAATTTTCAAGGGCCAATCGCTAATCCAAAAGAATTTCCCTATCCAATAACTACCACTTTTTTTTTCCTTTCCTTTCTGAAGTATAATAAAAATGCAATTAAAAAAATCCATTCTTAGCTGTTTTATATCGAGATTCCTGACTGTTCTGCTAAAGATAGCAGCCTCTTGCTTTAACCTTTGTGGTGGCACATTAGTCTGTTCAACCACAGCACCAAAAGGCTGGATGATAGCCCTTTTATATGGTAGGCAGTTCCATTTTTTAGCAGGTATTTCCCATTTCTCTTTTTCCAAACAGTTTAGCTCAACTCATTTTCTACCAGACTATCAGTATAGCAGCATAAAGCAGTAATGATTCTTAATTAAAATACAGGGCTACATGCAGTCTAATTTGAGCCGAATCCAATTGTGAGAGAAGAATTTTAGTGGAATCACACATTTTTTGTATCTCGGAGCTAGTAAAGTGAGTTAATGTAATTGTCATTGATATGACATTAAGATGTTAGGGTTTCCAGAACTTACACTGCTGCAACACAGAGATAAAATATGAATTTAGTTTCCTAGTGTGTTGTTGCCAAGATTTCAGCAATAAATAGAAGAGTACAAAACACACATGCAGCAAAAATTCTTGTTAAACTTTTGCATAAATTTGCAACCAATCTTGATTATAGTTTATTGCTCTTCTAAAAATTACATACAGCAGGTATATTGGTAAAATGTATTTTGCATTGTAAACATTAAAATTGCACTCCTCTGCTTGTTGAAAAGACAGTATTTTGTTCTTCTGAAGCAGAAGTTCTTCATACTTATTTTGACTTATTAGATAAATATTTAGATGAGCTTTATATATGTAATAGAATAGAATAAGACTATTTTTATTTTATCTTATAAATAATAAGATTTATTTTGATTGGTGTGACTGGTCTTAATAAAGAGGCTTAATAAATATCAGAGGCTATAACTTCTAAGAGTACTTTTCAAGCTTACTTTTTACATAACAAAATTGATATTTCATTTCATTTTGACACATGCAGTCATGATTCCATAATCTTATCTGGAACATAAAATTTAGTGCACCTACTCAAATCCAAATGCTGAAAATAACTATAGATATCCACCACAACCTTAGAGCAAACCTGAAAAAAAAATCTTAGTTATTTATTCACAAATAATTATACTTTACTACTAGTCTTCTTAAACCAATTGTAGTTCACCACATTGTTCTCATTTATTAATTGATTTTTTTTAAATTGTTTTTCTGAATGTTTAATATTAAATATTAAAAGAATGAGGATTAAAATTTGATGTATAAAATATTTGAAAATATACGGAGTATAGCTCAGATCCCTTGCCTATATCTTGGCATAGAAAATTACACATAAGAAATATTTTTTTCTGCATCCCAGAGAAGGGATTATAACTCATTTTCACTTTGAAAATGAATCAGAAAAGTGTGCTTTAAATCATGTTTTCATATTTAAAAATAAAAACCATGAAATATTACTTTTACTGGTAGAAGAGCTGTTACTTAAATATCCCATTTTACTTGATTATTTCAGCATAAAGTCATTTCAAGTACAAACTAAAAATCTTAAAAAGTGTCCTGACCTCCACAGATTTCTCCTTTCCAAATATTTCTCCTTGATACTGCTTCTCTCACAATCTATCATCAGTACTTTACCATAG
>VWZS01005652.1:765873-939114 GCA_013397075.1 Rhabdornis inornatus | reverse complement strand
TTCCCTTCCCTTCCCTTCCCTTCGATTTTTTTCCCCATTAGAAACCTCACATCCGTAGCAACACGTTCAACTGTTTTAAAGAACAAGCCCAAACAAGTGAGCACTGCACAAGTTCACATAGAGCAGCCACCCAAGGAGCAGCATTCACACTCTGGTCAAGCTGGTAGGCTGATGCAGGTGTGCAATGCCCTCTGCCCCCCAGAAGCTAGGAGAGTATACATTTGATAGAGTGGAGAGAGAAAGCCTGCAAAACCACTGGAATAATGTCCTCCACAAAACTCTGTGAGAAGGAAGAGAAGAAAACAGCCTTGCATCAACAGACCATGTGACCAGAATTAACTCGGTCCTGAATTAACTACTCTGGAATGTCTTTGTTGTGCTTTCAAATTACAGTTAACACAGTGTTAATTTGGTGTCCTTTTGGATTTTTAAAATCAGTAAGAGCTTTTGCACAGACTTTTGGAGATGCATTACTGCATTGCCGTACTTTGAAAGCACTTGTGGGGCCAGATTTTTGCCATGTGTCCTAGTCACTTATTTGTGGTGTCTTCTAAAAGCATGGTGGTGGCTTACTATAAGCCAGATGACCACTTTAAAGCAAACAGACTTTCCTGAGATTGCCCGGTCCATTCAGAATACTGCCAGTAATTGCCAAGAGCTGGGAATCTGAGGAGGATCAGAAAGGATATTTTTGAACAGCTTTGAGCAGACAAGGCATCCCAGATGGCTGCTCCCTGTGGGAGCACAGCACCACACAAGAAACTCTGCAGCTGTAGAGCATGGGTTCTGCTGCCATTCTGGGATAGAGGGATGCAGTCCAAGGCCACGACCTAGCACGTGTGTACCTGCTTCCAGCAGCCTCCTTTCCTGACAGCCTTCTGGCTGACCAGTTTGGAAATGTCTCACCAGTGTGATGGGTCATAGTTCAGAGCTCTTACTGAACAAAGTCTTATCTCAGCAGGGATTGTGGTAGCTTGGTGTTGGGAGCAAGGCAGTCTCTTCTGGCTCCCATTTCTCACCAAACCCGACAAAAGCCTGGCTAATGAGTCCAGCTGCTACTGAGCTGGGACTATACTCCCATAAGTTTTCTGCCTCTCACGCTGAGCACTTGCAGTAACTTTTGCTCAAAAATATGTTTCTACATGCTATAATGTCCTTTTGTGTTCTATGGCAACTCTCTTTGTGTCATTTCTTACGTGTCTGTGACCAGAATCATCACCATGGCACAGAAATTATCTTTGTTCTTACATCAGAGATTAATTTGCTTCCTAAAGCCTGTGCCATGATTGAGACATTACTCATTAAGAACCAGAGGTCTGCATTTTTGTCTCCCCCCTATAGGCATGGAACCAAATTGTTTTCAGAACATTCAGCTGAAATCCGTACTCTTAAATTAGGTTGTTGCCCTAATAAATCCTTCCTAACTATATATCCAGAGATCTGATTAAAATCTAATCTATTTGACGTTATAATTAAGCCTCACATCTAGTTTACAGTTTTATAATTACAGCTCTGCATCCTGAGAAAAATCAGAGGTCTCTCTTGTTCAGCTGAGGGATTGGAACAGTTCTGCTGAGAGCATCCAAAGGGACGCAGAGCTGATCTTTACACATACGTCAAAGACAGATAAATGCTGCTGAAAGAGGCCCTTGCTGATGAGCAGATCTGCCCAGACCTGCAGATGTGTCCTGCGGGAGCCACGGGACATATGAGGGGGAGAGGTGGAGACTGATTTTTCAGTGCGAATTAGCAAGTGAATGGCTGTGACCAGAAACAACACAGGCTGATTCTTTTTCATCAGTATGGTATGATCCAGCTCTCTTCAAAAGCCTACTGTTGCCTTTATTTGCCTAACTGTTGCCTTTATTTGCCTAATTTTCATGTTATTCATTTTTCTAGCCAGTTTTTGCTTTTCCATGTTTTTGAAAAGCAAGGGAGGGCACAGGAAAAGAGGAGAGCTGCCCATAAAACCTCAAGGTTTTTATGTGACTCTGAACTTACTTAAAATGTGCCTGGAGGAGATGGAATTTTATTCTTTTTCTTCTTCTGATAACAATGAGTCTGAAATTATTTAGAAAGTAAGCAGAGAAAACTGAGATACAGAGTCGCTTCTACTACACATCCCAGAAGAGAAGCACCCATCTTCCAGTAAGAGGCACAAAAATCCCTCACATTTTCCTTGTCAGACTGCCATACTTTCAGTATGCACAGCTTTCTCCTCTTAATTCAGAAGTTTCCTTTAAAGACCATTTACCTACTTGCTTACCTGTTAAACACCTACATGAAAAGCAGTATTATAGTTTTCACCACTGTTATATTGTTTGTACTAAGCGTGAACAAAGGCACATGGGCAGAGAAAAAACAAACAAACAAACAAAAAACAAAACAAAACAAAAAAACAACCAACCAACCAACCAAAAAAAAAACACCAAACAAAAACAAACAAACAAGCCTGGTATTCATATTGTGTCCACTTGAAAACAAAACGTCCAGGTATCCATTTCAGCTCCTCTGTAGTTCAGGTTTCCTTTCAAAGCATACCAGAGATTTCTAAATCACCTTTTTCCCAGGTCCTTCTGTACCAGACCCATAGTCAAAAATTTCCAACTGATACGTCTTTAAAAGAGAGAAAAGTTTTATCAGATTATAAACTTCAGAAAATTTCTGGTCATGGTAGAAAGATAATTTTCACAGCTGTTATGTGGCAGACTGACCCATACCTTGGCTGCATTTTAGGTGTCCCAAAAGCCAGTGGTGGTTTGCATTTTATTGTCTGTTCAATTCAATTGCCATTACTCAGGTTACATAGCATCATTTTGTTAGAAGAACCTTTACCTCTGTATTACACAGCAGGATGAGGAACCTGTACTGATCAAATATTTCTCCCGTTTAAACAGATGGTGTGCTACTCTTCATTACCCTGGAAAGCCTCTCAAGTCATCCTAATTTCACTCTTTGCTTTTCACTGTTAAAAAAAAAAAACAATTGGAAAGAAAAAAGTAAAGCTAAACGGCATTATAGTTAGTTCTCCAAATAAACCCATTTGTCAGCTTTGGAAATTATATTGCTTTTAGAAAGTCTGGTTCTTCCATACATAGCATTTTTATTTGATTTCTGCTGTACTATAGACATCTTCCAAAAAATTTAAAATATTTTCTTGTACTTTTGTGATCAGTTGCTTTAGTGCCTCCAGACCTCTTTCTTAGTGAATGTGAAGAATTTTAAAAGGCTATTTTGATATGCATTAGAAAATCTCAAATAAAGCATTTTCTCTGCTTTAACATGATATTGCTGGCTCTGTTTACCAAAATACTGTATGCATTTAGGTGTTGCACTGAGGAGAATGGGAAGTATCCTCTTATCAGTGCCTTCTCCAGCTGAAATCTCATTTCCTTTTTAGTGCATGCTCCTACACGGTGATGCCCTTTTGTAAATGTATTTCTAAGTATTTGCAATTCTAGAGTTATCTACCCTTTTTATCAGGCAAATATATATTTCAACATGATATTAAGTGCTTCCTTTTCTGATGGGAATTGGTTGTGCAGACATATACACAGTTCTAAAATTTGGCTTTATTTCCTGCATATGGTCAATCACATTCAAATTCTATTTTACAACACAGACTAACCAGTACACAAAATGAACTTTGTATTACCTTTGTGATCTGCAAAATATTCTGCAGTAAGACAAATAGAGTTTGTCTTGTCTATTTTAATTGGTAATATGCACATTTTGCTCCATGAGAATCAACCCCATTTGTTTCTTACAGACTGCTCTAGTTTTCTTCAGTCATGTAATTCATCTTGTGATTCTTGGGGTGTCCTGCATAGGGCCAGGAGTTGGACTCAATAATCCTGATGGCCCTTTCCAACTCAGCATATTCCATGATTCTATGATTCTCTTTACTTATCCAACTTCTGTTTCCCTATATGGGGCATGAATGAATAAAATTCATGTGTTCTGTTACCTTCCTACTACAGACACAGAGGCAAAGTTAATGTAATGTCATCTAAAAAAACCATTTGTCAAAGCTTGTTGTCTGAGGTCAGTTTCACTCAAAGTCACCCTTTCCTACTGGGAGCCCAAGAGCCAGTCACTGTTGTCTGTCTCAAATACAGGTCTGCACAGTGAGATGGCAATTAAAGTTAACACAAGGAAGTTTGATCTCCTTCTTGCTATTTGTCCTCCATTTACTTAGATCAGTCTGAGTTTCTCCTTTATCCTATTTCCTCTGTGTTTTAGCACAGGTGAAGAAGCTTTGCCCTGCAATTAAGCTTGAAAGAACTGGGAAAAAGGATATTTAGATAAGTCAATAATGATTATTTCTAAACTCTATTCCCTCCATGAAATTAATTTAACCATAGCCTGCTCTGAGAGGCTCAGACTGAGACAATTCTCCTTACCCGTTGTGTTGTGCAACCAGGAAAACCTTCACACTTGGTTGTATTGTGTTTGTCTAGACTCTAGGCTTTTTTTCATATCAATACTAACACTACTGGGAAAGGGTTAAGCAATTATCTAAATCTCTAATTCAATAGGGCACTAAAATTTTATATATAGAAGTATGGAAATATGAGTGTGTGTGGGGGGGTATGAATATTTAAAGTAAATAATAAGACTCACATAACATTAAATTCTAATAGAGTGTTCTGCACTACTGGTTTATGTAGCCCACCTTTTAAATTGTTTGACAACAACAGATACTCATATTCATGTAAAAGTAGAAATTAACCACACTTAGTAAAATTCTGTCACTGCTTGGTGAGACAAAACTGGCTTCTAAAGTCTGAGTCTCACCTATAACTATGTAACAGCATCCTGAGGAAAACAACAGGACAAAATGTGTTCAAAAAGCAGGATTATTAGGAAGTAAAAACATGTTGTTTATGATTCAGTAATATTCCCTGCACACTGACTGCTGGATTGGAATCCACAAAAATGGGTTATAATGGAAGCATAATGCGCAGTGCCTTCATTTAACAGTTTTAATTTTTCCTTAATACTAAAATTCTGCATTTTTAGAGAGAATATGTAGCAAAAGATGGAAAGAGAATGAATAAATCCTCAGTGCTAAAGCTTTGTGCACTCCTGCCATTATTTTAAAGGTATTTATAGTTGAATTTCCACAGGGAAAGTAGTTATGTATAAAGCTAGATATAACTTGTGATAACAAAATAAAAGAAGGAAGTATGGAAAGTTAGGAAAAAAAAAAGAAAAATTATTTTTAAAAAATAGAAAGAAGATGCTAATAAAAAAAGTGCTGGTACTATTTTAAACACTCTGTATATAACGTCTTTGCTATTTATTCACTTTCAGAAGTCAAAATGGTCATCTAATTAGTTTCTCCACTATCTGATAAACATTTTTTAATGAAGGACTGACACGTAGGAGGACTAAAAACATTTTATCTAGCTAATGAGAACAACAAATTAAGCATAACAGTCCAAGTGTAAAATAAATCCAGTCACTAGGGTCAAGTGCTCCCTGTGTGCACAGGATTTTCAAAGGAGTTATAACTAGGTAATTTCTATTGTGTTCTATGATGAACATTTGAATGCAAACCTTCTTTTATTAATGATATTTCTTTATATTCATTAACAAAGTCTTGTGAAATAGACAACTGTACAAAGTCAGCATCATCCTGAGCAAAATGAAGCAGGAAAGAGGAAAGCAGGAGAATGAGTAACATGTGAGCAACATCTAGTGGCTAACATCTCATTATGAAGCCTGGAGCCATTGGGCATTATTTTAAGCCTTTTTTTGGCACTGAATGCTTCTGTGAGGAAACGAAGCACATGAGGTGAAAAGGCAGTACTGCCTGCTGGTGCAACCTCTGAACTAAAAGTTCCCAAGAGGACCTCTTGACTCTTTCTTCACTTTGTGGCCTCAGGTAATAAACTGCATTTCAAGGATAAGCCAATACCTGCTCATGACTCTACTTAAGGTTCACTGGAAAGGGGATGTGACACAAAGCCATTCTTTGTAGTGTGCACCGTAGCACTGTGACTCCATTTCTTCAGTGGGCTGGAACTTGTCTGTAACAGCCGTTTCCAGATGTGTGGTAAAAGAAGTGGGGGAAACACCCCATCCTTGATTTCTGAGAGTAATTTCCATTCTGTCTGAGCAGTTGCTGAACTCACATACCAGCCACAGGTTGTACAAATGAGGAAAATGATCCTACTATAATCCTTTACTCTAATCCTGCCTTTCATGTGTTCTTTTCATCAAAGACATTAAACTGATGATATTTAAAAGCTATAGACATAGATGATTTAAAGATAGCTCTTTTAAAGAAATTTCTGATTACTTTGTACTGCCACAGAAACAGGCAATCCAAGTAATTGAATAACCCATAATCTTGTCACCTTATCCTACTGGAGAAACAGAGCAGCTGTAGAGAATGAGAACTCAGTGTTATTCTACCTAGCAGGGGGAAAAAATCGGTCCACAATCATAAATATTTTTTGCACCTTATAATAGAAAAACAATATATTGAATATCCATAATATATATAAACAATATATTGAATGTCCAACTCTTAAAGCAATGTTAAAAGAATACAGTGAAAAAAACACAGTATGCTCTATGCAACTATTCTAGGCTATCTCATTTCAAAAATTTTTCAGATTTACTAAATAGCTGATTCTGCACATGTAAAAAGTAGGAAATATGAAGTATGAGCACAGGCATCTCAGCTAATAAAAAATCTGGAAAAAAATTACATTTGTCACTTCATGATTGTACCTTATAAGGTAACAGTGGGTGCATAATTTATTCTGAAGTTATAGGTTTTTTATCAAGAATGTTAGTTTTTCCTACACTTTGTCATGATCTCATTCACAGTTCCTTCAAGCAATCATTTTCTGTTGCTACTGAACCAAATCCCACTCCTACAGATCTGCTTACATTTTTTCTAGCTATAGGCCAAAAGTGGGTAACAACATGCCTTCCTTTAGCAAGATTTAGCTAAAATTGTCATAAAAATAATGTAACTTCCTTGTTTAAAATATTTTACATTTAAACCATATCTCTTACTACCACTTTTTGAGACAGAATACTGCTGTAATAGGAATACATGTTGGAGTACATCTTATAATGTTCTTACCTTCTTATTTTTCAGTGGATTACTGTTCACAACCTTGTCACTGGAGTATTGCCTTCTTCTGCAGTTAGAGAAGATCCCTTTTTCCTTCTCTTTTTCAAATCCTCGAAGCCTTATTAGAAGTTGAGAAGCATCCCTGTGAAGACTGTGATCTGGAGGGTCAACACACAGTCCTCACTGAGAATCCTGGAGGAATAAGTCTCTCCCTGCAGTTACATAAGGGTGCATGGAGACAGAATACTACATGACTTCATTGACCTATTCTATATTATGGAGGCCTTCTAAAATAAAATAATTATAATAGATGCTGTCAAAGGACACAACTTGTGCACTAAGATCAGTTCCTGTGCAATGAATCTGGAGTCACACATTCATTTTGCTGGGTTTTGATGCACAGAAACAGACCTGTATGTCAGACTCTCTTACTGAATGTCCAGGTAGGATTCCAGTGTTTGTCAGAGTAGTTTTCATAGTTCAGTGGGACAGCTGAACTCCAGTACCTATCCTGTTCCCTTTGGAAATGCTGAAACCACAAGAGAAACAAATAACAATGAGACAGCAGAACAAGTTTGGAGGCCCCTTGTGCAAGTCAAAACTTGCTGGCGCAAAGCTGGACAGATTCCCAGAGGTCTCACTCAACCCTCGTTAGCTAGAGACATATATTTTGTGGAAATGCACACAGTCATTTTAAACAGTTTCTTCTCATTTGAAATGCAAAGGCCTCTCCCCATGCTGCTAAGCCCATCATAGTTTGGCGAAAAACACACTTTGCAGAATGTGCCCTTTAATTTTACAATACATTGAACACAACACCTTTTATTCCATCTTACTCTTCTTTTGGGAAAACAACTCTGCTTGTCTTCAACTAATAAAAGTAATTGAAAAGCTATTTAGAAATTTTCCTTGTTTTTTGTTGCATGTCCTCCTGGCAAGCTTTAAGATGTGACCAGTTGCAGAAGACATTCCCAGGTGACTTCACTAAACAGTTGTCATGCCCATGACAAAAGCTTTCCCAAGAAAAAGGAAAATACTTCTATATTTACTCTGAACTGTGAACTGCTATCCTTTGACATCCCACTGTATCATGGATTTAAAAAGAATAACTGGGAACCTGGCAGGCCCATTCTGGATGGGAGGCTGTACAAAATGACTTCCAGACCACCCCTCCATTTCTTTAATTCTGTGAAAAAATCCCGCACTGACTCTCCAGGCTCATGAATCAGCCCAGAAAGGAATCTAGCTAGAAGCAGAATTCAGGACCTGAACAGATTCCCAGAACTGTAGTTTCCTTCATTGCAGACCCTCAGAATACATCATCTAATTGCCTCCTAGCCTCAGCTGTCATTTTTAGTCCTTTATAGAAAAGTTCTGAGTGAACTCAGAAATGGACTACTCATTTTTCTGCAGGCATCTGTCAGATCTATGGAGTTTATGCCATATTGGAAGGCTTTTTTTTCAAGGGTCAACAACCTTATCAGACAGTGCCAAAGAAATATAATCAAAGACCAATGACACTAAATTGCAATAGATTCTAAATTACATGTTTTGCACCTTTAAAGGTGATTCACAATTTTCTAGCTCCTCAGCTGACATGTTTAAAATTGGTGCTTCAAAATGTCTGCCTTTTAACATCCAGCTGCTGACCTTAAACCTGTTATTTGTGCAAAAGGGAAAAAAGAAAAAAAGCAGGAGGGGAAAAAGAAGTATTACATGAGGAAAGACTGTGGTAAAATAGCAGGATAAAGGGACAAACAGAAAAGAAATGTAGAAATGTTCAAAAACAGCACAGGTCAAAAAAAAAGGGAAAAAGCAATTAAAATTGAAAGATAATGGGGAAGGTGAATGGAAATGCAGCAAAGCTAATGCAAGAAAACACTGCCTTATTGAAGATCTTTTTTTACTAGAGGAGGTACATTTTTCTCTATATATTCATGTTCTGTAGTTAATATTAAGATGATACTTTGAGACAATATTCAAGCAATATAAATATGTCTTAGTTCTAGTTGTCACTCTTAGTTCCTATTATCTCTGTGCGTTCACTGGTCTTTTTTGAGTCTGAACTGTTTGAGATATGACTGAATACCCAGAAATTTTTTTTAGGGAACTTATTCCTTGGAAATTTTACTATAAAAGAAAACTGGTATACAGAAGGATAGAAGGAGGATCTATGATTTTTATATCTAAAAGTTCATGATGTCATGTACTTCAGAAGAGTCCAGGATGTAAAAAGAAAGGCTTGGGAAATCTTCCTAGTGTATATGAGTACTTGATGAAAGAGACTAAAGAACATGGGGAACAACTCTTCTCAGTCATTCCAGTGAAAAGCCGAGAGGCAATGTGCATAATTTAAAATACAACAAATTCCATTTAGACCTAGGAATTGCCCAGAGGTTGTGAAGTCTGCATGGCTGGAGATAATCAAAACACGACTGTGCAAGGCCAAAGAATAACAAAAACAAGACTAGAAACACTCAGTGTCCCTTTCCAACCTCAAAGATTCTGTGATGTTAAGAGACTGGGTCTTGGGAGAGTCCTGTTTGGAAGTAGACTGAGTCTAGATTTGGCTGGCAAAGCAGCAGAATAGAAAAGGAAAAAGAAGAAAAGACTGGGAAAATGATAAAAGATACTTGGATTTGGATAAATCTTCAGAGCAGTTCTAAGAGGTGATTCAAATAAAATGACACTACTATGAAAACTGAGCATGATTACTCTTGGTGAAGATCTCATACCCTAAAAGGCATATGCAATCTCTGGTTTTGTTTCAGGGAACATCAAAGACAAGGCTGTTGCATGAGAGGGCAGAACTGGAAAACAAGAATGACCACATGGACAGAAGGAGATAAATTTAGACAGAAGAGTGGAGGCAAGGCTATGACGTAGGACGAAGGTCTACGTATGAGACAGGATTGAAGACAGGTCTCTGTTTACAAAGTCTGCTCAAGGTCCATCTGGAAACAAGGCTGGAGACTCTGGGGACCAGAGACAAGTACGCTTACAGCACGGTTGAGGGAAGCAAACAAGGCTCAGATGTGAACTTAAATGGACCAACATGCAGAGTAGATGTGCATGGACACTCCAGATGAGTGTGCAGGGGGTTAAGGACCGTTTGTGCACACAGAGCCTGATATGTTGAGACTTTCCTGTTTTGATGCACAGCTTGGAAGACCTTGTTTTCATTAAATATTGTGCTGATATCACAAATGTTTAAAAGAACAACCAAAACACAGTGATTCAATCATGATATTTACCTTGATCACCACTAGAATCCTTAGGACTACTACTATTTGTGTCACTGATAGTAGATTTTTGAGACCAGTAGAGACAAGGGTCTCAGGGTTTACCCTTATGGATCAGTTCATCCACACTGTTGTTTACAGGTGTAAGACATGCAGTTACCTAATCAAAATAAAGACTGGTGAAGAGTGAAAGCATATTCCCTGGAAAAAGAGCAGAAATTTTCCCCGCTATACTCTATGTAGCATCCATGGAGTGTTCATGAACTGAAATTATTTTCAAAATTAATTTTGGTAAGTTTTTCACTAGGCCATCAAAAAGTATATCCACGAGCAAAGAAAAAAGTAACTACTCTATTATTTAGTTCCAATATTGGTATAGTTAATAATGCACATGTTTCTTATCATCTTATTGTCAGAACTTGCATGATTCATTTCCAGAATAAAAGTAAATCTTCTCTTCGGCCTTAGGTAAAACACTGACAGAGAGTATTTCATTCCCACCCTTTACACTGATAGGAAACTGACCCATAATAAAGGCTATCATGCAAATTATTTGATAAAATTAAGTAATGTCAATAACTTCTCTTCCCAAATATTTCAATTTGAAGCATGGTTTGAAATCCTGATGCTTCAATTTATTATCTCATTTACTGAGCAGAAACACTTTGGGTGCAATAATAAAGTACAGTTTTGCTTATCCAGCAGTATAAGATTCTCAGTAATAACTCTCACACAGGAGCATTTTTCCTTTTTTTTTTGGATAATACTCATCTTATGCAAATACATTTGCTCCAACTGAATCCTTTTAGAAAAGTACTAAAACAATTTCAAGTCCAAGTCAATTATCAGTCATGTGTGTAAATACGAGCTGAATTTGAAAGAATAAGTTAGAGAAAAAAACACAGGGATTTTTGAGCTTTCTGCTCTTTTTTCTTCCATGAAAAGATAATACAGTTAAAAAGGTCACACTGAAGCAGGCATAAGAGTGAGAGATGTCAAAATAAAGACAATGGTAAATTGACACATTGCTATGGTATTTCTGTATGGTCTTATTTTACATTGTCTAGAAAATGGTTCCTTTTCTCTTAGAAGGAAATCCTCCCCACACACATATTAAAACAGATGATAATGACTCCTAGAAGAGTGAAAAGCTCAATCAGTTATGTGAAGATCTATTACAACAGCATATGTTTTTGAAAGATTAATTCAGTGTAGGATGAAATACTTAATAGCTCTATTTTTCCTCAGATGCATCTGAGATAAGAAACGAATTCTAAGAGTTTTATCCCACATAACAGGCAGACACTGATGACTCACTTCCTGACACCATTGAAATTAGCATTAATATTTATCATGCAAAAAGTGTAGTAACAAACTTTGGGTTTATAATCTATTTAAATTCAATTAAAGTGTCATCTAATAACCATAATTAATTTTTCTGCAAGCATGCATCCACTCAAAGGTCACATTCCTTCTGCCATTCTCTGGCATTTTGTACACTGAGATAAAATACTTTGTGGCTCTATCTTAATTCACATATTTTATTCAAGTCAATAGATGATTGTTCAGGGCAAGGAACAAGGAGCATCTCAAATTATGTCACTCCTCAGTAGTTGCTTGAGAGCAGTTTAGCCACCAGCACTGAATATTTTGCCTCCATGCCTGCCAGCCTAAAACAGTATTTAAACCATGAACAGAAGAAACCCACAATGAATAACAAAAATCAAGGGAACTATGGTTAGTTTATGAGGAAAATTTCAGGCAATAAAATAGGACCAATTATTTGAAGGAACAAGATTCAAATGTGAGCCCTCTCAGAAATATATCTGGAAGTCCATTCTCATAATAGATCAGTGTGGAAGACTTTTAAAAAAATATTTCTCTACATTTCTCTAAGGACTTGCATCTATAAATAAGAAAAACAAACCAAATTTTTGAGGAGACTGTTCTATCTATGGATTGCACTTAGGACAGTGCAAAAAGAAACACATTTCAGACATCCAAGGAGAGAACTGTTCAGACACCAGCCTAGGGACAGCAGAAGTGGCAAAATTCCACCAAGGAACATTAAAAAGCAAAACTTCTGTCATATAGGAGGACAACATAGAGACAACAGTTAAAGATAAATTGCATCCTTTCATATGAACTCTTGACATTTTCTGGATAAAGGGTCAAGAATTCTTTAAGTTTGAAGAGCCATGTTTTCCTAGAATTAATTATTATTCACACAATGCATCCACACATAGGATTTAACTAGAAATAAGTATTGAATTTTCAAGGATAAATTTTGCACTTGCATGGGTGCTAGAACTATGAAACAAAGTTTAAGCCACCATATTATCTCATTATCTTTTAGTTTCTTATGCTACCTTCTACCTGACAGTAACTCAGAACTCAGCGTGTGTGGCATGACTTATCTGCCCTGTATGGGTCAATCTTGTCATAACCACTCTCCCAGAATGAAAGCACCCCACACTTGTCCATCACAGTGCTTTGTTTATCTCAGTGATGACTTCAATCCTCGCTGCAAACAATACAGTTGTGCCTGTAGGGAGGTACTAGATTTTCCCATAAAGCTACTGACTGCTATCATAAAGCTTTTGTACACCTCCTTTTATGGGGTCTAGATCAACTGGGTGGCTTACAAATGAAACTTTGAATTCAAGGATGTGGAAAAATGCAGAAAGTTCACAGTAGCCTGCAAAGCACAAAAGCTGTACCATTTTCTGAGGTAGAAATAAAATACACTTTCCTCTATTCTTGATGTCAGATCTCACCAGTAAAAGAAAATATAGGTATGGCAATGTGTTAAAAGTCACAACTGTACATTTCAGTATCTCTGGTTTCATGAGATAGTACTCAGTTTTGATACTCAGTCATTTCTCTTGCTGCTTCTTAGCTGGCTGGGGCTTAAAGACACATAAGACACAGTTGGTTAGGTTACCCTATCACTCAGCTGGACCTTTACAATGTTCTCTGTAAATTAATTTGTTCGATTCGGAAGGCTGGCTATATAAAATAAATGTGTACTGTATAAAATCACTATTTCTATTAAAGTAAAAAAGCAATACTGTATATGAAAAATTCTGTTGCAGTTCCAACAGTGTAAATTATCTGAAAGCCATTAGCGTATTTCTATTTGAAGGTTATTGTACATAAAATGCATTATTAACTTACTAAATGTTATTGAAATGTACAGTTAAAATAATGTGATTAAACGACAGTGACTCTAAGCTCAAATTGTCCTTTCCATTATAAAGTATAGTTTTCCTTTTTTAACAGACTATAGAAGTGCTTAGTTTACTAGCAGGAAAAATTTTCATTTTAAAAAGAAGATTTTACTTCTCTCTCAGCTGGAATTATTCAGTCATGGTAAAATCTTTCAAGCATTTAAGGAATAAAGAATAAACTTGAATCAAATATATTAAAATATGTTTTGACATTTTTAATCTACCGATGGTAGAAACTGATTTGTGGAAAATCACAGAATCATTTAGGTTAGAAAATACCTCTAAGATCATCCAGCACGACATTAACCCAGCACTGTCAAGTCCACCACTAAACCATGTCCCTCAGTGCCACATCTACATATCGTTCGAATACCTCCACAGTGACTCCACAACTTCTTTGGGCAGCCTGTTCCAATGCTTGACAACTGCTTTGGTGAAAAAAAATTTCCCAATATCCAATCTAAATCTCCACTAGCATATCTTGATGCCATTTCCTCTTGTCCTACCACTTGTTTTTTGGGAGAAGAGACCAACCCCCACCTCACAAAACCTCCCTTCAGGCAGTTGTTGAGAGCGATAAGGTCCTGTGAATATGACATCCCACAGAGGCATCCTCAACACACAAGGAAAACAACAGACCAACAGGGATGTTGGACCTTGCAGAGCTCCAACTGCATCCTTGTAGTAGAAGATGCTGACAAGCTTAATGTCTGCTTTTGTACCAGTGCTGAGCAAGCATCCCTCACACTTGTGACTGGCAGTGTGCGTAAGCTACATCCAAACACAGAGCCATGCACATGGAGTCCTCACTGTGCACCAAAACTATTAGGGGCAGCATCTTGCAAACACGCTCTTTTTTGCCTTGCTTTTTTGAGAGAAGGGAGTCTGACTGGGTGACAAGAAAGGTGTGTTACAGTTCCCTAGGTGGGTCCCTTCTCAGGATGGTCAAGGAGTCATTGCTACAGAAAAGACCTTGGCATACACTCACTCTTGATTCAGTCTAGAAGAGGTTGCAAAGGGTGTTCAGAAGTCACAGTTACTATGTTTGGGCACTCTGGCAGCTTTTAAACTTCAGGAAATTAACAGACCTCATGAAAACTTGGTCTTGCTGCTTTCCACATAATCAAATCTTCAAAATGCTGACTTCATTTTTCATTTTACTTATCTCCTGCAAATCTTCTTTTGCAAAGCCTCTACTTCTTGCAGATCAGGTTTTTCAAAGGATGTAAATATTATTTCCCTAGTGACATATGACCTGAATGTCACTGTTGCATTTATTCTGGTTTGTGTTTATGTTGGGGTAGTACTACAGAGAACCAACCACAGACCTGTGTCCTGTGCCACATAAAACAAAGCAGTGTCTGACTCAATGATCTTACATTTGCAAGTGTGTGTTGTTGAGTGACTCTGTGGAAGACATCTATGTTAATATGTAAAGTCAAAGAGGCAAAGCCTGGTATTTCTTGTGTATACTTGAATAACTCAAGTAATACAATTTCAGTTATCTATGAAGTATCAACTCACAAGGACTTTGAAACAAATCAAGTCTTTTAGGTCACCTGGGAAAATCCACTAAGTTTTACCCTGTTCCCTGCAGTAAAACATTAAATTATGGAATGGATTATTTACAGCTTCAGCGGTCTCCATCTGTTCTTATTTTGCAATACTAACATTGTATGCACACTTCTTTATACCTCACTTGATCTGGTATCTGTCTCCCATTCTTAATAGTTCACTTCCAGCTTCATAATCTGTTAATAAGTAGCCGATTCCCAAAGTGATGCCTACCAGAGCTCTTCAATGATCCTTGTGTACATAAACCACTGGCTAACCATACAAATGTTACAACAAGTAAGTAAAATTGTGAATTTCTAGACAGCTTTGAAATCATTAGTCTTATTTATAACATTGTTGCAACAGCTGTTAGGCATCTGAAACTTGAGTTGGTGGTAATTGTACAATACACTAGTCAAGAACATGTTTTATTAAATCAGAGCTGTATTGAAAACCAGTTCAAAATATGTACATATTTTTATATTAAGACTGGGAAAGAAATATAGAAGCTCTTTTTGTTGGTTTTGGTGTTACTAACAGTTAGTTAGATATGCACAACATTCAGGGGTGATCTCATCTTTTTAGCATCTCTAGTTTTCCCACTCTTTCCTGACTGTTAAACAGGCCACATGCAACATAAGATCAAAGGAAAAACTAATATTTCTTTCAAGAACAGTACATACTATACATTAATTGAGTTTATTTACTTAAGTCAAAGGTGTTCACAAATGACAGAAAGGAAAGCAAACAAAAGATTCTTCATTAAAAATAAGCGACAAGGAATGACAGATTTCAGGTTTTAAGTGGAGAAACATCATGCAATTTCTTGATGTTTTTAAGACATCAAACATGGAAAGTCATGTGTCCTGTTCCTTTTACCCTAATCCTAGTCAAACATATGCCAAAAGCCTGAGTTTGGGCAAATGTTCAAGCCATTGTACTTCATCTGAACTTGTTTATTCAAGAAGCAATGACCAACTGCTAACACTGTTGTGGTCTCGTGGGTCTGCAGGCCACCCTTTGTTGCTGCTGGCTTTCATTGTCAGCCAATGGACAGCAATACCCTCGAGGAAAAAGGAACTTACATTCTTGATTTTGTTAGGATATCTTCTAATGGTTGTGTTGCATGTTGTGTTTCACTGCAGTGACAGCTGCAGTGTCTTGCACTGGGCGATGTGTATTTCACAAAATGCTTGTTCCCAGTACTGCTGCTTGAACTGGGCAGTGTTCAACCATATGTTTATTTACTCCAGAGTGGTCTATGCCCTGGTATCAATTTAAATTATATCATATTCTTTTCAGATTCTTGTTCAAGGTTAACTGTGTTAACTGACTCTGAAAAAATATCTCTGTGTCTTGGCACTATCCAGAGTCTACATGGACCAAATCAGAGTACGCAGTCAGTGTTGTCACTGATATTAAATGTTGGGTTTTGTTTGGGTTTTTTAAATATTTGCATAGCAAACCAATTTACTTTCTGCTTATTGCTTTACTTACATATGATTCACTTTTCACAGTGTGGTAGGGAAAAGAACATAGAAAAATTACAAAATCCTTCAACCATTTAGCCCTTCAATCATTTAGTGCAATGCCACAAATTCCAGTCTGAGAACTTTTGATGTAGGTAGGTTCAGAGTTGCAACCTCTTGGAGTGAAGTGGATGAACCAGCCCTTCAGATTCAGATAAATTATTTTTATAACGGAACCTTTTCAAGCATTATTTCATTATCATTCTTGACTTTTTGCTTTTAAACATGTTGATATATGCTTTTCTCAATGGATATTTGGGAATGAAAGGCACATTATCCACTGTTTTTTTTTTCCCTGTGGTCTCTCTTTCTAGCTAAATCTTGAGTCTTGGGAAGCCATGTTGTGTATCTTACCATTGTGCATGTTATTATATCAAGAGATATGTTCAAAAATTTCGGCAACGTGAGAGAAGGGCAAACTTTAATACTTTCTATTGTTAAGCATATGTTGATACAAAATTATTCCTTCATATAGTTGAATGAAGGTATTGTTTTACTAGGTGACAAATCATATTCTTTCACCTCTAGTCCAAATAGAATCAAAATATTGTTAATACTGCAAGGCTGAATTCATCTCCAGTTTAAATTTCTTCCGTACTTTACTAATAATTCTGCTTTTTGCATCTTATGGATATCTCTCGATTTCTCTGTTCTATGAGTTACTTTCAGGAAATTTAAGCCGATGAAATGACCTCTTCTAATTTTATGTAAGAGTCCAGTCTGCCAGAGAGGTACAGCATATTTGTCTATTCTTTTTTTTTTTTAACCATAATTAATTGATTTTTTTTCCTTTAGTACTACACAAAGAATGGGAGCATACAGAGGCTATTTAGATTTCTGACATTCAATAAAGGTCAGAGTTATAGGTAGCTCCAGTGTCAAGTTCTGTCTTTAGTGAATCACTGTGTGGAACTGCATGGGGTGCCTCAAAGAGAGCCAGCAATCAGCTGGATGGGGATTCTGCAGTTAGCCAAGGCTAACCCACCACAAAAACTGAAAAGGATTTATGCATAACAACAGCCTTGAAACTGCACTTGTCACCACAGCTACTCACTAGAAAGAAATGTTTGTACATGCATGTAGCCAGTCAATTTTTTTGATTTATGCTACCTTGCTTCAAGCCTGATATCACTGTGTCATAGAGAAACAGACAAACCATTGCATCCTCCATCATCAGTGACCTAAATTACAGGTATATCATGTGTATCTTTATGGACAACTGTACTTTTACACAGATTTTACCAAAAATCTGGTGAGAAGAAGAATATATATCTGGTGAGAATATAAAAATATTCTTCATTACACATGCGGCATTTTTTGCTGTAGCTGAACATAGTTACTCTCCCAGTGATTATCAAAAAATGTAGAAAAAAAATCTTCAATAGTTTCATTTGTAATTAATTTACTGATTAGAAGACCTCCCTGTCTGTAGACACCATTAATTTGGAAAGAACAAAGGAAAACAGATTTAATAGGACAGATTTAGATAACACTCTCATAGCAATTGTAAAGTCAGCTCAAGCTGCTTTGAAAGAGACAGTCACTGTCTCAGTCATGGTACAATGAGAAAAAAGATTTTAAAAAATCACTAGGGAAAAGAAAATAATATCTCGGATACATTTATAAATATTGCCTAGTTCCCGGCTATTTTAGAACAAGCAATTAAAATTTTCCCCCCTATACATATATAGTTATTCCAAATTAGTTTATAAAATAGACAAAATATGAAAATCACAAATCAGAATATACAAAAAAAAAGTGAAGAGTGAATAAAAGTTTCTAATTTGAGGATAAGGGTTTGCTGATCAGTCTTCAATAAGTAAATTAATTTTAATGTTATCTTGCTAGTTTGTTATTAATAGAATGTAATTTTTTCAATAATTACTATATCTAGGAAGTCTAGATCCAATGATACCACCTTTTATTAATTGTGAATGAGTCACCATCAGGCAGTGGCTTGGACATGATAGTCATATAGTCCTTGAAAAATGGATTTGCATATTTGCAGAGATTTCACAGAGCTATTTAAAAAATCAACACAAAGCATACAGGTTGGAGAGAACCTGAATGGTGGATAAATAACAAAAAAAATATGATCATCCTTACATACAGTTAACAGAAGAAGCCAATTTAACTGAGTAAATAATTTACTCATCTTCAGTCTTCAACAGTCTTGGTAAAATGACACTATTTTCAACTCTACAAATTTTAAAATGGCTAGGTTATTGAAGTTATGTTTCTATTCCCATTATAACTGTAATAACCTTCTCTTACACTCAGCAGTTTTATCCGGCCCAATTATTGCTACAGTCTGTAAATACAGCCCTTACATTTTGCCATCAAAAATGACACTGAAACCTGCATGGCTAAAAAACTTATGCACTGTAACTTTACTGAAATGAAACTGTAATGTTACCATAAATCTACAGAATTTAGTATGAAAATGCATGCCAATATTATTTATTGATGCTTTTCATATATTTTTGTCTAAATTGTAAAAGGAACAGAAATCTGCGAGGTGATCATTTTACACCTGAGTTGTTTGCAAAGAGAAAATTGTTCAAAATAGATGATCTGTCTGCAATCATAATTGCTACCTAAATAAATTATTCAACTGCTAATTAAAGGTACTGAAACCTGGGAATTGTAAAGGGTTAGGGATTCTGTAAAAACTACTACTGCTACTAGAAATTGTCATTCAAACTCAGGAATGGGAAGACCCAGAGCATGCATTGTGAATTGCTTTTATGAGATCAGCATTTATGGGAAGATATGCGCATTGGAAATTATGAAAACTTAGTATGAGAAAACTAAAAAACCCCTGAAATTACAGTACACAGTGAGACCTACACCCAAAATATCTAAAATGTCTGAGTGTGTCCACATAACTGAAATATAATAAATATTTGATAACCTTTTTTACTTTCGTGGGACTACAAAATATATCATCTTCTAGGATGCCACAGTGTGCTTTTGGAGACAGAAATTCAGGCAGTACATTTCTCTGGTGTAGTATATTAGTTTACAAAAAATGCTTTGTGCATCTATTTTTCACTGTTGAGCAATACAAGATGGTTGATTTGTGTTTATAGCACTGGATGCACTCCAGCCAAAATCTCATGAAAGGAGAGTACAGGAGCAAAATCCCCTCCCTGCCCTGCTGCCCACGCTGCTTTGGATGCAGCCCAGGACACGTTTGGTTTCTGGGCTGTGAGTGCCCATGGCTGGGCCATGTCCAGCCATTCCAGCACTCCCAAGTCCTTCTGGGCAGGGCTGCTCTGATCTGTCCATCCCCAGCCTGTGTTGATACCAGGGGTTATCCCAACCCAGGAGCAGCACCTTGCACTTGGTCTTGTTAAACCTCATGAGATTCCCAGGCACCCACTTCTCAAGCTTGTCCAGGTCCCTCTGGATGGCAGCCCATCCTTCAGGTGTGGCAACTGCGCCACTCAGCTTGGTGTCATCTGCAAATTTGCTGAGGGTGCAGTCAATCCCTTTTTCTGTGTCATTAATGAAGATAATAAATACAACTGATCCCCACACAGATCCCTGAGGGACACCACTCATCACTGATGTCCATCAGGATTCTGAGCCTATGGCCACTACCCTCTGGATATGATCACTAGCACTTATCCATCATACAGTTCACCCATCAAATCCTTCTCTCTCCAATATGGAGAAAAGGATATTGTGGGGGACTGTGACAAAAGCTCTACAGAAGTCCAGATAAATGACATCTGTAACCTTTCCCTTGTCTGCCGACGCAGCCACTCCATCATAGAAGGCCACCAGGCTCATCAGCCAGGACTTGCTCTTGGTGAAGCTGTGCTGGTTGTCTCAAATCACCTCAATATACTTCAGACTAAATTCTAGGAGTTCCATGATATTCCCAGGCACAGAAGTGAGGCTGACAGGTCAGTAGCTCCCAGGGTCCTCCTTTCTATACATAATGAAGACGTACAAATCCATATGATCAAATTCTGGGGCCCAAAGGAACAACTTTCCCCTGCTTGTTGACTGTTGGTTGACAGCTGTTTCAACATGTGAGCTACTGCTATATTCCTCTATTTTAGGAGTATTTACAAAATCAATCCAGAAGCCTTACCTTCATTTGAAAATAATTCACTTTTATGCCAGTCAGAAGTTTCAGGAAAAAATATGGATTAATTTATTGTGTTGATGGTCTAAGATCATTAAATAGAAAGTCTAAGCTCCTTTTGTGCTTCTGGGCTGTCTTTGTGTTCCTCAGTAATTTACACAGATACAATTTTGTACTATCTTTTGCTACCTGCAGATTGTGTTTACTTTATTTCACTGTTGCATTTCAATTTCAGGAAAAATCTCATTTTTCATTAAAAATATATTGAACTTGGAGAGAAAAGCAGCAAAAGGGGAAATCAACAAATAAGAAATGTACCTATTTATGAGGTTAAAAATTTTGAATTAAGATCTTGATAAATTGTTGCACATACTGTGCATCATGTGCATATTATTTACCAAAGCAGATCATCCTAAGAGGGTATTTGCACTTGAATTCAGCTCAGTGCTTCATTTTATCACATGGAGGAGTAAAGAGGCTTGTCTAAAACAAGAAATGATGTAAGACAACAGTGTTCTTAAAGTTTTGGATGATTTGATTAGTCTTTTTGTTTCTTCATCGTTCTTGTACACTTGTCCTAATTTATAAAGGGTTTCAAATGGATAATAAAAATACAATGAAAAACAGGAAAAATGTCACAGAATCTAAAGCAATGCAAGTGGGTGTATTTTTAAGAATTCAAAAGGACTTACAAATATTTACCTTAACTGTGAAAGTGGACTACTTTTTTTTACAGTTGAGTTTAAACAAGCAGTATTTATAGTTTATCGAGGAAAAAAAAGACTGCATATAGTAGTAGTAGTAGTAGTAGTAGTAGTAGTAGTAGTAGTAATAGGAGTAATAGGAGTAATAGTAATAGTAGTAGTAGTACTTACCACCTTATCCAGACAGCCTTAAGAAAAATGAGAGGAAAAAACTGCCTGAACATCAACATGTTGAGCCAAACAAGAGGCACAGGATGTCAATCATTTGCACATGGATGATGGTGCCCATCAAGTTTGCTAGAAGTCTTTTCAATCAGAAGAAAAATATCAAAGCCTTGTAGTAATTGTAAATTGCATGGATTTCCCATTCTGATGAGCTAGCTCTGGCTTGGTTAGTAAATCCACAGCCCATGCAAAGGTTTATTCATACAAATATCAATCTTTCTATTGATGGTGCATGAAACCTACCTGGAAACATAAGGTATTAAAATCATCCATCAATAGCCTTATAGCAATCAAAAGGTTTCATCACTTTCTTCTGTTGGTTGGCTTTTCTAAAGGCCAAATAGAACTTGGCTGGATATTCATATCTCAGAAAAACTGTGGGCCATTAACCATGTCTCCATACATAAGGATTTGTATGAGAAAATCTTGACATTTGCACTGGCAGGAATAGCACGGATTAAAGCATTTTTCTTTCATTCCTAATATTTTCTTGACCAAGAAAGGACAGATTTTTAGAAATAGAGAATTCTCTCTCAAATTCCCTGTGTTATTGCGGTTCTTTGTGTCACAAATTTACTGTTTCTCAATTGTGTAACAGGGAAGAGAAATATTACCTTGTTAGCATGTCTCTGTCTGATAAACAAGTAAAATTTGATGTGTGTTAAAAGAAGTGTGAGAGAGAAAATATATGTAGGTAAGCAGCCATGTACTCATAAAATAAATTATTTCTTATGAAATAAAATTGAGGAAGTGAGGAAGTTAAATACAAACTGCAAAGATTGTAATTTAATCTTAATAATAAAAAGATTCATTCATTTTCTCCTAGTACTTCACTCATTCTGTAGTTCAGAACTGAAAGGTCAACACATTGCTCACCATGTCACAGTCTTTTCTACAAAATAATTTACCACACCAGTAACTAAAAATATAGATCAAAGTATTTGAAGATAGTCACAATTATCTTGTTCCTGTGATTGCTCATGTTTGACCAAGATAATTATTCCTTGTTTCTTTCCAGATTTACAGTAATTGTCAAAGTGTGTTTTTAGAAGGATAGCTGCCAGAAGGGCGGAAGAAACAGCTCAGAGAATGCTAATAGGACTTAAAAACAGCAGCTTTTTAAAGGGGTGTGACATGTCATACCAAAGTATCTGACTGCTGTATCTTAAATAAGAGCCGAGGAGTAGGGCCAGTAGTTTGGTTTTGTGATTTGACTTGAAGCTGATGACACTGCTTCCATCCACGGAATAAAAATCCTTGTATGGCAGAGATCATAGTATTTATGAATCACTGGAAGGAGTAGATGTTGCCCTAAAGTTCATTTCAATACTTCACTGGCAAAATATATCTTTATGTATAGCCAGATCTACAAATAATAAAATAAAATTAAAAAAAAATACTCATTTTCAATGGCATATATTTTTTTGTGTTCAGTAGGCACTTGATTTTAAAGAGTAACCGACTGACACCATTTCGTATAAACCCTGGAAAAAATTTGAGGATGGTACAGCTAAATCATGCAGAAAGTGACACAGAAATAAAATTGATAGAAGTTTTGGTGGGAAGACTAGTTAATATCTTACTTCTTCCCACTGTAAATTAAATACAATTCCAAATTTCTTATTAGATCAGCTGAAGCATATTGAAGTATCTTTAATTTTTAATATCAGATTATCAACATTCATGAAGCAAAGTGTTTGCAGTCAAAACTTCATCAAGGAATATTTTTTTAAAAGTAAGAGGGTAAATTTAAAACTATACTAACTTCAAAGATATTACTCTTTCCTTAGACATCCAAAACAATAAAAAGAAGTTAAAGCTGAGAAGCACATTCTTTAAAATGTGTTGTTTGTTTCATCCTTTAAATATACAGAGATACTGCTGAAAGCTGCAGCAACATAACTCTTCTAAACCTACATTCTCTGTTTCCCAGCAATACTGAGTAAATTACTGGTGTGACATGGCAAAGAAGGAAATGTTTAGAATTTAATATTTTAATGTTGTCATTAGTACAAATCTCTTAGCAATTGAGCTGCTGCTATTACCTAAGCAAAGAAGACTCTTAGAAACAAATCCATAATGTAAGCCAAAACATAATACGGGTCCAGCCATGACTGAGATTTAAAGTTGCAAACGTGATCCATCTTAATGCAGTAATTTGCACTAGGAAATTCCTGACCAATCCCAGGCCAAGGTTATGGGAGACAGATCCTGCTCTACCTGCAACCTGATACAGTTTAAATTCACTCTCTCAATATCCTCAAAGGTTGTTGGCCATTACGGGTGAAAGCACGGAAATTGATGATTTTTTGTTAAAATATTCAAAAAGCACTAGACCAGAGAAAGGAATTGAGAACAGCAGAAAGCATGACTTCAAAGATTGATGAGTAAGCAGGTAGGGTCAAAAGAATCATTGCTGTCAAGCACTGTTCAAAGGACTGGTAATGTTCTCCATGCAGTGACTTCATCTGAGAACTATGTTCAAATTTCCTGTTGGGGACCTTCTTTTCATCACACTTTGACCACCCCATTTCATCTAGCAGTGAGCCAAAGAGGAAAGGAAGTGAAGGATGTGCTCTGAAGACTCAGCAACTGACTAGCAAAAGTCCATTGGAAGTGCAGTCTTTGTGTACACTACAGAGTGATATTCTTGTGATTAGTTGGTTGCTTATATGCTCATTATAATTCTTAAAATTCCAATATTTTGTCTATCAACATATCAAATAAAAACTTTTGCTTTACTTTCCTCATTATCTAACAATTTTTGCAGTATTTCTAATTCTGCGGGATACACCTAAAATAAGAATCTACTGTTGCCAACATCTAATTGGCATTGACTTCACTTTGTAGAAAGGTTATGAAATTTTATGGTACTAAAACATTTAGTTAAGCACTAGCACTCAGCCTCCAAGCACTGTCTTACAGGTAATATGAATTACTTTCTTCTGACATATCAGTGATTTTATTCAATTTTCTTGGATATCGTTAACACATTTAAGTGCTATAGCTAATAATGAAATCCTAAGACTGGGTTTCACTGTGCCACTGGAAGTACTGATCAATCAGTATCTAGGCAGAGATGAAGCCAATTTACTTTAATATCATCGAAAATGGTCTGCCTACACGAGATGTATGAGCTATTTAACAGCTTAAATACCCCCTCAATTGGATTACTGTATTTTATCTGTTTTGTACAGAAGATGCAGTGCAGTAGTGTCTGAAAAATCAGGTATGGTATTTAGTGATATTTTAATACCTTTGGGGTACTCATCTAACAGAAATTCCAATTCTGATCTAATTAGTCATGGGAATAAGCTAAATGTGGGAATGATTTTCCATTTTTAATACACTGAGCTCAGTGAAACAGTGACAGTCAGGGTAATGGGGTGAAACTGCTCATTTTGCTGCTTTCAGAGGATTCCTTTAATGTGACCCTTTACAGATAGACCATGCAAGTCTTGTTGATAGCATTGTATTACTTTGGCTTTATTTATTGCAGAATCAAGAAAAAACAAATGCTTATATTTTTTAATAGTTTCTTCCTTACAAAGAAAAATGCTTGCTATGAATGAACACCACATTGAGACTATTAATCATGTAACTGCTACAAAATACATGGGGTTTCTTTCCAGGCAGGGTTGATCTTGTGCTGACATTGGTTCTATAACTTGTTGGAAAAACCCTTCAGGAGTCTTGCTCTTGTACACAGTGCTGGAAGACCTCTCTTCTACTAAGCCCTCACTGTCAGCAGATGCTTCCAGGGTTGCACAGACAATTTACTCTCTGTGGGATTTGAACAGAATGGCAAAGGCTATTCTTTTTAAAGCAGAGGTAGAATAAAGCAGTCCCCAAATGAGGACAATTTAAGCAAGCTTCCTAAGTATTGGAGTGAAAGTTACATGATAAAATTGTCTCAATCATATGTACTTGGATTTAATGCAAGAATTTGAAAAAACTGTAAGCATCTCTTTGCAGTATTCATGTTGATTTACAATAGCACCTGGAACACTGGGAACGATCCAAAAGACTGAAATAAAACAAATATTGTGACTGTATTTTGAAAGAGAGAGAGACAGGCAAGAGAAATAATCTGATAGGAACATAATCAGCACAAGAAATGAAAGTACAAAACCTTGCTCATGGGGAGAAACAACCTGATGCTGTATGCTGGGGTCATCCAGTTTGAAAGCAACTTTGAAGAAAAGAACCTGGGGTTTGTGGTGGACACCTAGTTGAATATGTCTGACCAGGACATTGTTTGAGTCCCCATCTCTGGAGATACTTCAATGTGTAGTTGTGGCACTTAGGGACACGGTTTAGTGGTGGACTTGGAGGTGCTGGGTTGATGGTTGGAGTCAGCGATCTGGAGGGTCTTTTCTAACATAAATGAATATATGAGCCCACGATGTGCACTTACCACAAAGAATCCTGATGATATTCTGTGCTTCCTTAAGAAAAGCACTGTAAGCAGTTAAAAGGAGGTGATCCTTCCCCTTAAACACTGATGAGGCCATGTCTGATGTACTGGGTCAAGTTCTGGGTCCCCAATGATTGTGACAGTGAGGACAGAATGAGATACCTGTGCCTGCTCAGTCTTGGCAGTAGGCAGCTTAGGGGAGATCTTAATCTCTTGTAGAAATACCTCATGGGAGGACAGAAGAAGATGGAGGCAGGCTCTTTTCCATGGTGTCCAGTGGCAGGACAGAGACAATGGGCACAAACTGAAACACAGGAGGTTCCCCCTGAGGATCAGAAAACACAATTTTAGTGTGAGGGTGAGCAAGTTCTTGCACAGGTTGCCCAGAGATGTTGTGGAATGTCTGTCCTTAAAAATATTCTAAAGCCATCTGGACACAGGTCCTGGTAAATTGGCTCAATCTAAGTAGTCCCACTCGGGCAGAGGATTTTGACCAGATGACCTCCAGAGAACCCTGCAAACCTCAATATTTCTGTACTTCTGAAACCGACAAGATATTTTTAGTTCTTTCACCTTAACATTCAACTTAGGAAAAAAAAAAGTATATATAAATGAAACACATTGTGATAACTCGTGTATTTTAGCTGTTAATTTCATCTTGTAATGTCCAATCCTTAAAGATGAACGTGCCCAAATCATGTGGATTCTTGTGGAAGGAGACAGTGGATGGCTT
The DNA here is from genome assembly GCA_013397075.1 of Rhabdornis inornatus. Lineage (NCBI taxonomy): Eukaryota > Metazoa > Chordata > Aves > Passeriformes > Rhabdornithidae > Rhabdornis > Rhabdornis inornatus. Next base: position 912,285 of record VWZS01005652.1, on the reverse strand, counting down.
TTCTCTTTAAATCATCTGACCCTTCTAACAGGAAGACTTAAATATGAGACAGAAAAAAAAGAAGAATTATTAAAGCTTATTTTCAGCACAAAATTGTACCACTTTTAGCAATGATCATGAAAGAAGTTACTGAGACAGTCTACAGATTGCACAAAAATTGAGAGAATGGTAACTAAAAGAGAGAAAAAACAGCAAGACAAAACATTCTGAATTTCAATATAGGCAAATATGAAGTCAAAGTTTTTAAAAAGAAGAAAGTTTGCCATGGATATCTGGCAGAAAATATTGTCTCTGATGAAGCCCTGTTAAGAGTTGTAAACTTTCATGAACTTCATTGTGACCTATAAAAATCTATGACATTGTTGTGTAAAGATATGATTGAGACATAAAAAGATAAAGACAGACTGAATTAGACTGAGCCCTACCAATCAACATTCCTACAAGTTGTCAAGAGTCCCAATAGTAAAAACCTAGAGTCAAATAGAAACAAACTAAAAATAGTCAAAAAAATACTGAAAATCTTAGTGACAGAATTTTTCATATTACATTATTTGGGTTGTTAAGGGAGACTTCACCGTGGGGTTTTTTTCTGGAAACAGCATAGATTGGCATCAGTTCCAGACAGCATTAACTTAGTTGACAGAAACCTGTCACCTCTTTCACAGTTGCCAATCCAACTACCTGAACTCTAGGCTACCACAGGCAGAGAGAAACAAAGACAAAATCTGAAAATCAGTATATACTATAGTGCCTGCTCCCTACTCCACACGTGAAGGGAGACTTGGCTCTTGCTGTCTCTCCATTCTCTGCTGGTCCTTCTGTTTCCCCTCCTTATTTCTCATGGTTTTTTCAGTCTCACACTTTTTTGCACTCCACAGTGAAAATCCTATCTCAGATGTTAAAAGACTTCATTCCTTACACTGTTGTTTTGTTCAGGCATACAGGAAAAGAGAATATCTTGAAAAATGCCTTTGTATAAATCTGTCAGGATTCAGAGACCTTTGTTTCCAGAGCTAAAGTTGTAGTTGAAGGTGTAAACTGAATTTGCAGGTAAGCCCCTTCACACATTTAATTTTTTTCTTTTTTCTCTTTTTATTTGCATGTTTATTTTATGGCTTGAAAAAGCCAAACAAGACCAGAGTTTTACAATGACCATGAAAACAATATCCAGCTTATTTTTAAGGGACTTCCTCATTATTCAGGAAGACTAATTATAACTACTCTAATACCATTAAAAAGGCTGGGAAACCCTTGGCTTCCTTGAAAAGTAATAATAAGAAGTCTTAAAAAGAAATCCTTATTTAATATATCATATTTTCATATTATAAAGTTTTATTTATCTGCACCTTTACTGGAAAGGATTCTAAATAAAAATTACCAGTTGCTATGCAACTAAGCAAATTGAGTTCTGTGCATTTGAAATGCCAAATGTTACTTAACTATTTAATATAAATGTTATGTATCTATTTAATATTGTACATGAGTGGGTTAAACTGATATTGTGATTCTTCTAGGCCAATTTATTTAATCAGAAGTACTACAGCATCTCCAAGTGCAATGATTATCCCAAAGGAATAAAACAATACCCTGATTTATAAACATGAAAATCTCAAATGGCAGCAGTTGGAGTCCCTTATATCTGAAATTGTGACTGCAGCTGATGCTGAGTGCAGCCATGGTTTCAAAGGAAAATACATGGTAGCTGGATAAGTACTGAAGAAATTCAGAATGATTAAATCTCTGGGAAATATTTTGGGAAATATATCTTCCAGTTTTGTATAAGAAGAAAAATAATTTTCTTAATCATAGTCCTTACACCTTGGCAACAAGAAAGCATCTTTTAGTTAGTAAGAGCACTGCAGGAGCCTGTGGCTAAAAACTTATGGTAGAAAAGTACAAACCACAATAAACCTGCTCTATTGTAGCATGTATGATACTTAACCATTAAACCATCTTTTTTTTTTTTTAAGTGATGTTAGATCCAACCAACTTATTATTTTTTTAAGTGATGTTAGATCCCTTTTTCAATTGTGTTTAAATTGTGATAGAAATACAAGTATACTCCTGTCTTAGACCTGAAATCAGACTACATTGTCACAGTAGTCCATACTAGTTTTCCAGCCTGTGATCTGAGCAGTGGCCAGTGTGGAACACATATAAGACAAGGTTCAGAATCCAAAGCAATTACACTTTTTTGTTTAATTTCCTCCCCCAGGTCTTTGTGGGAAATAAATAAATTACTTTCTAGCTTAATCTTCATAACATAACTTTACTTTTAGGTTGCAGGATGGACTTGGATGAGGGTAGAAACCAGGTAAATTACATCACACAATATTTCTGTGCCCCCCACAGAAAACTTCATAACATTCCCAGAAAATTTGACTCAATTTTCTCCAAAATATCAACTTAATCACTTATGCACTATGGGGTATGTCTTTTTTTCGCTCTCTCTCTCTCATTCTCTTCTCTTTTTTTTAACCTAATCTTCTGTATTATACCATATATATACATATATATATGTATTATACCTCCTCGATATATAGAGCCAACTTCAAGAAGAACTGTTGAAGATAAGTGACTTTAATTAGGAAAATCTATCTTTTATAGATAAACTTAACTGCATTTAAATTTCAATAGTTGTACGATGCCAAAGGCATTTTCTTTGGTATGGTACAAGTATTTCACCTCAACTTCATACACTACAAAATTAAAAGATTCATTATAGATAATTTTCAAATCCACACGTAACAGAATATACATATCTGTATTGTATTCATTGTGATAACTTAGATGGAGCTACTCAAATGGGCAATGCAATTTTTCATCATTAAAAGGATTTCTACAGAACAACAGACAGTGTATTTTTCTGTTTAAGAGGTAGCAGTCTCATTTGCATAACGTGAACACACCCAGGCACCAGCAATGCAACATTTCTGTTGTGTATAAAATTTTTGCATTGAATGATACATTTTATAAAACCATATTTCATACAAACATTTATTTCAGGTCATGTTTTGGGATATGCCTAATATTATGTACATGATCTGAAGAATTCAACAACAGGCAAGATGGGGCTAGAAGGGTACAAAAACCACATCACAGATACCTAGAGCTAACTCACAGAACTAAGCATGAAACATTTTTCTCTTATGTGATGTTTGTGTATCATCTTTACTTTAGCATCTTGATCTCAGATTCCACAGAACTAGCTTAGGCCTAAGGTATGAGCAAGCCAGAGTTGCTGACTCAGCAGCTGCCAGTCTCCTCCAGCCAGATGATTATTCTTTAGACAAAACTTAATTTGGTTTCCTGTAAAGGTCCTGCATCATCCCTAGGACTACAGAGTGTTGATCTTGACATATATTTATCTTCTTCTCTTTCTGAACGAAATTCCCTATTGAAATGCATCAGCAGTTTTCAACTCAGTGTGTGAGGTGAATATGTGATAGGAACTCATAAAATGTCTGTGAATATGGCTTGTAGGTCAATGGGAGTCTCCATTTCTAGCACCTCTGTATCAAAAGTAGATGTAATTTCTACACAAGCATCTATGAAAATCTTTAATTAAGTTATGTTTAGGGTACATCCCTACTTTTTAGTGATTCAGCCATCCTTCTTGAATGGCTACACAGTATTCATGCCTCTATTGACAGATGATGTTCAGCTAACTGGTGTAGTGGAAAACAAATCTGGCAGAAAGGAACCTGGATCTGATGCAGAAAATGTCCAGGAATTCATAGCAAGTACAGGGGAAGAGACAGAATAGACTGGGACTACCCTCTTTTGAGACAATTTTCTTTTATATTTTCTTATTCTTTACATCAAGGTACAACAATTCTCAGAGGTATGATACTATCCAAAGCTAAGGGAAATTTTTAGTTTTATTCCCAATTCTTATTTAGCACAAGCTAACTAGTTTTGTGTAGGAGGTTCATGGTGTTGCTGTTTGTAATCATATTATTCATTTTCTGCCCACTGAAAGTCAGCAGGCATGTTCCTGTTCCTTATTTAGGGCTGAGGAGGTGCTATAGCTGGCACAGGATTAAATTTTTGCTTTTGTTACATTTATTACATTTACTTTGCAAGGTCAGTTTGGGTAGATGTGAAAGGCTTGAATATCAGGCTCCAGCTTTGTAGAAAATATATAAATATATAAACTAGCTATATATGTCACAGCTGGAGAATATATTTAACATTGAATTTGCTGCCAGCACTTCATGAATAGCAGTGAATTAGCCTAAACAAATAATTTTGTATTATCATTAATACAGTTTATTTCCTGCAGAGTGTTTACATACTCAATGTAAGTAGTCACAGGCTATTTTCATAGCTAAAACATTTTAAACAATTAAAAGAATAGATACCATTCTATCTTACTTATAGATTTTAGACAAAAATGTCAGGTTTTAATAGGAAATGTCCTTCCCTTATCTGTGCATATTTTAGTCCCATCAGGATTTGTAGTGTACTGTAAAGAACGTATATATTCAGTTGGTTAGGCACAGCTATAAGTAACTCAGCAATGAGCAATACTGAAAAGAAAATTTTAAAAAATCCACTGAATTGAATCCAGACGAATTCAAATTAAACAGAACTAAAAGGGATAGTCTGACCTGGCAGAGGCTGCACAAGGAAATAAAAAATGAAGAGAAATACTATTCAGCTTTTTGGTAGTAAGCAATACAGCTCAATATTTATCTTTTCTATTGGTGCAACCTTGTTGATTTCCTGACTGAAAATTCAGATGCAAATAATGATATTTAGGTAGGGAAGCTTTTAGTACACTGTTGACAATTCCATTTGATGATGCTCCTCTTCACAGCTTTTATTTCAAGTGTAAATAGAAGGTGTATTTTCCACTGATTCTTGTCCTTCCTGTCTAATGTGAACATTTGCTGAACATCAAAGGAAAATAGCAATATTCCCTGAAGCTGTGGTCTCAAAGGACATGAACTCTCTGAAGCGTTGTGCTTAGGATGTCATTGCAGCTTCTGCAAACATTGCACTGAATCCTTCTCCTGCATCTGCAGATTTATGCCTTAATCCATTGCTGACTTAGTAATAATAATGAGACACAGTGATATGGCTGCAAATATAAAGCTAACATAACTTCCAGCTTGTTTTTCAGCTGACATAGGGCATTTTTTAAAGCAGCTGATTCTCAGAGTGAAAATGGAGTTCAGCAGTGACCTGGACACAGGAGTTGACTGCATACTTAATAAGTTTCCCAACAATTCTAAGTCAGGAGGAGTCACTGGCTCCCTCAAGGATAGAGAGGCAATACAGAGACATCCTGATAAAATATAGAGCTATCACCAACCGTATGAAATTTAACAAGGACAAATGCTGTATTCTGCATCTGCAACCTGCATGTACATATGGACTGGGAGCACAGCCCTGTAGAAAGCGATCTGGGGGCTTGGGGTGATTTTTAGCCCAGTATGAGTCAACAGTTTGTGCTGGCAGCCAAAAGGGCTAGCCATATCCTGGAGTGCTTTAAGCACAGTATAGCTGATAGTTCAGGACATATGATTGTCCCACCATACTGGGGATTCGAGCTGTCTCAACTTGACTAATGTGTGCAGTTTAGGGCTTCCCAATATGAGGAGGTCATTCACTAGAATGTGTCCAAAGGAAGGCAATAAAGATGGCAAAAGGAATAAAGGGCATGAATAACAAAGAGTGACTAAGGGTATTGGGTTTGTTCAGCCTGGAGACTACGGGGTGCCCTCACTGCTGTTCAGAGCTCCCTCACTAAGGGCAGCAGAGAGGGAGGTGCTGAACTCTTCTCTATTGTATCCAGTAATAGGACACAAGGGAATGGCTTAAAGTTGCATTAGAGGAAGTTCAGAGGAGCTATTAGGAAAAACTTTTCATTTGGAAGGTGGTTGGGCACTGGAACAAGTTCATCAGGGAAGAGGTCACAACCCTAAGCCTTCCAGCATTCAAGAGGTGCTCAAACAGTGCTTCAAGATACATGGTTTAACTTACAGGTTGTCCTGTGTGGAGACAGGATTTGGATTCCTGTTTGCACAGCAAAAATTCCTTATCTTTTAAACTAAGGTAAGTCATTCTACTTAATTCTTGACTAATTTATTTAGTTCTAATTTAGCACAGGCAATTCTTATTCCTATCCTATGCATAGATTATTTACATGACTGAAAAATGGATTAACATGCTTTTCGTGCTCACAGCATCCTTGCACTTGAAAAGCTTTAACTGCTTTTCTCATTGTATACAAAGGTCTTATTGAAGCTGGTTATGAGGCTTTTGCAGCAGCAGCACTGCTTGGTTACAGTAAAACAAGTCCCAAACCCAGAAATTTTGAGGGGTCTCTGCTGTAGGGCTGTAAGTAGAGTCCACTGTTACTCAGCACAGTAAACAGTAGTATTAAGAATACATGTGCTGTGCTAAAAGAGTTGTTTATACAAGCTTTGTATACTTTGTATACTTCGTATTTCCTTTTTCTTGCAGAGCACAAAACACTGTAATGACACATGGTATGAATAATTTTCCACTTCTTTTTCTCCACTGAACCTTATGCAGAGCCTGAGATAGTGTGTCCTCTCTCAAAGAGATCAGTAGTTCCTCCACAATTAGCCAATGTTGGCTGTGCACTGAGGAAAATCTTTGCTAGACTCCCTGTAAGTGAAAGGGAAGGAATTTCTTAGGACTTAAAAACTTTCCACATCTTGATAGGTCTAGTTAGTTTGTTAAGCCATATAACTGTGTTAGTCATATGAGCATAGTCAGTGCCTTTTAGCTGTACCCAAAGCAAAGCCAGTCACGTTATGTGAAGTCCAGTGCCCACACTACAGTCAGATCCTAAATGATCTGCTCATGGCCATGTTGCAAATCTGCATTAGTGTGCAGAACAGAACCAAGTAAGACTGCCAGGGTGCTAAACATGATACACTTCCTACCTCTCGGTTTATAACCCTTTTTACCAATTAAATTGCCAATATAGTAAGTACAAATTCCAAATTTTACAGATTCTGTGATTTTACACATCAAGAAATTACTTTCTTTCTCCAACTCTTCAGATAAATCATCATATTTCAGAGAATCTGGTTTATGCCCTAAAAACAGTTCTACTGCTGAAATCAAAGTTAGCAAACCTGTTGCTGTTTTAGGAGTGAGAATATAATCTTCTCTGGTGGATTGGGAATATGAAATTATGAAAAAAGAGCCTATAGATATTAGACAGTTAAATGAAGCATTCAACTGATTTATTTACATTTTCTTCATTTAATAATAACGAAAACCTGAACAGTGTGACTTTCAATTAACATTCACTGTATTTCATATTAATCTCCTTCTGAGTGATAGTACAGTGGTGCCCTGGCCCGAGGTAATAACTGCTTGCATGTTGTAAGAGAGAGATATTTGTCCTGTTATCGAAAGAAACCACTGTGAACTTCACCATTCACCTTACTGAAAACAAGGCTATACCTACATATCCAGTTTTATACCCTTGGTGCATCACTGACTTCTCTGCTTGCATTGCCTTTTACTGTTGTCTTAAAATTCTTCCAAGAGCATATTCACTTCAGCTTTGCAAAGAACATTTGCCAGAGTATTTACTAATCATTGAACTGCACACTATGATTACAAACCTGATTTCATATAATTTCAAGTCACCTGTGTGCTAGTTTGACCTGAGAGGTGAAACTCAAAGAGGAGTTTTCTCTGTGAGTACTCCCCTGGGAGTTGATAGTGACCAATTGGAGGCTGGTTTGGTTATTAACAGTGTGAAGAACCAATTGAAGAAAGTTAGTTCGCTCCGTGAACACACATTTTGAAGGAGGTAATCTGGAACTGAGCGCTCTTGGCTTTTCCGGCAGCAGTGCAGGTAACAGGGCCCTGGCCTGGCTCCACTGCAGGCCTGTGGGCCTGGCAGGGGCCGGGCTGGGCCCCCTGTCTGGGGAGCTGGCGTGTCCTGGCAGAGAGGGAGAGAGAGGGGGTGGCCATGGACAGTGACCAGAGAGACTCAAACTAATATAAAAATCCCAGTCGCTTTCCCCCCCCTTTCCCCAGCGTGGCTGGTTTCTGAGATCCTGGCAAAGCTCCAGCACTGTAGCCTTGGTTTTTTCTTTTCCCTGTGAAAAAATCTTAACTCTTTCAATGCTCAGGTGAGACTTGCGGACTTTTTCAATCCTCCTTGGAGTGAAAGGGAAAAAGGAGATACTCTGAAGTCAGTGAAGCAAGAGCTAAGTTTAGGTTTTTTTAAATGGAAGGAGAATGAGGAGATGCTGTGAAAATGGCTGAAAATCTTTTTGTAAGATTGTAGGGATGAACTGATGTACTGAACATTCCTATAAACCATGGAGAAAAACATGGGGGGGTTGGAAACGTTCCATTTGATAGATCATTTGACCAAAAGCACCTGTGTTGAGAATCCGTTGTCCCGAGGAAAGAAGGGGAGTCTCGGTTTTCAGAGAATGAAGCATGAACAGAGAGAAAAGAGATGAAGAGAACCTTTGCTTTGGAACATTTCATTCTTAAAAGTAATACCCCATGTATTTTGACCATTGACCCACAAGTACAGCTCTGGGAAGGCTGTGGAGTTGGGAGGAGTGCCACGATTGCAGATATCTGGGCGGATGCAGAATCGTGAAAATGAAACCACGAGAAGACTGTTTTCTACTTTCTTGTGGAAAAAATCCCTATAGCCTAACAAGACGAAGCTTCTCACTCCAAAGTGAACAGAAGAAGGGACTGTTTGAGTTGGGAATTAATTGAAGTAGTTTTTGTATGTTAGTTTCGTGGTTATGAAAGTTGGAAAAGGGAAGGAAAGAGTGGTCTCACAATCTTACTCCGAATTTTTTTTTCCCTTTGTGTAGTTAATAAATTTCTTTTTATACCCTCTTAAGTTTTAGGCCTGCCTTGCTTCTACTCCTGGTTCTGTTTCACAACAGAAAATAAGTGTATTTTAATTAGCAAATCAAAACCATAACACTATTTGGTGCGTTGGCCGGGAAAAACAAACTTAAACCAAGACAATTTTTGAGAAAATTAACTTAAACCAAGACATTAGTCTTAAGACATTAGTCTTAAAAAAGACTAATGTGGCTGAGTAATAGGTCTGCTGCTTACAGTCATGCAGATCTGCAAGTTCTCCTTCACTTGTGACCTCTTTCTTCAAATACATCAATTTCCTAGACTTAATACTAAAAGACTAGTCATAAAGTGCTCTGAAAGAATTTTCCTCTGGAGCTATTCTGAGAATTTTTCCAATTAACTTAAAAAATGACTGACGCTATAAAGGTCACATATTCCATCTCCTCTTCTGTAACACCACAATGTCAGAGAAAGGTTTGCAATAGTCACATAGGATTTTTTGTTCTAGTATTTTTTAATGTTTCTTTTAATTATGATGTAAGAAGAATCCAGTGTATGCAAGAAGTGACAGTAGAACAAAAATATACCAAACAGCAAAAAGAAATATAAAAAAGATTTTTTTCATGGCAGACACCTAAGTTACTGATACTAGCTTAGCTTCCCAAGCAATTACAGTCTATAATGCAGGTGCAAATTTGGTCCCAGTACTTTTTGAACTGATTCAAGATATTAAAACAGATGTCTTCCTACAGGTGCTATAGGTAAGTTGAAAACTCTGATCTTATGAAACCTGTCTCAGTCATATCAGACATCAGAGATTAACTACAGGAGACTTTCACAGTCAGCAAGGCTTCATTAATGTTGTCATATCTATAATTAATTGTGTTATTTTGCCTAAAAAACTCTGAAAAATATGGAAAAAATCAGTAGAATACTCTTTAGAAAACAAATGTTTATTCCTTCCTGAGAAGTCAAGAATGGAGAGGTATGTGGTTAGTAATTAAAATCTGTCTTTCTTATAAAATGTAATGGTATTTGCATATTTCAGTGTGGTCTGCTTTTCAGATTTACAGCTAGTTTGTGTTAAGTCCTTCAGATAAGTTAGGCTTCATAGGATAGACAAGACATTAAATAACAAAGAAAGCACTTCTTGGATTTATTTTTAGTTTTAAAAAAAGGCCTTGAAAAACTCATGAGTATTTCTGCAGTTGTTGCTTAAATACTTATTTTAGGCAATCTGTGCCATATTTCACCTTTGCTTTGCTTTTTCTTACAATGAGATATTTTTATTGTAGCCATGTTTTTTTCTTCACATCCAGTCATTCTTAACTAGCCTGGCTATTCTTCTTCTCTGGCTATTCTTTGACAACAGAAAATATCATCAGATAATAACTCTATTTCTAGTGACCTTCATTAGTTCTTTTCAGAGATATTGAAGATGAAATCTCATTTTTTTGTTTGCCAGTGGCCCTAGCTGATATATTTTGAACAAGGTTTTAGACCTGCTTCCCAGGGAAGATAAGAAAAAAGTGTGGTGGAAGTATTTCTCAAGGAGTTCCCATCATGTGTCCTTGGCACATTTACTGAGACCCGGTCTCCAGACCAAGCTATCTCAGTCATGAAAGTAAAACATGGCTTCCTTGATGTGTGTCAAAGGTCTGCTACCAAAGCCATATCTCCAGGAAAATGGGATACATTTTGGAAGGCTGGTGTAAGCTTCTATGGAAATCTGGTTGATGGAAAAGCAAAGAAGCATGGAATTGTGTCTATGCATGACACTGCCTTATACCATTAGTGTGAACCTGGGAATACTTAAGAGTTCAGTGAGACTTAAAGAAATTACAGCCAATTTTTGACAGACTGACACAGCACTCAGAACAATAACAAAACACCTAGGAACAGCTCTCTTTTGCCATCATTTTTAAATAAAGACTGCAAAGATGAAGTGTTAGGATATTTATAGGAACATATTCTATCAAAAAGAGTGCAAGGAAGGATTCTGTCATCCACTGGAGAGACTCATATTGGTACTGCACTCTCATATCACTGAATGCAACGTGCCACACATTACAAAAACAAACTCATAAGAAATTGAAAAGAAAATTGGAAAAGCCTCTATTGAAAGTAAAAACAACATACAGTAACTCCTCAGAGAATTAGTAAATCATATTCCTTTACTCAATCAAATTCACCTCTGGATGCTATATGGTTATAAGAATTCCAAGTTTCAGATAAGCACAAGAGGCCCATGCAAGGCCATGAAAAAATGCAGACAATCTAGAGAAAGCAAGGAACTCATAAGGAGGCTATACTTCTCTAAAGACACAAAAAGAATACTGGAGTGTATTGTATTGGACACTTTCAAAAAAGATGTTCCTGTCGATTTTTTTCCAATGTGCTGAGGATGGAGAAATTAGAACTTAAATGAAATAATTTCTTACAGGTAAAATAAAACAATCCTGAGAAAACATGTTGAGAAAACATCTGTTTGTGCCTGCAGTGAATCATACCACAAAGCTAGAAAGGCTGTTTCAGTGATCACTTCCAAGCCCGTGCTAGCTGTGGGGAGCAGAATGCTGATCAGTCCAGGTTGCCCAGGTCTTGCTCTAGCTTCCCAAGGAAGCAGGCAGTGTCAGGACATCTATCTCAAGTCTTAACCTGGAAAAAAGTAACTGCGTGCTTTCAGATTTAACTATGAAAAGATTCTGGTTACTGTATCACAAGTCCACCAAAGCATCTGTCACTGTATTAAAGCACATCCTGAACAACTGCACTAATTTTAGAGCAATAGCACATTCTGCAGTCCGTAAGAAGACGGAGATTGGGAATTACGTTGTATTCCCACTTCCTAAGGAAACGAATCAAGAGAGAAACTGATGTTTTGCTCAGACTTTTAAAATTTCTTTAGTGAGAATGTTTCTGAAATCTCCATGTGCTTCTCGACAGTAATAAAGGTAACTATTTCTTTGATTAAACACTATTTTCAGCTTATTATATATCTTTAATCATCACATCATTTAATACAGATCATTTAATTTCTTGTGAAATTATTTTGACATTATTTTTCTCAACATGTGTTGGCAGAAGGTGCTGTCCATCAGCCTGTCAATGCAATATGACAGAGTAATTTCTGTCTGTCTATAGTGAACTGAACAGGTCCTGACATGCTGGAAAGCAGTTTTTCAACTTAACACTCTGATTGAATTTAATATTAATACCATTAGCATTCTGGCTAAGCAAGGAAATATAATGATACAGATTATTAAACTTCATGCTAGAGGGAAGAAGCTAATTGTGTGTAGAAGTCAGGAAAGAAGTTCCCTTTACTACAGTCTATCATCTCACAATAGGTTGCTGTATTACCCAAGAGCTGACTTTCATTTAGAGTATCAACTTCAATCTCTCTCTCAAGGGACAATACCAGCTGGGTCTATGTTCTGCCCTCAACAGGAGCTCTTATATTTTTGCATATGAGCATTTGTTTCTTAACAGTTACTTTCAATATTAGACAACTTCATGTTTGATACCTACCTGCTATTAATCTTTGCCTCACTCATTTACATGGGAAACACGTCTCCTAGCATCTCTTCTTTTTGGTTGAGAATGCTGCTTTATTTAATGTCCTACACTCCCAAAATCACATGCTGAGAAACTACAAAGTGGCCCTAGTAAAGCAGAAGTATCAAATATTATGCAAAGTACTTGAAAGCTTTTTCTCTGTATATTGTGTCATTTATAGAGCTTAATTTCTGTGGCATAAAGCATTGCTCCATAAATACTAATCAGAAATTCAAACATGCAAACCTGTTCAACCTAAAAAGCATATAAAAATCAGTTCATTTTCCTTCTACATGTAGATACTGCTGCTAGGAAAATTCTATATTTTGGTAGGGAAATGAAGTGACACAAAGGGCTATGTTTATAAAGAAACCAGTAAAAATACCTACCTAGCTTACAAGAGTACTTGAAATCCAAATACTCTCAAAACCACTTGATAGTCCTTTGTGAAAGAATTTCTGTTCAGTTTAATGTAACAGCAACACTCCTTGTGTTACTTGTCAGCTGGTTTATCTACCAGAGGTATGTGGGTGCCACAGAGATAAAAGGCAGAATGTGGGATCCAGTATTGGTCCCTGTGGGACCCCACTTGTGACAGGCTGCCAGCCTGAGTAAAACCCATTGATTACCACTGTCTGAGTATGACCTGTTAGCACATTTCCTATATATCTCACAGGGCACCCATCCAATTTGTATCTCATCAGTTTGTCCATGAGACTGCTATGGGAAGCAATCTTGGATGCTTTTCTCAAATACAGGTAAACAACATTCACTGTATTTCCTGTGCTGATGGAAGATATGTTGTAGAGGATGATTAAGTTAGTCTGGCATGATTTAGCTTTTGTGACACTCCTCACCTGTGTGTTTGAACACTTCCCCTTCTTTCATTAGCTGCCAATTGTATGTAGTAGAAAGACACTTCATATTGGTTTCTAATTTGTTCAAGGTGTAGAAATCTCATTCTGAATGTTGTTATTTTCTTCTTGAGGTGACCTCTTGAGAATAACTTTCTGACTAGGAAACACAGGCAGTGAAAATGAGTGAGCCTGATGCCAAAAGGGATTCCTTGCTATAATCTAATTTCATGATTACTTTATTTCCAGGGCAATCAGTTTTATTTTCAGACTTTCTTTCACAGCTATCAACTATGTTAGGTGAAAAGTGGAAAGAGGATTCTAGGAATTAAAGCCTAATGGCTGAGCCAAAATTGTGTTGCACTTATCTGCCCTGCCTCTGCAAAGAAGAGAATGCTGCATACGCTTTCTCTGCTGACAAATCCTTCAGTATAGTGTATCCAGAAATAAAATAAAATTAATCACTGATTAATAATTCTCACCAACCTCTGGGCCTTCAGTTTTGGGAGGGGGAGTGATGAATTGTTTGCAAATAGTCTTTAATTGCTTATTTTTTATTACTTTTAATTGCCCACTCCAGTCAATTAGAATCAGCACAGGCTGGTTGAATTTACACTGAGTTCAGGGATCCATAACAAACTCTTGACAGACTGTACTTGTTCTTTTCTGCTTGGTAGGTGACTGAGAAAAGACTTTAACTTACCGAATATGTTAACAGTGAAAATTTCCTTTAATTCATATTTAAAAAGTCTTTTCTGTGTGCAGTGATATAATTTTTTTGTCACAGTGTTACCTTTCCATTAGCACCAAGAACATCACAGCAGCAATAAGACTGACCAGATCTTGAGCTATAGGACAATTACATATGTCAGCAGTGGAACTCTACGATTTAGTATGCTTAGAAGAATTGCAAACTTTAGGTTGTTCTGAAATATGATGGAGAGTTTCTTTGCTATCTCAGATTCTGAAATTACAGTCTTGAACTGGAAACTGTAGAAAACTTTACTAACAACATGTTACAGAAAAGTCAGGCTTTTCAGGGGCTATAGTACTTCTTTTACTGTATGTATCAAAGCCTGCTTTATCTCCTTCATATAGGGGTCCTCAAATATTCAGAGTGGATTTGCAGTGACTTCAAAAGCAGGAGACAATGTTAACAAGAGAAACTGTTTCTCAGCTGAAGGTAACTTAGGCTTTAACTTACCAGTTTATAACTGGAATCAGACAACCATGGAAAGATTTACTCTGGAAGGAACTCAGGACATTTCGAGTTCAGGCTCCTTCTCCAAGAATGTCTAAATTCAAAGCTGTATCTGCTTGATCAGGACTTCAAATAGCAGTTGAAGATCTTCAAGGATGGAGATTCCACAGCTTCTCTGGTTAATATTTCCCGGTGCCAAATAATGTTCATGGTGACAATTTTTTACCTTATCTTCATCCAAACATATGACCAATATGCCAACTATTTATTTGTATTGCATGATCACATCCAAAGCCTAATTGGCATTAAAAAGATGTGTAAGAAAAGAAGCATTTCCATTCCCACTGAGCTACGAGAGAGGAGTAAAAAAGAAAGGAAAGACAACAACTTGAGGAACTAACTTCCTGATAAAGGTATTTGTATTGGGGAGCAGCTGGTTGCTATTTAATTCCTTCTTCCTTAAAGAGATAGAAAATCCTATTGCCCCTTTTGATATGGCTAGCAAATTCTTGATTCTGATTGTGTTTACTTTCAAAAAAGAAAATCTGGTCACAAATGAAAACTGTAAAGCTGTTGGCATAAAATTAAGTGAGCAGAGGATATCCAATTCATTTCTCCATCATGCCTGCAATTTGTCTTGTAACAGTGTAGGTGATTTGACGTGTTGATTTCCATTATAAGTCACCTTCTGCATTAAGCCTTCTCTTATCCTGTTTGAGCAATACATTTGACTTCCCAGGTAATGCTCAAAATGTCATAAATTTGTCATACTTAACCTTCCCCAGACTGCTAGCATATAGAAAAATTACCAATGGTTTTGATTATCTGCAGTCAGCCTGTTTTCTACGTTGGTGCCCCTTTTAGCACAGTGTTAAACCACCTGAACATTGAAGCAAATATTAAGCAACCAGTGATATGACCTTATCAAGAAAATATAATCTCAGGAACTTTAATCCAGTAGCAGCCACAATACCGATTCACTGTTTTAAGCATGTGCTTGGAGCCTCAAGGTTTATTGCCATGTCATATGAAGTATTAAGCTGAACATAATCATAGGCAAATTCTGTTCATTTGTTGCTGCATCCCAAGGGTGCGAATGCTGGCAGAACATCCCAATTTTATTTAGTACTAATGCAGTTCATTGGGTTTTTAACATGCTGTTCTCACAGGGACAGTTTACATCTGCTTAACTAGAAATTTACTGAAGCCACCTTCCCCAGTAACACTTTTTATGCTTTTTTTTTTCCTTACGGATTTTAAATTGAAAGCAGTGACAGATCTCCTTGACACCATTGTATGGAATGTGAAAAAACCTGAGGGATCTTAGGGAGGGCCCTTGAATTTTGCAAAATGGTTAGAGGAAGGTTCTGGTCCTTAATAAAACTTAAACTTTTGTACTAAAATTAGCGTTTCTTTCATATTCTCTCCAACTTTATTTTCCTAAACATGCCAACGTACATGAGAGAGTCTAAAAGACTCACCATGCCAACCGTGACCCATGGTTCACAAAGGGAAAGAAATGGAAAGTCCTGTGGTTCAAAGTGGCCTCACCTGTTATATTTTCCCATAGTATGCAGCATCAGCTGCAAGTCCGTGTCCTTCTTCCCCTTTCCTTCTTTCATCCTTGTGCAAAAACCATCTCCTAACTAAAGTAGCTCCTCTACCAAGCATCCATCCAGATCCTCAAAGAATGACAAATTTCCACAACACTCTGACTTTTTTTCAGTAACACTGACATTAAACAACGGCAAAAGAAAAACTACCATTGCATTTTACAGTGGCTTCTACGACGATGCGTTATCTGATTACTCTCCAAAAGGGAAGACATTGTGTCCATCATTTACCTCTTTCTGGTGATCAGAGCCATCTTCCATGGTTCTTCCAAGCCCCTGATGGTACCCTGGTAAAGGATTAATTACAAGCTGTTTGTGCTGAGCATTGCTGATTGGAAGTTGGTTTGTGCATTTCTTCTGAAAAAATATTGTCACTACTCAAAGTCCGGGTTCATGACTTTTCTTTTATTCTTTTTGTTACCATTAGGATCTTCTTCTCAAGTGTCTTTGCTGTGGACCAGCCCCATCCACCTTTATCCTGACAAACCACGAACACCACATTAATGCATTGTTCATAGAGGCATCACAAATGGCTATTTGCAATCCTGTTTATGTACAAAAGTGGATATTCCAAAATCATTTTTCTTCCATCCATGAGACAAAAATTAGTTACTCAGGTATTTTTTCATTACAAATGAACCTCTGCTTGGAAACCCTCTAGGAATCAAGCAAAGGAAACATGAAAAACAAATGTGAAGCTGAAGAATCATTGCAATTTTTTCATCATATTGCCCTGGAGTGCCATTAAGCTCTGCCATTTCCCCAGCTGTTTACTGGAGAGACACAGAAAATGTAACTTTCCCAATTTGCTTAACACAATATTTTTACAGCCAAACTTTCCAATGACCATTTTTAACAAATGTTCAGACAGAATAAATACCCACAAGTTTTATGTGCCATTCTATTTAAAAATTTCTACCAATAGAAAGTACTCTCATGTCCTTTTTATCTTTCTCTTTTTTGGTAGATTTATTTTTAGTTTTTGGTGACTGTACAGAATTACCCTGTAACTTGGCAGATATTCATAAAACACCTTCCCACAGTTCAACTGCATTTTTCCCAGGCAATGTAGAGACCTTGCTTATGTGGACAGATTTGCTTTGGGGAGTTTGCTTTTTAGTGCAATTGGCTATGGACATTCATATGTGTAAGTTTAAAAGATCCATAACCTGATTTATGTAACACCAAGATTTGTTTGTCACTGGTCGTGTAGGGATTAGAAAGCACTACCTCTAACTACAAGTGAAGTTTCCCAGCAGCTCCAGTGCTTAAATATGAAAACCTATACAACAATTTAGAAAGTATGAAACTAAAGGTAGGAACTCCGTTTCTTTGATGGTCTAGGTCTAGGCTCAGCAAGAAATTCTCTTGAACTGTCAAAAATTCTCTCCACAGTAATTCCTTTAACAATTGGTCAAATACTTAATTCTTTTATGGTGGTATGTTCAATCGTCTAGTTTCAAGTCAGTCACCTAGGGAAGCATTTCAACATTCCTCGGAGTGGTAAGTGGAATGAAGTCCTTCTATTGAACATTATCTTTAATTGTAGGACACCATGATGCCCTCGTTCCTCTTTATTTTCAGGATCCAATGTAAGCCTTATTTCAGTTAATATTTTCTCTAATTACTTCAGCAACACATGAGAGAATATAGTCATAAGTGTGTGGAGGAAGAGCAGCAAAACTCTACTTTTCAGTTGAGATACTTAAAATTAAATCTACTGAAAACAAGTTCTCATCCTGACCACTGATGAATTCTTCTAATACAGGTTCTTTTCTCTAGTCTGGCAGACTTCAGAGGGTTGAGCACACTCTGCACAGGTCCACTCACTCCTAAAGAAAATTTCTTTCTCTGTCACCTCACTTCTAGGCTTCCCTGCCTACATGTGGCTTCTCTGCCTCTCTCAGAGCCTTCCAGCTTGCAGATTCCAGTGAGTTCTAGCTGCCTGCACCATTCCCCCGCCTTCTCCACCCTAGAGCTTCTTTAATTCACATTGCTCCAGTGACACAGAAGACATCTAGGATTCATGCTTTCCCCAGAGGTCTGTGCCTACCAAGGTGTAATATCCAAGATAAAAGAAATAAAAGGCCTGCTAGCAAACAAACAGAGTCCTACCAGATTTTCTTATTTTAACCACCTTAACTTAAAAATATAAACTACATCTAAGAACTGTTTGAGGCAAAGGGCCTTTCAGTCTTCCTGCTTCTTTTCTAGGGCAGTTGTTGCCTTGGCCATTAGTGCCCAAAGCGTGCTCCCAGGAGCCCAGGACAAGAATGGAATCTGCAGTTAGAAGTCAAAGCCCAGAGGTCATTCACACAGCACCAGCAGGGAAGCACTGGGACAGTAAGGACTTCACTTTGCTCTTCCCCTTCCTTCTGCTCAAAGGTCTTAGTTGAAGCTGTGTCCAGCTTTGACTGGCTCTATGTTCAGCTTGGGTTTATGCAAATTGCAAATTGTCTAGTGAGCCTTCTCTGTCTAGTCTGAAATTTGAAGGAATTAGGATTTCTTTAAAAAATATAAACTATCAGGAAAGAGAGATATAAATTGGCATTTGTGACCACCATAAAGGCATGACTGGAAAAATGAACTTCATCTACAAAAAGATTTGTTAGTGGGATGATGGGAAAAGCTCTTCTGCTGTAGGATGATAGAGGGCTGAAACAGAAAACCTAGGAAAAAACAGGGTAAGTATTCTTCAGTGTTTGAGATAGACCAGTGTCTGTCAGGAATGGTCTTCTCCTTCCTCAGTGCATGGGGTTAGAGTCTAGATGATCTCTTGGAAAAGGCCATTTCTATATCTTCATTTCTGTGACTTCAATTAATGAAGCTGCATGAAGTGAACCCGGAAAAAAAAAAAGTTTAAATTAATTTAGTGGAGCTCCAGCTGGATATCCATACACCTCAGCACACACACTGAACATGCAGCCATTTTTGGCTGGCAACTGCAGCAGATACAGGGTAAAAATGAGATGTGGAATAAACTGTTCTTGCTATAGAACATTTTTAAGTTTGCTTCACCTACAGGATATGCTTATACCAACTGTGATTTCCAAAAAGAGTTGAAAATGGCTGTAATAGCATTTATTTAACCCAGAGATGCAGTGTTAAGCCTATATCACAGGCAATTAATGTTACATCATTTTGCAGTAGCATAGACAAGCACCAATGGAAGATAACAAAATCTCAATATGAAAGTTTCCTAACAGGAACCAATAACAGCTTTCTTTTTAATTTACTTCAAATTAATTTATGCATTCATAGGTTCATTTACGCTCTTGTAGCTGTTGTTTAACCTTGAGCAATCTTGGTGACATGCTTTTTTATTTAATGAGTGTGTATGGAAGACTGGAGGCTAATGAGGTATTAATATGATTTATCCACTTTAAAAATGCTTAGTGTGAACTATTCTTCTTGTGGTGTATCAGTCTTATCTGGTTAGGTGGCTCTAAAAAGGTCAACAGCTGTTGCACACCTGAGTCACATAAAACATAATTACCACATCAGTGCAATTAACCCATTAGTTCTGCAAAACTAATACATAAAGATACTACTCTGAAAGAGATAAACAGCCCTGAAAATGGTTGCACCATTACTTCAGAAACAGTTAATGGCTTTTTTAAATACATATCCTTATAAGGAGGTATTGATTTTATGCACTTTCTTTTAATACACTTGTACAGAGGAATTAATGTTGAAATCCATTTTTCTAGGCAAGCAAGTATCTTACAAAGAGTATGTACAGCATGTTACTGTTAGTGGTGCTTTGTTCACAGTGGTTCATGGGCCATGACTTCTGCATACGGGGCCAGGTCTCAGATGATGCAAACTGTTGTAATATTGGTGGCTCTGCCAGTATTATGGCAGCATGCAAGGACCCTGTCCCCATTGGTTTGGTTGCCTTGTAATTCCTGGTAATTGCCAGTACATATACAGTCTGCAGAATTAAGGCATTTGGGGTCAAGAGTGCACTAAGTCTCCAAGATATGGCATGACATGATATAACATGACATGACATGTTGTTAACATAGCATAATATAACACAACAAATATAACATAACATAAACATAACACAGACATGACATAGACATAACATGCCAAACAGATAATATATAGTACATGACTCTCCATACTCTTCCATTATCAAGAGATAATTTCATAGAAACCAAGTAGTGAAAACAGCAACTGGTTGCATCAACCATAGACCAAAAAACTGAGGTCCTGTGCTCTGAATGCTGACATCCTAAAACCTCTTCCAGCTCACAGAGAAGTTCCCACAGTGGCAGAGATACCTACTTTCCTTACAGTCAAAGTTGCATGGCTTATGTTACCCTGCCTGTATTATCTGGACTAGAATACAAATTTTCACTCTTTTCCCTAACCTCTAGTAACTAGAAGGCTGACTGCTCACTGTTTTATGATTATGAGACCCCAAGCTTTCTACCCTGTACTTATTGAAGTAGATATTGCCATAAAATTCTCACTCTCTGTGTGCAGTTATTAACATCTGTGCATGTTCATCTTTTTGAAGGACTGACACAGAGCACTTTAATTTGGAAACTGCAAATGAGTTGTCAGTTATGTTACTAAACCTGTCAAAATTCTTACTGTCACATATTGTAATTCTAAGAGTCATGGCAAATTTCCTTAGAATCGAGCATAGTGATAACAATCAATGAATAGAACAAGATTATGAGGCATTAAGGGCATTATCAAATTAAAATATGAAAACACCTACAACTGTATGAGTTTTGCTTATATCTCATGGTGACAGGTTATCTTTTTTCACGTGCTTGCTGCCTGTCTGTTTCAGAAATATTTCACACTAGACTTGAACCTATAATTTGCCTTTTGCAATGTCGAATAACACCAAATTGACCTATTATTTCAACGATATTGTGTCAGATATTCCCACAATTTTACAACACACTAGGAAAGTTTTCTGAAAGAACTTTGCCTTATTTTCTTTTTAGCAGAAATTTTTTTTTTCATTTTGTGTGAACTTCTCATTTTCAGACCATTTAATTGACTGTAATTCCCACTACACCCCGAGAAAAAGAGCCCTGGGAACTACCCAGCTGTCAGCCTCACCTCTGTACCTGAGAAGGCCATGGAACAGATCCTCCCAGACCTTTTGCTAAGGCACAGGGAGGTGATTTGAGACAGCCAGCACGGCTTCAGCCAAGGACCAATCTGGTGGCCTTCTATGATAAAGTGACTACATCAGTGGACAAGGGAAGAGTGACAGGTGTCATTTATCCGAACTTCTGTAAAGCATTTGTCACAGTCCCCTACATCATCCTTCTCTCCAACTTGGAGAGTGATAGATTTGATGGATGGACTGTTCAGTGCACAAGGATTTAGTTGGATGATTTGATCCATAGAGTAAAGGTCAACAGCTCAGTTTCCAGAGGGTCGTCAGTGACAAGTGGAGTCCTTCAGGGATCCATAAAGGGACTAGCCCTGCTTAATCTTCATCAATCACGTATTCAGTGAGATGGAGTGCACCCTCAGCAAGATCAAGTGACACCAAGCTACCACATCTGATGGAAGGGATGCCATCCAGAAGGACCTGGACAACCCTAAGAAGTGGGCCCATATAACCCCCACAACCAAGGCCAAGTCCTCTACCTGGGTCAGGGTGATCCCAAACACAAATACAGACTGGGAGGAGAATGGATTGAGGGCAGCCCTGAGGAGAAGGACTTGGTTGATGAGAAGCTCAACATGAGCTGACAGTGTGCATTTGCAGCCCAGAAAGACAGTTGTGTCCTGGGCTGCATCCAAAGCAGTGTGGCCAGCAGGGACAGGGAGGGATCCTCCCTCTCTGCTCCATTCTGGTGAGAAACCGCCTGGAGTGCTGTGTCCAGCTCTGGAGCCCCCAACATCAGAAGATATGGACCTGTTGGAGACAGTCCAGAGGAGAGCCATGATGGTGATCAGAGGGCTAGAGATCCTTTCCTATGAGGAAAGACTCAGACTAGGAGTTGCTTATCCTGGAGAAGTCTCCAGGGAGACCTCCTTGTGGCCCTTCAGTACCTAAAGGGGACTTATAAGAAAAATGAGGATGTAAGTTTTAGTAGGACCTGTTGTGATAGGGCAAAGTTTTAAACTAAAAGATGATAGATTTAGACTAGAAATAATAAAGAATTTTTTGTCAGAAGTGCGGTAAAACACTGGAACAGGTTGCCCAGAGAAGTGGCAGATGCCCCAACCCTGAAAACATTCAAGGTCAGGCTGGATGGAAGTCTGAGCAACCTGATCTAGTTGAAGATCTCTGTGCTCATTGCAGGGGGCTGGACTAGATGACATTTACTAGTCCCTTCCAACCCAAGCTATTCTATTAGTCTAAGAGTAGATCTTGATGCCACAACATTGATTCAGGCTGATTTTGCAGGATTTATTTTTCTGCACAGAGAGTTCATGCCAAGAACCTTTTAAAAATGCTTCCAGAGCAAGTATTTTTAATTGAAACATTTGTCTCTTTTCCTGTAATTGTGTATTATTGACCACCCTCTGTTTGTTGTAATACTTTGATTTATGGCATAGTGGAATGAAAATTTTCATGTGACTGTATACTCCCCTGACATTTTTTGTGCCAGTGGTCAGTTGGCTCATGATTATTCTCTGAAGCTCAAATATATATTATATAAATATATTGGTGTTCAGTGATCAGGGAGGAGGTAGACTGATGCACAAGAATTTTGCTTGGTACACAGAGAATAAATACTTGGAAGATTTCAAGCAGCATATTGTAGAATGCTTCATAGAAGTGTTACAGAAGAAGAATTGTGGCTCTTCTGTCTCAAAGTATTTATTACTTGTTTCTTTCTGAAATAAAAATATCCATGTATAGGCCCACTGGGTTTCTTCTTTTGATTAAAAACCTTTCTTCATAAAATAAATTGAATTATCTCAAAATAACCTTCAATTTCCAAACTACCTTTGCTCCCTCGTTCAATATTTTTAATTTTCAGTCATTGGTGACTCTTTCTATTCATTACAAAAGTGTTTATGCATTGTTCAGTGCACTTTGCTAAATAAGATAACTGGTCTTTATACTACTGAATTTCACAGGGATTATTTAAATCTAACCCTCAAAATTATTCATTTTATTATGTTCCCTATTCCTACGCTCCTGTGTATCTGTCTCCAGACTTTGCTTCATGAAATTGATGAATGGTACCAAGAATTTAAATCTCAAGGTCATTTTTAACAGTTCCATGTAAGCACTGGCAGTTATTGGATTACGCAAAGTCAATGAAGTTAATCAGAGCCTTAAAACCACTTCTAGTAATTAACATATACAACGTATGCTCTGTGGAAAAGCCACATGACAGTGAGAATGATCATATAAATCAGACTAGTGCAATCATTCTTTCAAATTAATACAATTCCCAAAACAGTGCATAAGATCTCTGTTAAAAGCTTTAATAATTTCACAGCTTTCTATAGCCAATGAATGCTTTCTAGCATACAATAAAAAACTACCCTAGAGTATCCTCATGGTGTTTCAAATTTCAATGTACCAAGATTTATTACAATAATTAGTTGAAATTACTCAAAAATTGGATCATCTTAGCCACATATCAGCTGTTGTTAGTAATGTCTTGAGTAGAATTGAATAAAATATTATTAAACATTGTACAAAATGCAGGGCTTAAGTTCCTAGCAAACACATAGGATACATATAAATATTTTCATACAGAATATTATAGGATTACATACAGTTTAGTCAATAAAACATAGAATTAAACATATGAAAAGGCAAAATACTTAGATTCCTTCAAAAGAACACCATGTAGTAATTTTGCCTCTTCAAATTTTAGCCTCTCAAGTCCTAGTGTAGCTCTTGTCATCTACCTGGAGAAAAAAGATGTAAAGAATATCAATATTTATTTAAATTTTCAATGTCTAATACTATGATAATACAAGTCTAATACTATGATAATACAGGACAAAAGCATTGCACAAAAAATTCTCAGTAAGTTCACACTTCAGGAAGTTCCCTGTAACTCAACATGATATATTTAACTATGTTCAGTTGTTATTTTATCCCTGAGTCTTTATTATGAAACAAAAGGAGAGGAAGCACAAGAAAGCAAAGGTATTCTCTATGGTTTACCATGCATAAAATCAGAATAACATGCAAACCTAAGAAGGATTTTGTAATTACTGTTGCTAATTTTCTGGAAAGCTAATAAATATAAAGAAGTTTCATTCTTTAAAAAGAAATCTCAATAGAACACACAAAATTCGAAGTATCACAGTGAAGCCATGTATTTTATTACACTATTTTGCTATAAGGTTTTATTCCATGGGCTGGAGGCATAGATTGTTTTTGCAGCAGCCACTGAAAGCAATTCAATTATATATTTGCAACAGTATTTACCAGCACACTCCCTGGTGCTTAACAGAGTCCTGTTTAGAAGCCCAACTGCTTCCTTTCAAAGGGTATGAGAGAGGTGTGGAACTTGATTGCTGCCTACTCTCTCTTTTAGCAATATCAAACTGTTTAAACTGAGATGCAAGAGTGGCTGTACCGACAAAGCCCTTGTGCTCTAGAACAATTAGAATAGCTCTAGAGGTAGAATATGCTTTGTCTCTAAAGCACAAAGGAGGGCAGAAAGGCTTTAAAACATTGTGCTCAATTGTCTGCAGATACAGAACTTTTCTGTGGGAAACTATTTCTCTGATGTTTGTATTTGTAGTTTGTAAGAAGTATGGGGACTCCGTAGTCCTCTTGCCTGTGTTTAATGTTTAGTGGTAATTTAAGATATCACATTATCACATCTGTATTGCATCCTCATGAAATACCTTGACTTAACCTTCTCACTCCATAATACCAATCTTCCACAAAAGTTTTGTGCCAGATTTAATATTTCCCCCATAAAAAAAATTACATCCTTTCACTTACTTTATCATTTGTCTGAGGCTGCTTCTTCAGCATCTTGACTTTTTTTATCATTTTTCTCTCTATTAATTTTCAGATTTTCCTGAAGTATAGCCAAGAATTGTGGCAGATACCATTCATAACATCCATGGACAGCAGGAGGCTGATACCTCTTGCTGTGTGCAACTCACATTCACTCTGGCCCTTACCTAGGTATTCTACACAGCAAAATCATCAATCACTTGCTATTTGGTATCACCTCTCCTTAGGTCTGCATTGCTGATTTCCTTTTCTTATTCCCTATCAAAGGACCTCTATCCACCCAGAGGTCTGAGGAAATTTTTCCAGTGGACTTTGATCCAGTCCAGCTTTAGATATCAAACGAGGTTTATAACAGCACAGATGTTATAAGCAGGGCAAACCCTGCTTTTTGTTTCTTTTAGTTTTGAATCCCACCACAAGGCCTTGCAGAGTTCAGTTTCACTGTATGCAGATATAGGAATTTCCACTACTGGGTAATAAACAAAAAGCCAATTTCTTATGGATCAAAAGCCTTGTTTTTCAGCCAGCTCTGCTAACAAAAGCAACTGAAGTGGCAAAGATCTTTGCTAGCAAAAATCATTATTTGAGAGATTTATCAGAAGGGCTCACTCCTCATAGAAATGTGGAATGCACAGAAACATTCAGCTACACATGA
This sequence comes from Rhabdornis inornatus, assembly GCA_013397075.1. Lineage (NCBI taxonomy): Eukaryota > Metazoa > Chordata > Aves > Passeriformes > Rhabdornithidae > Rhabdornis > Rhabdornis inornatus. The sequence continues at coordinate 886,631 of VWZS01005652.1, read as the reverse complement.
ATTGGGTGTCTTTGCATCAATGATTCTTATGCTCATTTTGTTCCCCATGAACAGCTGAGTAATAGTGAGTTGTGTGTTTAGGGTTGAAAGATACATAAAAAATCCAATGAATTCTGAAGTTTTATTCATGAGTTCTATTTTAATAAGAAGGGGTCAACCTTAAAAGCTTTCTATGTGAAATCACAGATAGGCAAACATAGCTAGACCTCACTCCAAACCTCAGTGTGTTTTACATAATTTAGAAACTAAGGACTCACACTTCCTCTGTTTAAGAAGTAATAATCTGTCTTTCTGCAGGATTTGGAAATTGTGTAGCAGAAGGGGCAAATGGCTGCATTTAATGTTCTTATTCCCCAGTGGGATGGGGGGTAGAATGGGAAGAATGAAAGTGACAGAACTTGTGCATTGATATAAAGGCAGTTTAAATGGAAAAGCAAAAGCCACACAAACAAAGCAAAACAAGTAATTCATTCACCATTTTCCATGGGCAGGCAGGTGTTCAGCTATCCCAAGAAAAGCAGAGTTCCATCACACATAACTGTAATTTGAGGAGACAAATGCTATCACTCCAAATGTCTCCCCCTTCTTTCTTTTTAGCCCATCTTTATATGCTAAGCATGATGTCATATCGTGTGGAATGTTCCCTTGGTCAACTAGTGTCAGCTGTCCCACTGTGGCCCTTCCCAACTCCTTGTGCACCCTCATTCTCCTCGCTGGTGGGATGGGGTGAGGAGCAGAAAATGCCTTGGCTGTGTGGAAGGGCTGCTCAGCAGTGGCTAAAACTCCCCTGAGTTAACAATGCTGTTTTCAGCACAGATCCAAAACATGGCCTCATACCAGCTACTGTGAAGAAAATTAACTCTATCCCAGCTAAACTCAGGACATTATTTAAAAAAAAAAAGTAGAACTCCTAAGAGGCTTTAAGGTAATAAAGAATTTACCTTGTTCTCTAAGATGTCTGTGATGGCTTTTTGCCATTTTCTGCCAACAACAGGATAATAAGCCACATGTTGCAATGTATTTGCATAAAAAAACAAAAGTATTTTTAAGCAGCCCTTGTGCACACAGTCATCTGATTTGCATCTATGTCAGTATGGCTGGAAGACATGGTAAGTGAAAGCTTCTGTTACCCCTTTATCAAAAAAAGATATCATGCTCAAAATTATGGTGCAGTTAAAAAATAAAAATATATAGAATTTTGTATATGTATATATAATATGTGTACATATTTTGTGTGCTGCTCTGTGATGCTCTTATGAGAATTCTTCCCTAATCTTTGGAAAGACTCTTTGTTCAAAACAAAATTCAAGCCCTGAGTATTCCTAGTGTTTTATATGGCAACAAAACTGTCTTTTTAAATGAAACATGAGGAAACCTTCACAGCAGGAGATTGCTGTGAAACACTGATGTATTCATCTGACATTTTCAGATATGTTGCCTGGGGTTACAACCAACTACTTCCCATACAGTTTTATTGAGTAGTTTGTTCCTGTGTGACAAAACAGAGATAACATTCAAAATGCACAACATTATATTTCTATTATTTTCTGCTTTTAAGTATGAATGTAAGAACAAGACTCACAATGATGCTGCAAATCAATAGAAAATTCAAGAAAGTCTTTAATATCAGATGTTTACCCATAAAATTGTCAAAAAATTAGATGAATAAGGAAGGAGGAAGAGTTTGACTTCTCTTAAAACAATGGGGGGGATAAGTATATCATATTTCCTCCTGTGTTATTTACAGCATTTAACCTTTTATTTTGTATGTAAAGAAGTAAGAGTCATTTAATTTATAAACATTCAAAGTCCACTGATACCATTTTTGATACTGTTTGCTGGTATACCCTGGAGACTTGGAGCCACAATTCTGATACTTATTTTCAAGCATATTTGATGTGATGTGTATTCTATTTTTAGTGACCTGCAATTTGCTCCATATTTAGTCAGTGTTTTGAATAAATGTCAATGTCAAGGAAGTTTTCATCTTCATGTATTTATACAAGATTAGGTGTAAACTAATACATAGGTGGTAAGATCACAGAGGCTTCCTTGGCTCAAGACATACAATGTCTCATAAGAACATGTAACCTGAGTTCTTCTAAGTTTTGCTTGTCTTTGCCAGCTGCTCTTCATTTGTTTTTCAGTGCTTTCATATGAAAAACAAAGTATTTTTAAATATGACAAGGAGCACAAGAAGAATCTGGACTTCTAGTTATCCTCCACCCATTCTGATAAGCATATCACTGCAAACATTTTCTTTAGAGGTGGAAATGTATCCAAACAATCCAATATCCATTTCTCCATCTCTAAAAATATTAAAATAAAATTTAATATTGACTGATAAGGGCTAAAATATTTCCAGTTTGCAAAAATTATGACAATGTTGGGTAATATTGTAATAGGCCAAAACAATTAACACTATTGAGAAATTATTTGAGGAAGTGATGTTTGCCTCAGATGGGTGAAAAAAAAATTAAAAAAAAAATAACCCAGATGGTTTATAAACTAGGTTTAAATGAACACGAAAGGAATCCAAAATTCCACTTGAAAATGTTAAATATGTCCTGAAAGTATTAATGTGTGTTGTTTAAAACTGTTCTATCAGCAACTGTCTATTCATAAATAAATATCCAAATGCATCAGTGGCAGACTGAAAGACAGCCAGCAGCTCCTAATAGATGAAAAAGGAACCAAGACTGTCTCTATATCTCTGAAAACTGAGTATTTTGATAAAACTGAGATACTGTTTGATAAAAGAGAATTGCTGGAGACAAAAAATTGATATATGTGATTTGAATTCCTGAGTATCTCATGTGTTAGCATCTCCAATAAGTGCAAATTGTGCATCTTTGCTTGGTACTTATATCGGTATTTATGTGAGGCTTCCTCTTGTCACTGGTGAGAGATAAAGATGCATTGCTCTGCTTGCCTCTGAAACACACGACTGTGAGAACAAGAGGTATGCTGTGAGGATGGCACAAAATGGCATTGTAATCACTGATCTCTTCTCTGAGGATGGTCAGGCACTGGAATAGGCTGCTCAGGGAAGTGGTGGAATCACCTTCCCTGAAAGTGTTCAAAAGGCATGTGGATGTGGCAGCTGGGAACATGGTTTAGTAGTGAACACAGTGCTGGTGGGTCAACAGTTGGACTCAGTGATCTTGGAGGTCTTTTCCAACCTTAGTGACTCCAATTCTATCTCCTGCATGCTCAAGACTAATATCTATTCACCAAAGGGCAGAGAATGACAGGGCATTTTCTACGTAGGAATATGAAATCTCCTTTTGGGAATGTTAAGGGAGTTTGTTTCTTAGAAGTAGGAGCTGGTATTTGCAGGGTCCAGCTGTGTCTGAGATTGGTCATAACTATTTTCCAACAAAAATTACCTCCTGACCATGGACCTATGGGTCAATTGTTATTCATTGTGGAATAGCTATCCTGTGGAACTTTCTGGATTGCACTCCTCAAGCTGATAGACCAGATGTCTGTGGGAGGACTGAACTCTGAGGTCTCTGCTGATACCACTTTCTTCTCATCCATTTATGAAATGAAGTTGTGATTCATCTGCCACTGAACTCAGCTGACTAATTTCAAGCAGCAGTCTAGTGTGAGGGAAAAGAGGTGAGCTTGGAGCAAAGAAATCCAAAGAAATTCTGAGGGGGGGTGTAATTCTTGTCCCCATTGTCTTCATTTCCTACATGTATTTATATTCACTTCAGGACAGCATCGCCAGTCTCATCTGGAAAGGGGAAGGGAGGGTAAGCGCCTGTGACAAATCTGGGTCTATTCATCTGCAGGAGTCTTGGAGAGGTGTGGTGCGACCAGCACTGTTTAGTGAGATATCCTCAGCTGAATCAGACCATGCAATGAATGCTGTTTGAATGTGAGACACACAGATGGCCTCCCTCCAAGATAAGCACTACTCCTGTTGCACAGAGTTAGTGTTTTAACTCACGCATGGAAAGGCAGAGGGAAAGTTTCAGATCTTTCACAGAACATTTCTAAGACTGCAAATCCTCAGAACAGATCCTTGTCCTTGCAAAAAAAGGAAGAGTGAAGTACCAGTTGTTTCCCCACTCTATTTAACACATGCATTCTCTTCTTTTACATCTGATATGATGCATTCATTCTTTATTCCCTGCTTGCACTAATCAATCATCTTGTGTCAGAGGATTTACCCCTATCATCACTATTCCAGCCGGCTGTATCACTTAGCTTCTTCTCAAAAACACATAACCTAAACAATTGCAAATAGCTCACACTTGTTATGGCTATGAATGTGGAACTTCTTGACAAAACAGCCTGCACTGTTTTAATCACCCACAGTGACTCTTCAGGAAACTTGAATTGCACTGCAGCTTTTGTGTGCCCCTCGCTTGGTCAGTGGTTTGTTGCCTGGCTAAAGTAAAACCAGAGTCCGCATGCGACTTTGAAAACACAAAGAGGATTTTGCCTTTGAAGGAAAATGATGTTTGGACAAACTGCAACCATGCTGATATTGTGCCGTGGCTTGGCTTTGGTTCTGCAGGATAGTGATGAACAATATATTCTATAGGGAGTAAATTTAACCAAAAGACAAATTTCTGGTTATTTTCTCTCGTTAAAAGCCAGGCATTTTTATGTTAACGTCAAAGTTAGTGTGCCTGCAAGGATCAAGGCTTTAATCATGATGTGCTGAAGGAGTAGCCTGTTTCTGCTCTGGGTAGCAGTATTTAATACTGTGTATTTTTGTCTTCTCTCTATCTGCAGTGCTGCTAGTTTGCTGGTTTTCATACTAGCAGTTTTCTTTAAACTGTAGAAACTTAACTGGAAATGCCATGTATCTATCTCTGTAGGGATAGATAGATAGATAGATAGATAGATAGATAGATAGATAGATAGATAGATAGAATTCAGCTGCAGAAAGCTGCAAACCATCAAGTAATTGAACTAAAACAGTAAAATAGAATATTGTGAGAACACAATGAAGGAAATGCCTCAGTAACTCCAACAAAACCTTATATGAATCACTTTAGGAAATAAAAAACCCACTTATTTTAAAATGTATCAAATCATTCAAAAACACACAAAAATATATTTTTTCCAGCAAGACACTGAGTTAACAGCAATCAAACACAAGAGCAAAGGCACATCCTCTAAAGGTACAGCAGTAGGAGGATATTGATTTATCAAACCTGCTTTTCTGTCCTGACTTAGTCATTTTGAGTTTTCTCTGTTCTAAAAGTTAAATAATGTGGTTTACATTCTGGTCATATGGACTTGGATTTAAAGGTTTCTTGAGTTATAGAGAGATCTTGGGCTCACTATTAGCAAAAAGTGTAGTTCAGCCCACCTCATAACTCTAGCTGATTTATATTCCTGCAACAGAGATCATCGTGGTTTATTGAATAATGTTTAAATAGTGTGTGTGTGTGTATTCACAAGTGTGTGTATATGTTTTGTTTACATTACACAAGAAATAAATTGGAAATCTGAACACTTAAGGACAAAAATTGGTTAAATAACATAAATTACTGTCTCTGTGATTTTTACAACTTAAGAATTATCAGTTTTTCACTACATATCTCTTTTCTATTCTTTACCATAGAAAAAATGCCCTTGAAATTCAGCAGATGTAACATGTAAGGGTAAGGAATTATTAGTTACTACTACTGTTAATACACTCCTAGCACAACCATGATACCAGAGATATTAAGTGAACAGCTGTTTCAAGTGATAAACACACTGGCTCATGTTTGATAAAAGAGTTTAACAAAGAGAATGTCCCTTTCTCTCTGCAAATTTCCTCTTCTTTTCCAAACATCAGTAATACACAAGCATTTTATTGGTGGGCATTATAAAATAATGTCAAGTCCTTTATTTCCTCATGTACAGAATTAAATTTTCCCCTCACATTTATTATTTTCTATTTATTTCATTTCTATTTCCTCTCCTTTTCTTTACCTCTTTCTAAGATCTTAAAGCAGGCAAATTCTCAGATTGATTTAAACTATTTGAAATTAAATGGTGGGATTTGAATATTTTCTGCAAATTCATGAGATGTCTAAAACAAAATCAGACTTTCAACATTTTTATAATAATAATAAATAAAAATAATTTTTTAGGTGGGAGGGTTTTTTTTTGGCAGTGATTAATTAATTTGTTCCCACTTGCTGATCATTTTAGAATTCATCACAGGAAGAGTTAAAAAATTTGGCTCATCTTTTCTTTTTTTTCCCCACAAGACATTCCTTAGCACAGTTTTCAGGGTGTTTTAATATTTGCAATTTTAGCAAATAAATGCTTTTATTTTGCTTTTCTTCTGAATAAATATCTTTTTACAAAATCACAGGAGTGGGCAAGGTTGGAAGAACTCTTTGTTCCTGTCTTCCTCAATAATGCATCAGGGATGCCTAAGACATAGTCATGATCTAGGTGTCAATCTAATTAGAAGAGATCCATTGGATTGTTTGTTCACAGATGCTGTGAATTGTGAGAGTCCATAGTGTGCTTTTATTTAAATAACAGCATGTAACTTATGAACACCTCCTTTAAAAAACCCCCACATTTTAGGTTTTTTCCTTCTAATGATTCTGCCTAATCAAGTTTTAGAGGTACTCAATTTACATTTTCCAGCTAAAAATGTTTCCTAGGCTATTTACCTTAAATTAAAAGTTCTGATGGTATAATCACTTTATACAAAATCATGGTACAAAGTCTTTGAAGAGCAGTTAACAGAAGGAATAAAAGATAATAACTTTTTTTCCTTATATTAGGAGCAGAAAACTTTGTTGTGAGTAACTTGGACCAATTGGAGAACAACATGGTAAAGGAGGCTTTGAAAAGATCAGGTTCTTGCACAGGCACAAAATCAGTTCTCTGAGTTTACCGTGACAGAATCTGGGAAAATTCCCATGCTTGGTCCCTTTTTTCTGAGTGAATAATCAGATCATTTGCTGAAAATGGAAAAGAGTATAAAGAGGGTAAGAAATAAATTTATGAAATGCACAATAAATATATTACCAGAGCCAGATGGCATTTATCCAAGAGCTATAAAAAATGAATGGAGCCAGTTGTAGAACTATAAAGGCTGGCATAGTGTCTCTTGCTTGAAATTGTCTTGGTCTGACATCAGCTTCTGAAGAGGCTTCCAGTGCAGCTCTGGGAACAATAGATCTGTAAACCTGATGTCTCTAAGGACCCAATAGCAGGAAATTTAATAAAGCAGCAAAATGGTGAGCCCTGGTAAACATTATCCAGTTAACAAACGTCAACACAGCTTTTTTTAAAGAGTGAGGCAGGACTACAAGAAATCACTGCCATTCTTTGAACTGTTAAACAAACAGGAGGATAAATGAGTCAAAATGGATTTCTGAAAGATTTCTGTCAAAGCACCTCACCTACAGGCTTTTAAGGAAATTAAGCAGTCATAGAATAAAATGGAAGGTCCTTGTTTGGATAAATAACTTCTTAAAATAAGGAAAGCAAACAGAAAGGAAAAATAGGTCATTCTTACTGTGAAGAAAAGCAATCAGAATTTCTGCAGGATTTTTTTACTGTATGGGTACTGAAGTTCTGCTTGTCTCTCATATGACATCATATCTGCATGGCCATTTGTTGTTGCTTCTTTAAAATCACTCTCTGTGTATAGACTTTGGCTGCTTCTTTCTTCTCTAAAGTGTCCTCTGTTAATTGAAAATCAATCTTTATCTTTTAATCATGGAGGAATCTTTAACTTGATTCTTATTCTGAACTTATTTTTTTCCCCTGTTATTCTTCCTTTTTGTCTATTCGGGTTTTAAAAAGTTCAGGACAATTCCCTATAGAAACATACTGGGTGTTTTCAGTGCTTTGTCACAGCCTTCATAATGACATATACAAAATGGCAGTGCTGATTAACACTGGTTAAATTGTTATCAAAGCAGTGGTGCACCATCTCCATCATCAGTGACTGGCTGTCAACATTGTTGGTTCATCCTTCCCTGAACTGGAGAATGGCAGCCTCAACCCCACTTCAGCTTCAGTTTCAAATGTTTACATCTTGGGATCATTAGCAATGCTTGCTGCCATTTAGTGATCTACCTAGAGGATTTGGTGATTCTCCCTTGTGACATGGCTGAGAACCAAGTGTGCTTCTTTTCTGTGCTCTCTGCTCTCATCTGGATACGAATACTTTAATCTACTGGCCTGTGGAATACTCCCCATGGCTAAGCAGTGGTGAAAAAAAAATCCCATTATATTTCATGTTCCTCTTACAGGTAGTTTGAAATATATTACTTAAAAACAGAAAAATCCTTTAAAAAGACTAGATTATTTTTCTTCTTTAGAATTAGATGCCTGGCTGCTCTGCATATTGACAGCAGAAAGCAATCCTTGGTTATAGAAATAATTTGAAATTGATTATAGAAGCATTAAAATCTGAATTTTTTTCTGATGTCAGGAATTGACTATGATGTCTAGAAATCTATACAGAGATGGTAATTTCTGGGTAAGGCTGTATAAATATTAGCAATTGCTGACAAAAATATTTCAATGAGAAAAAGTCTGCTAAATTAAAATATGATAGTTTTTTTTAAATCACATCCTTATCTGAAATACAGTGCTGAAATATTGATATTCAACATGGAATACACTTTAAATGGTACCTCTGATGCTTCATTTTTTAACAAAGCAACACTGATAGAAACGTGATGTTAACAATTGATTCTAAAACTAAGCAAAATAACTGATTATTTCTAACACATTAAAATAAAGAAAGATTCTGACATGAGAAATGGAGGGGAGCTTTATGATAGTGTGGTTTATTGGAGTTTTTCTTAGTAGTTTATTTTTAGATTCATATGGTTCATCAGGTTCTGCCCAAAAAACTGTTAAAATTACTGCAGGGGGAAGGTACTTGCACAAAAGCAAGCAGAATCTGAATTTATTTTATTCCAGCAATGAAAACAGTTCATTTTATATAACAATGATGTAACTGCAGCACAGGATGAAAGGCAAGCGCTGCTTGCTCCATGGATGTAGGTCCAGGAAGCATCTCATTAATAGCCTCACCTTAATTTTAATTTATTTGCATATTTCATCTATATTTACATTGCATTAACTTTCAATCACTATGTTATTTAACCCTGTCCAAAATCTCTAATATCAAACCAGATAGTCTTCTGCCAGATCTCCTCTGCTATGAATCACTATTTTCCCTCTTTCTTCTGAAACTCAGCTGTTGTACCACAAAACAAGGAAAATATTCTACACTCCCTCCAACGCAACTTTTCACAAGATTGATACCCCAACTCCTTAATTAGTCAAATACAAGTGCTATGTCAAAAGTAAGTCACAGTTTTCCTATATTCAGTATCAAAACTTCACTGCTTTTATAAAGCCTGGCTCTTTTCTAACTTATGTCTAACTAAAATCATCTGCATGTGTAGCAAATTAAGATAAAACCAATGCAAACAAACATGAAACAATTGCGTGAAGAATTAAAAGCCTTTTAGGTGTAAGCACTTCAAATCATGTTACTGGACAATATGTGAAGTTTCAAGCACGATGTATTTAGTATGATCTCTCTGCAAGTTAATGTGCAGCTGGGAAATCTTTTCAGCATCTTGGCAAAAATCAAAATCTCCTTCAGAGTTTTGCTCCTGTTTTCAGAATTTTCCTCCAACCTTTATTGCAAACGAAAAAAGAAGTGGAATCACTGAATTTCAAAAAACATGCATGTACAGATATAGAAAATAAAATTTTATATTTTCTTAATAGAAAAAGGGTTAATCTTTTGTAACCTATGTTAGAAACAAATTACTAAGACAAACCAGGTGGAAGGGGCCAGCTTACGAAGTCAGGAATAACTCTAGGTTTGTGAAACTGCTACTTCTTCCCTGCATTCTGTGTGCAGTGGATTTCCCTGGAGAACATACCTAAGAGACTGCAGCTTTAGCACTGACTTAGTAGATCAAGATTCTGTTCTCCATATAAGTCACTACACAGGATTTTCACAGAAGTTCCACACAACTGTGAAAATCTGTCTGCTTCTTTGGTAGTTTGAGATCGCAACTAGAAAAACATTTTATTAAGTGAAAATAAATAAAAAGGGCTGGAGTGGCAGCTGTATGAAAAGTAGATGAAGTCACTTGGTTTGTTCAGCCTGGAGAAGAAGAGACTGAAGAGAGAGAGACTCCGTTGAAGTCTGCAGCTTCCTTGTGAGGGGAGAAGGAGGGGCAGGCACTGGCATGTTCTCTCTGGTCACCACGGACAGCACCCAAGGGAATAGCCAGAAGCTGTGGCAGGGGAGGTTAAGGTTGGATATTAGAAAAATATTCTTCACCTAGAGGGTGTTTGGGTGCTGGAACAGGCTCCCCAGTGATCACAGCACCAAGCCTGACAGATTTCAAGAAATGTTTGGACAACACTCTCAGGCTGTGTGACTCTTGGGGTGACTCTTGGGGTGTCCTGTGCAGGGCTAGCAGTTGGACTGTGGACTTGTGGATCTCTTCTAACACAAGATATTCTATGATTCTATGAAATTAATTGCAAAATTATTCAAATTACTTTTACAAAATAATAGAAAAAAAGCAATCTCTGTACATGATGAAAAATCTGATTGGTTTAGAAATTGCTTCTGTTTTTAGTTATAAGTTGACAGATTAACCTGTGGCAAATGCTTTGCCCTAAATTTTCCACAGTTCCCTGATGACAGTTGAGCCCCACTGACCAAAGAGGCGTTCTATACCATATGTCATCATTCTCAGCATATAAAGTGGGGGGAAGAAGGATAAAGGGGATGGGAGATATTTGGAGTGATGATGTTTGTCTTCCTAAGTAACCATTGCACATGAAAGAACCAAGCTGTCTTGAGGGTAGGTGAATCTTTGCTGCCCATGGGAAGTGGGGACTAAAGTTCTCGTTCAGCTTTGCTTGAGTGTGCATCTTTTGCTTTCCCTGTCAAGCTGTCTTTATCTCAAAACACGAGTTTTCTTACTTGTACTTACTTGTATCTGACTCTCTTCCCCATCCCAGTGGAGTGTAGTGAGTGAGCAGCTCTGTGGAGCTTAGTTGCCAGCTGGGGTTAAACCATGACACCCCTTTTTCAAAACATACATGAATAGTTATAACATCTTTGAATATGTTCAACAAACAACATAAGTCTGCTTGGAGAGTATTTGCAAGTGGTTGAACCTTGAAAAGTTTTAGTGCCTGTCTTTGAACACATGGAAGCACATGACAACGTTTCTTTACTCTATACAAAAATTGTGCAACATTTTCTCCAGAGAATACCTGAAATTTAAGATTCATTTTAAATATCTAAAACAATATTGATGCATGATTGTGAAACTGGCTCTTTTTAAGCAGTTACATTGATTAAAATAAAGTTAAAGTACTTTAAGTACTGCTGGCTGTAATTTCATTGTGATGTCTCCAAGGAGTCTCGTATGTTATGCACAGCACCACAAGGGCTTATAGAAACCACATGTGAAAGGCAGTATATAAACACAGCAGAAGTGAATACAGTCAGAAATTCAGGAAGATATTACTGTCAGATTTTACAATGTTCTCCAACCTCTGTTGCTAATGTCAGGAGCTACTGATAAAGTAAAATATCTCCATTCAATATAAAAGAAAATTGGAGCAAAGTGGTATTTCAACACTATGATGACATTCTCTCTGTGAAAGAGATCTTGCTTAATCCTCCAAACTTCATATATGGCTTTACTGTTACTAATATGTACAAAGAAATGAAACCAGTGTATGTTTGTTTGTTCATTTGTTTTACTGGAAACTACTTCTTTAGGTTTCCACCAAGGTAATAGCACATCTTGTATTTAATGGAGATGTAATGCACATTTAGGAACACTTTTCTGTCACTATGGTGCTGGGATATGAATAAATTGGGTTATTATCAGCAATGAATTTAATTTACAGAAGTATAGTTATGGGCAAGTAAATGTAAAATTGAGAACACCCTAGATGGCAGGATCACAGCATAATTTAAATTGGAAATGGCCTCTGGAGTCCTCTGGCCTAACTCCCAGATTGCAACAGGCCCAAATTCAAAGTCAGATCAGGTGACTCAGGACCTGTATTTCTCACCTTTAGGGTTCAATTCAAACTGCTGTAATGTATGATTACACCTAATACTAAGATGTATTGGTACTGAAACTGTGGATTGGGGGTCAGGTAGCCATATACGAAATGACAATGTCTGGCCCAAAAGGCACATAACTTAAACCAGCACAGGATGCTGAGCAAATAATCCAGCTGAACTGATGCAGGCAACTCAAGCAGTGCCAAGATGGTCAGCATCAGTAAGTAATTATCTATGTGTCAGCTTTTTGTTCCTGAACCCTGCATAAAAAAGTTTAGCACTATCAGTTTTCAGTCCTGTCCAGAGGCAGATTGATAGATGTTTTTTCTTGGAAAGGTATTACAGAGATCAAAGTCTGTCAGTTGCAGCATAGAGACTGAAAGAGGTTGACATTGCAAGTAGTAATGCTCTGTAGTGTAGTGAAAAAAGGAAGCAAACCTGATAATGCAATGATAAAGTCTGATTGAGGCTTCATAGGGTTCTCCAAATTAGCACTTATTTAGCTATATCAGATCCTAACTGCAGTGGAAATAATTTGTAGACTAAAGATGCTGTATTGGACCTTCGGATATCCTAGCACAATATGAAAGCTATTAATTTAATGCTCTACAGTAAAGTCTTTGAAAATGTGAAATAAATGATTCTTTTTACAACCAACTGGGGCTATGTGTATCTCGGTCTTGTGGGACTGGCAACAAATGTGAACATTGTTCACTGATGTAAATTTAATAACTTCAAAGTTATTAAACTGTGATTTATTTTGCTACAACAATTAATTGGATGAGCTCAGGAGGTTCAGTGCAATTTATTATTGATTATTTTATACATATAACTTAATTTTGCTCTTGGATCTAGTAGTATAGTTTCACAATGAGTCTAATTTAAAACTATAAGTCTAACATACCATTTCTGTTTAAAGAAAGCTCTGAGGAATGGAAAAAAATACTTGCAATTTTCTTTTCCTGAAATACAGGGCACACATTAAACTTAAAATTAATTTTAAATTCAAATCATCCACTGCTGAATTGCTACTTTTTTATGCATTTGACTCCTCTATAACACTGAAAAATTATTTCTAGGTTTGCATTAGTTTGCCCTAAAAATAGTTATTTTATACAACCTAACTATTAGGTAATCAACACTGTATTTAAAGGCCACTTTAAGAAATTAACTGGTAAGTCAGCAACTTTATGAATTTACAATACCATGGCTTTATTCCTCACACCTTGATAATAATTCATAATAATTCAACTTCATCATGCAAGCAACACAATGAATTTCAAGAGTATTACTAGTGAATAAATGAAGATGATTAAGAAGGACATGGATCTGTTAGAGAGTCCAGAGGTGACCAGAGGGCTGGAGCACCTCTTCTATGAGCACAGGCTGACACAGCTGGGGAAGACAAGGCTCTAGGCAGATCACATAGCACCTTCCAGTACCTAAAGGGAACCTACAAGAAAGCTGGAGCGGGATTTTTCACAAGGACACGCAGTTATAGGACAAAGGGGAATGGTTTCAAACTGAAAGGAGGTGAATTTAGAGTAGATATTTGAAAGAAATTATTTGCTCTGCTCTTCGAAAACAATACCCTGTTAAAAATATGCTGTGAACTTGGCTAAAGTTACTAAAAGACTGGGATATGACAGGAGAAAATATTTTTATCAGATTTACTGTTTGTCAAGGGAGAAGAGAAAGTCCATTCAAAAAATTTGTGGGTCCATTCAATTCTGAAATCTAAAGTAACAATAGTAGCAGCATAAGTAAACTCAGGTCTAAAATATTTTCTTTTTGTTTTGTCTTGTAACAGGAAATTAATTCAATTAGTTAGAATAGACCATGCGTATTTAATGTGACAATTTGAACTGGGAATGCTACCTTTCAGCCTTGAGAATTCTAATGACATCATTAAGGTTGTTTATAGAAAGCTACAAAATTAAATGATTGCTATTAAACACCATCCTTTCTGAGATGGAAGCTGGAACAGCTCCTGGGTCTGATAAGAGACAATAGTCCTTCATTTCTAGATCACTGCTTTGAACTTGAGCCAGGATAAAAACAATGAGAAGTTATTACCAACAAAAGACAGGCAACATGCACTATGAAAGGAGATTATGGTGTCAGGCAGTTTCTTAGGGTGCTGGTACCTTCCTGGGAAGGGTGTTTTGCATGCAGTGCTGCTCTACAAGGATATTAAGATCAAGCTTCTGCCTAGCTGAGAGTGCAGTCACTGCTCTGCAGAGAGACCATAGTTCCAAGTATCATCAAATATCCATCTTCAACCAAATTAAAGCAATTTTGTAAAACAGAAAGTAATGGCTTCTAGAATACAAATTGGCTATGTTTAGGAGAAAAAGTAATCTACATCTACAGACTAAACAGCCTCTGTGATGGGAGAAATCCTGAAGAATATCCTGGTTGTGACTGGCATGTATGTTCTTGATCTGGATCCTACTGCTGACTCATAGACTTTGATTTCCTGCCTTGTCCTTGTGTCTGCCTCACTATGGCCACTGGGAGTAGCCACATCAGAACTGGGCCAGCTAGGGAGTCTGTGGCATAAATATAGAGAGATGGGAACGATGGAGATGCTTAGAAACAAAGAACTTTTAATGTAAAAATAACAAATGTGGAAACCACATGGTACAAGGGGCAACCTCCAAAACCTGAAACCTGGAAAGCACAGAGGTATATAGATAGGATGGAGGGCATAGGGTCCAATCAATAATGAGGATGAGGAACAGAACCATATATGTAGCTGGCCATTAGACAACCATATATTGAAAACAAGAACAAATCCTTATTTGTAACAAACTAGTTAACATACTAGTTCCCACGAGACAACTCTTCTCTCTATTCTCTCACCATGAAGTAAAGGATGTCTTTCCTCCTAGCTGGATGTTTCCCAGGGTTTAAAGCTGAAGCTCTCTGCATTTTCACTTGAAGCCACCTCTCTGTCCACCTCAATTTCCACACCTCACCACTTTCCTGGAGAGCACTGAGCTGTGGCTCAGTGGTTACTGGTGAGTAACCCGGTTGCTGATTACTGGGTCTGGATCTGACCTGGATCATGGCTGTGCCTTGCTGGCTTGACTTCATTGTTTGATTTCTCACTTACCATGAACTTATCTGGGATCTGGACTTGTGACTGGACTTAGTGACTGTCACCATACCTACCTTGCTCAGGTCTGTGGGATTGTCCCCTTCTCAGTGAGGTCCCTCTGACTTTGAATGCTTTGTTCTCATGCGTGCCCCTGGCTACCTGTGCCCGGCAGAGCAGCCTTCTCCTGCCCACTGTGCTGGGCATAATCAGCAGGGTTAGTGTAGCAGGAGCTTTGGGGTGTCCTGAGTAGAAGGAGGTGGTGAACCTCCCTGTGCCAGTCAGTCAGCTCCCACTGGCTTTGCAAAAGCCAATACCATTCCACTGCATGCCAAAACATCAGCCAAAGGAGGACAAAGTGCCCTGCTGAAATATATTTTTAAGGGATAGAGGTGGGAAAAACAGAATGGGTTCCTGCTAGTGTCAGGAGACACCAGAGATATGAAGCCACTCACAGGAAAGGACACAAAAGAAGATACAGGAGGAGGGATGTGAAAGATGACAAGTTAAAGAGACAAAGCCGGAGACCCTGCCATAGAATGAGGCTCTTCTTGCTAAAGCAGGTACAACCTGGAGGGACTGGAGCCAATGAAATAACCAAGGTAAACCACAGGGAATGAGTAAGAAGGAAGGAGCAGCAGAAAACAGGAGTCAGGAGCAAGGTGTGATTAAAAAAAAAAATTGTTTCTCAATACCTCAGAATCAGAAATTAAAAGTTTATCTTATTTGGAGATAAAATTAATTCATTGAACTTCCCATAGTGCAGGCTTGTTTTACTCATGACATCCAGGTCAGTTACAGCAAATTACCCAAACTTGTTCTAAAAAAGCTGCTGCAGTATTGATTCTCCTAAAATCTTGGTGTGAAAGGTTATGTTTAGAAGACCAGCACGACTCTAGATATTCCAGAGACTTCTCTTTAATGACAGTTTTAAGATATGCCTGGATGAAATATATTGCATGCAGAGAGATGGACAAGGAGGTTTCCTTTGTGGAGCTCACCTCACAGATCTGACCAATCCTTAACCCCATTCTTCAAGACACTACAGATTTCTACCATGCGCATTTGGAAATGGTAACATGCTACCAAGCCTTTAAAGATCAAGCAGCATCTCCTGAAGGATAGCTGACCATCTCATATCCTTAAAATAATAATTAATATTTTAGAAAAATAAGTGGATGACAAACAATGCCACGATAATGCTGTTAAAGAAAATATCTCCTCACACAGTTTGAACTTTTAAGCTCAGATGTGCCATTTTTAAAAATGTGCCATTTTTTCATTCAAGTGATTATTTATAGAATTTGGCAGTTTTTTGGCATAAATATTAAGAAATTATTTTTTTAATGCAGAGGCCTGTATTTATGGCTCTGAAATTAGCTGAGAGAAATGGCACCGAGCTAGTTTAAACTCTTACATTTTGTGATAGTTGTTCTCAGGGAGACTTTTGAAGTGCAGACTATGTCCTTGTTTATGTTTTTAACAGCTTCTCTGAGTTATAGCTTGCTAGTACAGACCGTATGAAAGGATCATTCTTTGACTGCTGCAGCCTCTGAAAAGATTGAATGGGTTAATAATTTTATTTCTCTTTACAGAATACTTCCATCTTGATGTCATTTAAACTACTCACTTTTTTTCATCCTTCCAGAGCAGTGTTAGAAAGTTGCAGTGGTTATAAATCCTTCACTGGGGCTTTTGAAGCTGGAAATGCCAAGGTGCATTCACCATTTACCTCAACAGGCCTGTTCATGGCAGCTATTACAAATGAGGTGAAATATATGTCATTGTCATGCAGCATTATTTATCACTGCAGCTGTCTTTGTAAATAACCTTTACAAAATCAAACATAGAACCTTTTACTATTTCTAGTATTTAAACACTTGTTTTTAAATGTCATTTCAATAAATTGCTGGTCTCCTTCAATTGCAAACAAAGGACTACTGCCTGGAAGCAAATGCAAATGCATTGCTCCACACCATTAGATTGCTTCTGAGTTCTGCTTTGGAGTGAACTAACCAACTTCCGGGGGGCTCAAACCTGGGAGAGTTATGGGGAAAGGATTTTCAGAAAACCCATCACACAGATGCTAGGGTTGAAATTGCTCTAGTATTTCGTACTGCATTTGGCACAGTCCTCTCAGTTGATGCCAGCCACCTCATCTGCCCTCACAGTATTGCTCCAGGGCGTTCTACCCCACAAAAGAATCACATTATAATAAAACCATACTTTGAGACATTAGATAACATGGAAGCTGCATGAGGAGTTGAAGGGATGATGACAGAGGTTTCTATATCTCTATCTGCAATTGCAGACACCCAGAACACTTTTGCACCTCAGTGTCTCCAGACACTGACATATATACCCTACAGGACTCACACACAGGAGAGACAGTGGGTTTATAAGAAAATTTGTTAAGGAAAATGATTCAGTAGGAATATTGGCTAGATTGAGGTGATCAGGAATAGGGCTCAGACAAGCTAACCAACCAGCAGACTGTTTAAACAGACTATTTATCTTTTCCCTATTTTCTCAAGTTTATTCCTCTTAGATCCACCCTGAACATAATTTCTCAGCCTAAGGCCCTTCATTTAGGCTTTCCATAATGAGTTTTGTAAAGTCCACAGGGCCTCTCAAGCATCCCATAATACTCAGTCTTGTTTCCACCTGCTTATCTGTTACATGGCTCAGCTTGACCCGCTTCAAGACTCTACCTGAGTAGTTTTTCAGTGAACTATCAATCACTGTCTGAGCAGTTCTGGTTTTCGTTACTGTCTCAATTATCACCCACCCGGTCAGATTTGTGTATGTGTGTGCTCAATTTATCACATTTCTTGTTATTTATTATTTAATTTATAATGAATAGTCAGCTAAATAATTAAGCAGATGGTCTCGCATTCCGCATACTCTTACAATGATCAATCAGCCTGAATGGTCTGCAAATGAAGTCCAGGATGCATCGTGTGTCATAATAGGGTTTTTTTCTTTATGTACTCTTTGATTTCCAGAATGCAAACAATACCTTGCTGTAAAGTAATGTAAAATGTTGTAGTACGTGCTCTGTGAGGACTGGGTGGAGCCCCTGTATGGCCTTCTGCTAATATCAGTGAGCAAGAAGGCTCCTCTAGGCACATAACCAGAAATTGAGTACTTTTATGTTTATCTGTCTTCTCTGCTGCATGTTGCACTGCGGCAACTGTCCAGTTTCAGGTTGGACATGCAAAAGGTGAAAGACCAAATGCCACAGCAACTGGTCTGTAAGGAAAGGCAGTAACATTCTCATGCAGGTTGTGCCAGACGTGGCCAGAACTTTTTCCTGTTCAGAAGACCTTGGTGTCCAGCCTCTCCTCAGCATTTGCCACCTTGTAAGCAGCTGGACATTTGCACATGCCAGATTTCTCATCCATCAGCACCCCCAAGTCCTTCTCCTCAGTCCCTGCCCTGCTCTGCTTCCTGACCCCTGCAAATCCCTGCGGAGGGTGATCTCCATCCACTCTGTGTCATTGAGGAAGCCATTAAGGAGCCTCAGGGCCATGGCAGAGCTCTGAGGGACACCCCTCGTCCCCAGCCTCCATCCAGATATGGAGCCAGTGACCACAGTTCCCTGGCTGCATCCATCTGGCCAATACTTCATGGCCCCAGTAGGCCACCCTCCGAAGCCAGGGCTCGGCAGTGTCGGGCTCAGGGAGTCATGGGACAGTGTCCAAAGCCTCACAGGGGGTATGGGCACATCAGACATGTCAGAGACTGAAATTTTATGGTTAATGGCTTAAACATCATTATGAAGGAGTTTTGCCCATTATGGCAAAATTGTATAAAGAAGCTGTGACCACCCAAGCCCACCCCTCCTAGACCTGACTGGAACTTTGGACTATGAGTTAAGCCACCTTAGGGAACCTGAGATAAGGTAAAGGTGACACTGTTGTTCAATTACTTCAGGTCTAGGGACAACTAAACAAGACTAATGGAGAAGAATGTATCCACAAGAAAGCCAAACCCAGCAGATGTCCTGAAAATCATCCCTCCCTGTGTTGGGGTGGGAGAGCCAATAGCCCACAGACCCATCTGCTGAGGCCAGCAGACCAAGGGGGAAAGAGGAGAGTTTTGGGGATGGGGCATAACCTCTGGTCAGAATACACTAAACAAAGGCTTTGCCAAGGAAGAGCCAGTAGCTACCATGAACTCTCTGACTGCAATGAATGCATCTGGAGCTGACAGGTCCTTCCAAGGAGCTTGCAGTGATCCTGAGCTCTTCCAGCCCACCCCATCTGCAGAGCAGTGGATACTGGTTGTCTAGCTCCCAAATCTCTCCACATCATGGGAAAGCTGTTGGCCCCAGCAGCGCAGGCAGCCCACCAGACTGATGCTACTGACCACAGTACTGGCACACTGCACTTTTAGCTGCACCTCCGGGATGTCTTCTCATATGACAAGGAAGCAACTTGTCAGATGCTATAGCAGACAGCGAGAGTCCTGCCAGTGGCCTGCAAAAGTGCTAAGGCAGCCTGGCAAAGGGCAGCAGTGGCCAAAGGATCAGGGTTACTAGCAGCCTGCAGAGCAACAGATGATGCAGAGGGAGCCTGGCTTTGCTGTAGGCAGCAGATACAGACTGCTACTTCTGTGTAGAGGCTACAGAAGCAGTCACATGTCACACAGGGAGCTAATGAGCAGCGAGCACGTTCTGAATTGAACTAGTAAAGAACTTCCACGAGAAGGCACAAAGCTCTTTGTCATGTGGTACAGAGAGAGATATCCCTTCAAGTACAATGCAATGTGGATATAGCACTTCTCTCCAGAGTGCTGGTAGCAATACAGACATGAATGAATCCACATAAGCAGTCCAGAGGGGCAGTGAAAACTCTTCAAGCTGAATACTGTCAGCAGCATAGGCACAGAAATAACGTACTTAGGATGGTAAAGAACAAAGAAATATCCCTATTTTTTCATTTTTTTTAAGAGCCAAGCAGATCATACACCTTTTTCTTGATCATATTGAGACACTGTAAAGAAATAAAAATGCCCTGTGTAGGAGGAAAATAAAGCAAACTAGATGAAATAACACCCTTATTATTTTTGATGCTGAATTGCAATTCCTCAGTACTGTTATAGCAGGATGATTTAGCTCAGTATAATACTCCCAGTTTTCTTATTTTCCTGTTAACAATGTTTGTTTCTCTCCATGGCTGAAGTAACTCTTCATTCTTTCTGTAAGAGTGATGTATGGAAACTTCTGCTAGTCAGCAGTGACTGCTAGTGGAGAAAACACTAAGGAAATATTTTTCTTCATCCACACTTTATTATCTAGGAACATAAACCAGCATTTCCTGGTGAAAGAGAGCAGATAATAAACAAAAGAGACAGGGAAAGACAGGGAATGGCTGAGAAGGTAATTTTAAATTCTCTGCAATTTTTTTTCAGTAAAACATGAATGTGGAGAAGTTACAATAATGTCTGGGATAAGACAAGTCAACCTTCAGCCATTATTCAAATTAAGTGTAGAATATCAAGGCACTTACATTTCCAGTAGCCTTAGATTAGCACTTGGGCTGTGCTGTGCTATGTCTGTGATCTACAATTTAAGGCTCTGAAACAAAAGTATGTGGACAATAGCTCCTGGATTTTAATTTTTTTGGTTTTTTTGGATAAATCAGAAGGCTTCTACTGCAACAAGCACTGCCATGGAAGTAGATCTGGATTTATTTGGAGTTGGGGCAGGAGGAATTTGGGGGGTCTCTGGTCCTCTCCACCTACTGGAGAGCATATTCCTGTGTCTGGTTTTTTTGCCCGAATTCTTCCCTCTTCTCTTACATGTTTAGACTTAACTGTCTGCCCTTAATTTGCAAAATCAGACTCCATGTAAATCAATATTTTTGCCATTGATTTCAGTCATTTCCACATGCACCCTCTGTGCTTTTCTGACACACCCACATATTCAGTATGTTTTAGGAATACACTTCCAAGTCACAGCAGGAGGCACTCCAGTGTGCCCTTTGATGGAATAAGCAAGGCAAAAACATCTGTTCACACACACAGGTGTAAGTGTGTGTGAAGAGGGAAACATGGTCCTTTCTGTTTGCCTGTGGACTTTACAAGAAATGGATTTACAGATATCTCTAAACATCTTTGAGTTCTCCAAAGTTAAAAATTGAAAGGTGGCTTAAGTTTAAACCAGAATTTGATAGTTTGAACTTATCTCCACCTTGCTAAAATCTCTTAGCTAAACTTAAATATAATTTTCCATACTATCATGACAATGGCTGGTTTTCCCATACCTTTGTTTCTCAGTGATATCGCCTGAAAAAGAAAGGAGAAATCTACTGACATCTCTGAACACCCCATCTGGAGAGGACTGCCTAAAATGTAGCATTTGGAAAAAGCACTTTGATTTGTGACACTGTTTCAGACTTTTATATTCACAAATTGAGTGAAAAATTATACTCTTCATTTTGTAGCATTCTATTATTATAATTTTTGACCGTCCAATATTAATAATGTTAATATAACAAAAAAACACAAAATAATTCCACTTTAGATACTTGATATATATTGGGTTTTCTGTAGCTTGAAGAATATCACTCACAGATCTTCCTGTGCTGGTTCACAAAAGGTCAAAACAATTTCAAAGATGAGGTAATTAATGAAATTCCACAGCACTTGTAAGTGAAACCATTTCAGAGCATTCCTGTATCCTATTGAAAAAGAGAAAGATGTGCCTTACAGAGCAGATTCTGAGATTAGATATGGCATTCATTCCTAAGGTTGCTTATATCAGCATGATGGACTCAAGACCCAAATCCATCAGTAAGGACTTTGTGCAGATACTCTGTACACGCAAGTTTACCTGTTGTCTTCATTGCTTCCCTTCTGTAAAAATGTGAAGCAATACTGCTATTCCCTATAACAGTATAAAGATATCACTTAAAGCTTATAAAGATGAATTCATTAAGCATTTGAAAATCATAGCAATAATTGCACCAAAAAAACAAAAAAAGAAGTCTTAATTATTTCTCTCAGAGAGGGATTTGGATGTGATTCAGTAAATAAAGCATGCATCTACATGCTCAATGAGTATAAAAAGACATATAAAACAGCTGGTTCCTCCCTTGAGCAGATCCATTCTGTGTTGCAAGGCCATAATCCAAAGTCAGTGATTGTCACAAAAAGGTTTTAGCTAAGAGCCGTCAGCTGCGGACTAACTCTTGGCAAGGACAGCATCTGCTCTAAAATTAGCAGGAAAACGTGTCTATAGACTTAGAACATATACTCACACAAACAGGAAGGATCCTGGAATCATGGAATAATTTGGCTTGGAAGGGACCTCTGAAGGCTTGCAGCCCAACTTTCTGCTCCAAGCAGGGACAGCCTAATTGCTAGGACAGGCTGCTTAGGATCTTTTCCTCCTGAGCTTTTAAAATCAACAATCTTTAAAGCCAGCAGGAAGCCTGCTCCAGTGCCCAGACACTCTTGCTGTGAAATCTACATAGGGAATCATCCTTCAGAAAACTTCTACCTTTTTGGTGTTGAATTTTGCAGGTATGCTTTTAGAATAGTTGCTTTTTCAAGTTTATATCCAAGGTCATTGCACATATGTGGGAAAGCTCTTTAGAGGGAGCTGCATTTTGCACAAGCTTTGATAGAGTCCATTCTTAATTGGTGAATTTGGCAACAAGTGTAACATCAGCCATAAAACTAGGATGTAAGGTAAGCAAGATACAGTTACATTTTATATTCAATGGTACTTTGGGTATTTCAAGCCTCTGTCCCTTCCTTCATTAAAAGGTTCTTTGCCCTGGAGATGGGAGTGACCTATATACTCCAAGAAATCACAGACAAAACCAAGAAGCACTTCAGAAAATCCCTTTGTTCTCTAATGCAGACAAGAAGGTTTTCCTACGCTAGGACACTTAGAAAGGTGAGACCGCATGTATTTTCAATTTAATAATGCATACGGAAAGACATTTCATGGGGAAGAAAAGCAGCTTTTCTGTCATTAGATCCACCTAAAATCACTGGGTGCTGCAGCACCTGTAGTGACACAGCTGTTTGTTCAGAAGAGAGATGAAGTCTGCCTTCAACATACACACAAAATAGCAAAGCATTCTTTCGTCTTGTCGAATCAACTTTAATGTTCTTGGCTCATTATAAAAAAAAATAATCTCTTTTTGCCTGATTGATTTATAAATGTTTACATATTCTGTTTTTCACTGCCGTGCTTGTCTGTGGTCTTTTCCTTGTTAAAAGTTGCTAGCCAATTTCAAAAAAACAGACTCGCGCTAAGGACTGCAACCAGCACATAGTATCAGACAGTTTACATAAACTCTCATTTTCTGGTGTGTTTGCTTTTTGTGGGCCATTTCATTATCATGCAAATGGAGTTAGGCCATTTTGCAGACAATCTAATTGTTGGCATAATATGTCCTCATTATTTGTATAGTGAAGCAGTTTGCATTAGGCATTACCAATGTAACAGATACCAATATAGTAGCATGAGATTTGAGAAACAGAGGCTACTTTTCATCAAAGGCTGTGCATACTGGTCTCTAAATCCAGTCTAGAATCACCAACAGCACTCAGCAAACCTAAACTGCACAGCTCTTCCAAAGGCTAAACATGCACTGTTTGTGTCAATAGGAGCAACACCACTTTTCTGACCCATACATTTGAAGTTTTCATCCTCTAATGCTTTCATTTCTGCACAAGCTTTAGCTCTGAAATGTTGAAGACAGTATTACGCTATGCCTACATAGTTACAGCAAAGGAATAAAGATAAATAAAGCACTACAAAAATAGCAAATGGAAACAAAACTGATCTCTTTTTAGCTAGTAATACGAATGCAAAGCTGAAACTTTCATCCTGTTTCCAAACAGTAAATCTTATCTTTTCAGAAAATGCTGCCAATTTAGCACTGTTGAACTTTGGAATACAGCCATCCACACATAAACACATTTGCACATTATTTTGGTTGGCTCATGCTAAAGCCATATGCTGGGATTTCTTTTAATTAAAAAGACAACTCAGAAAATCTTGCAGTGTTCACACAGAATAAAACATCCTTAAAGGTTCTAAAATGTCAACAAAATAATAAACTAGAAAGGATGGTTTTATTCATTTCACTAATATAAATAATGTCGGCCAAGGGAAGTTTAATAGCCATTTTTCGTGTGTTTATGAAGACACTTCAGTCACTTATGTTCTGACATTTAACGTTTTGATGCAGGAAGGATCAGTCACTTCTAAACCCCACTGACTGAAAACAAGCAATTCATACTCCTTTGTCTGTTGCCAGAGCTGAAACCCTCATCTATGCAGTGCAGAGTATCAAAGCTAGTGCAGCTAAAGAGTTGGTTTTCATTTTTAAATAATATGCAAAATTACTTAATGTAATTGAGTAAATGGAAACTGAAGTATCAGAGATGGGTTTATATTTTTGAACTCTCAATTTCCAGCTAAAAAAAATGTACTCTGTAAATACATATGTTGTGCTAAGAGTAGATTCAATTGCAACTGCTGTGATACCTCAAATATGAAGGGATTTGTTTCTTGTTTCCTTTCACTTTTGGCACTAAACTTGTGGATTATTGAACAGTAGTGAATGTAGATTTGCCTCTTCTAGTCATCAGGAAGTGATCAATCACTATTGAACTGTGTATATAACCTCAGGGTATCTAGCTGCCATTACTAGTGCCCTTATTTCTCAGCCATGAGAGAGGACAACATCCCTTTCCTTCCTTGCACAAAACTTCCAACATTTAAACAGACTTCTGCAGTCTTCCAATAGCTTCCAGTTTGCCAGTCTCTTTGCTGGAAAAGGCCTGAAAGTCTTCTCTTGAATTAAATCAAATATTTTTTCCTTAAAAAGGACAGAGAAAAGAAGAATGAACCAGCTATGTGGAGGGGCTCCATTTCAAGTCCTTTTTTGAGTTAATCCCAGCAACAATTCTGCTGCTGGTACTGCTTGAGTAGTTGCAAGGAACCATTGCCTGCACTGGGGAGGGTGAGTGGAAGCTTTTTCCCTTGGTATGGAAGTGAGGAAGAACATTTCTTTGTTCCATACAGATCAGTGATCTCCTGAGCATTAATCAGACAGTGATTATTCTGAATGAAGATTCATGTCTGCAGCAACCCACAGCAGCACAAAAATCTAAATTCTTTAAAGAGCAACAGATGTGCTGTCCAGAGGATGTGTACACACATTGTTACAACTATGGTAGATTAGTTATCTGTACTATCAGAGGGAGCAGTAATTTGGTGTATGTTCTTTCCTTCTTTGCAAAGACTTCTGTATCCCCCTTTTCTCTCTGGTGCCAGTAATGGAAATGCTGGTGAACTCTTAATCTTGCCTCAGGATGTGGGTGGGTTTGGACTTGAGTCAGTTTCTACAGAGCAGTGACAGCTGGAACCAGTCATAGGCTTCAGGCTGATAACGTTTGCATCACATTAGCAGATTCCTTTGTACTGTCATCGCTGCTGCCTCACCTTCATAGGACTGAGTTCAGCCTTGGCTCAGCTCTCACAGCATTTCTGCAAATACCTCTCAGAGTTTCTTCATCTTTTCCTCCAAAGGTTCCTGTAGAAATACTGGCTGATTGCAATATTTTCATATGAGATAAGAAATACATTGCTATAGAGCCTTCCAGCAATTTGATTTATAGCAGTGTGAACGCTTTGGTAATTGTGTATAATAATTTACTAGTCCAGACTACAGTAGTTTACACTTATTAATGTGGATGAAAAAATTTATTTTTAAAGATTTTCTGAGTCTTGTCAACTTTTCTTGGTTGATTTTTGATACATTTTTAAAAGGATGCTTTATTGCACTGGGAAAACTATCTGATGGGAAAGTCCTTCTTAATGTACTTTGTGTTTATGCCCTGAGACAGAAGATATATAAACAATACTTTAGATACGTTTTTTCACCATGCATATTCTCATCCAAAAGATCAATAAATATTTCTAGTAAACTTTTGGGTGAAATGATGGTATAAAATTATAAGATCCACAGTTATAAATATTTTTGCTAATCAGTGATGTGATCACATCCTGTGAATTGGTGTCTTCTTCCTGATTTGTGAAAAAGTAAACACTTTATGCTTTCCAACTTTCTGTTTCTATTTGGGTGTATTATTCATCTTGGATCCCTTTTGTTTGGCAATCATGTTACCACAGGGAGGAATCTGAATATATGCTGTCAATGTACAGAATAGTTTTATGTTGCTTTAACCTTTCTGCGTTCATTCTTCTCTTTATTTGTTCTCATGATCCTTGGTTTTTCACTGAGCCAGGACTTTTCATTCACAACCTATAGAAACCCACAGCTCTTTCCACCTGTTACAGTTAATCTAGAATCCAGGAATATATTTAGTGGTCAATGTTCCTCTGGAATTTCTATTTATCAACAATGAACCCTACTTGATGCCACAATTTCTCCTTACCTGACCAGATATGTTTGGGACTCTGAAAAGCCTCCATCTGCCATAGTCTAAACAACATCCTGCCATCTGAAAAAATTTACTTCTTCTCAATTATTGTCTTTTTAGCCTTGTTAACATATCTTAGAGTGGCCCAGAAATCAGTTTTTTTTTCCCTCTGTCACCATAATTTATTAGAATTATCAGAAAAGCTGTGAATCCCAAATCATAACAAAAGATCATATAAAAGTAATGTATGCCAGTCTTTATTGGGAAGATGTGAAAGAGCTTGAAACTAAAGTGTCCAATTCATCAGGCAAGAACACAATAGCTAAAAATTGTTTCTGCTAGAAAAAATGGGAGACTAACAGATTTCTTCCTCTTCGACAGTGATTATTGTTCAGTCTGCCCAGGCAGGTAGCTTTGCATTTTGCTCTGGAAAAGTACAGTGCCAGACTAGGGAGAACTGAAAGAGCAAGGGAGGAGCTGCTGATTTTGATGAAATGGAGAAACAATCTGAAAAAAATGCAATTTAATTGCATCCAGATACAATTAAACAGTGTCACATATACATGCTAAGATCCATTAGGAAAGGATCTGAAAGTTATTGTGCCTGAAACATGTAGAAGCACAACCTGCAAGAACAGTAAACAGGGCTCTTGCTGTACTTGGTAAGGCTTGAGCAGGAAAAGGCACTGAAGTGCCAGTGAGAAGGCTGGGGGTGCACAAGAAGCTGGGAGGGGTCGTAGCTGGAGGCAGCTGACCCCAACTGGACAAAGGAATATTCCACACCATAAAGCATCATGGTGAACAGTCCAACTGGGGGGAGTTGTCTGGGGAGCTGTCCCACGCCTGGGGCAGGCTGTGCAGTGATTGGTGAGCAACTGCAATGTGCATCACCTGTTTTATGTACTGTCTTAACCATTACTAACATTTTCCTTTCATTTTCTGTCCTGTTAAACTGTCTTTATCTCAGCCCACTTGTTTTAGCTGTTTTGCTATTCTCTCCCCCATCTCTGGGGGACAGAGTGACCAGATGGCTCTGTGGTGTTCAGCTGCCTGAAGGTTAAACTATAGCAAAGAGATAAGCAAGTTCTATGTTAGAAAAAGAATTCTTTCTAACATTCAGCACCAGGTGGGATTGTTGAAGAGGCTGTGAAGCTGCAAGAGCCCTATAAAACAAATGTCTGTTGTGAATATCTTGGGGCATGACATAGCTGGGATTCATCTTGCCCAATTCTATCTGTCAAAAAGCATTCACCACTCAGTTTATCCTCTGGGAAGCCTTCACGGTTAGTGGAGGCAGACTTAACGCCAGAGACAATTTATCTTATGCTAAATGAGGCATCTAGACTTTATGGAATCACGGGGTGTTTGCTTGGTTAAACCAAAAGGAGTCTGGACGAACCACAGAGTTTTGGCCTTGTCACTGGCTTCTATAGTATTATTTTAATGGTTGTAAGAAAAAGGAAAAATGTTCACACTTTTTCACAAATCAGGAAGAAGACACCAATTCACAGGATGTGATCACATCACTGATTAGCAAAAATATTTATAACTGTGGATCTTATAATTTTATACCATCATTAAGTCCAAAAGTTTGCTAGAACATTTACTGACTTTTTGGATGAGAATATGCATGGTGAAAAAAGGTTGAAATGTATCTAAAATAAAAAGCATTACGATGTGCTTGTTCAAGACATTTACATTATTAGAGATCTGTAAGCAACACAGATTGCTAAATTTTCCCATGAGTGAATGTAGAAATTAATGAGTATGGTTTGAACCAGTTGTTCATTTGAATGATGGTTGATCAACATACAGAAATAACTGAAGAACTCCCAATATTTCTAAGTCTTTAGCATACAGCTTTCTCTGAAAGATGCAACTGTTAATGACTGTGTTTCATTACATGCTACTTGTTCATGTTTTGGAAAGCTTAACTTGTGCAGACAGAGCGAAAAGCTTGAGTGGAACCGTTGTGACTGTCTACACACAAAAAAAAAGTATTTTAAGATAACAACTTACAAGAATTCCATGAAAATATAGCAAGTAATGTATTTTGCACTTACAAATCATATCTGCATTCAAAAATGAAAACCAAGGTTATCATCCTTGAATGGTTTATTTGGCATGAGTTATTTTGCTGTCTTTAATAATAATAACAATAATATAATTAACAATAATTTTGTAATAAGTAGTGCAGGAAAAACCCCAAGACTCTAAGAAAGATAAGGTATGAAGGAGTGTTCATCCTAAGCAAAGAACAGAAAGTCCAGAAACAACTTTCTCACTGTCAGATTACTTTATAAAGTTGGTGTAAATAGGATCACAATACCTTAACTGATACTCATATGAAGTACCTTCCATTTGTAAACTGATCAGGTAGGAGATTAAACCAGGATGTGTTAAATGTGATATGAACATTTGATATGAAATTTCTTACCTCAGAGAAATATGAACACTTTGGAAATAAAAGGCCACATGATTACCATCATGCTAATTATTATTGATGGGTTCACTAGCAGTAAATCTGGTCCCTTGATATAAAAGAAAATCATAACAAATAGAGCACAACTGCTCTTTTCCTTTCCTTTTTCCTTCCTAAGCCAGATTGCTCAAACAGGTTTGCAGTCCAACAGCTCCATTGCATGTTAATGAGTATTGCGTTCATACAGCTGTTTCTCTTATACCCCATTTCAGTTTAATAACATAGAAAATATATTCCTTTCACCAGTAGTAAGTTAACACATGGCTGATGTGGGAGTAGAGAGAATATGTACCAACTTCTGACCTGACAGTGCACTGGAACCATAAGCTGTCAACTCTCTTTCACATCAACCAGCTACAACAAGAAAACCTTTGAAACCATTAAAGCTTTGATTAAAGCATTGCTCTAAATCAGTAGAAATAGAGGATTAATTAAGTGTACCCAAAATAATTACTTTAAAATTAGCTTGACATTCACACTGGACACACAACTGGAAGGAGATGCTTTCTTCAGTATAGGATTAAAACAGAAAATTAGATTTTACTCAGGCAGAAAAACTTACAGATTCTATTGCAGGAAAACATATGCTTGCAAAATTGTCCATGAGTGTAGTAACCAATCTTGGACAATTGCAGCGCAGTGGGCTGTCATCCCTTGAGTACCTGTCCTAAAGTTACTAGTAAAATCTGGCTTCGCTGGTGACATGGAAAAATGCCATTACGGATTGTATTTTTTGTGATGAGATTTGTGCAAGATTACAGATAAAATAGGTCAGTATATATAACTTACACAACAGTATAAAAACTTCATGGATGTGAAACTCTAATAAACTGTGGGGACATTCTACTTGGAAAATCACTGTGGAAATTTTTTCTATTGACACATAAACTCAGATTTAAATCAATATGAATTGGGGTTTGTTTTGGTTTGGTTTGGTTTGGGTTTTTTTGGGAAAGAATCAAATCATAAGCATTATTATCATAAAGTGATCTACACATGGCATCACTGATATAGTAGGAGGTGGAAGATAGCATGTTGGCAGGAACATGGCAAGTATTAGTCTTTGCAATGTACAACACATTATCCAAAGGATGGAAAGATGAATTGCAACTGCATCTATCTATATTTGATGGATGCTTTTGTTTTTCTTTTATCAATGCATTCAACAGTAAAAGAGCAACTCACTAAAATGTCATGTCTAACTACAGATTACTCCTGTGGTGTTTCACACATCTTAACACAGAGAAACTACAAGATGCCACAGAGACATGGAATTATAAATTATGAATTTAAAATGCCATCCAAGTCGTTCTTTAATGGAGAGTATAATCTAATGTCCTGAAAGTGTTAGAGTTGAGATTCATCTGCTGCAACTTCAGACAGCTTTTCAGAATCTGAATTATGCTGGAAACCCACATTTAGATAAGAAGAATCTAATTCTGAGATTCTCTCTTTCTATACCCAACAATAAAAGGAGTCCAGACACCTAATAGTGTATGAAACACCTACAGTCTAATACTGCATTATTGCAATGCACATTGCAATGCTGAAAAATTCTATGTGCAGTCAGGTGAATGTCAGTCTAAGAGAGTTTCTCTGAGTTTGATAATTTTAGAATTACTTGCATTCCATTAGAATTAGCAAAATGTCTCTGGAAACCAGTATGAAAGCAGGTCTCTTCCACCTCAAAGTATTGTATGTACGAATAGAGGACAGAAGACCTTTATCTTCGATCCTCAGCACACCATACAGTCTTTAAGGGTGGACCTATCAGAAGGAACAATGGTGAAACATTGCAGGAAGGATGTGGACTGTGTCTTCTACACACAATGGGCTTTCCCTATGGGCTCAGGTGAAGCATAGGACTCATGGAGTTGCCCAAAGCAGTAGCCCTAAAGATGCAGTGCTAACTCCTGCACATGCTCTTTGAACCAGTAGTCCCTTTGAAGATTTTACTTTGTGTTGTGTTGGGCAGTGTCAGCAAGTACTGATTATCAGAACCTGGTACATGAGAGATAACACCAACTGCTTCAGAAATATTCAGAAGTGACTAAAAGAAAAAAGAGAGATCCCTTTATCATGTGGAGTAAATCTTATATCTGCAGTGTCAGTCACACAGGATCACAAAGTAGCATCCTGACCACTAAGCTGAACCAGAACACTGCTTATGAGACATAGAATTACTAAAATCTGTATATAAATTTTAGCATTCCAGACCCTGAGTAAGCTTTTGCACTCTATGAAAGAGCCCTTCAATACAAAGGTTCTCTGTTGAACAAACAAAATTAAATGTGTTAATTAACAAATAGTAAATACTTGAATTAATAATTACTCATTCTTAAATCTTTACTGTGAAAAAATGTCTTAGGCAAACAATAGTTTGTTCACTTGATTGTTCACTTGATTTGTTGACTTGATTTGTATGTAGAGATGTCAAAGAGGTCTGTGTGGACCTGATGTCATAATCCACTGCCTCAAGTAAGCCATCAACACTGTTTCAGTATCTGTATGTAGATAGACCACGCATGTGATGGTATCAGCACCCTGTGATAGTTGCAAAATTTGCATTCTCAGGAGGTATTAACATCAATTCCAGGGGTTCACATAATGTCACAATGGCTGCTCTCTCTTATGTGTGTATTTTAATATACCTGCCAAGAAAATTTAGGCGCAGTTCTGCATGAAGAAGATTTCTGCAAAATCTAACACTACCAAAAGCTGTGGCTTATTCTCCACTTTTACTATCGACTTAAAGATAGCATTTTTTCCATATATCATGGTGTCTTATTTCTATGCCTTGCAAATCTGAAGGTGAGATGATGTTCAGCAGTGGATAGCATTTTTTGTATTTTGCCTTGAGCTCAATAGAGCCATTAGAGATTTAGAGGGTCACAGCAATCTTTGCTAAATGACATTGCTGCAATCTGTCTTTTTACCTTCTTAGAGAGGAAAAAAAAAACACCTC
The DNA here is from genome assembly GCA_013397075.1 of Rhabdornis inornatus. Taxonomy (NCBI): domain Eukaryota; kingdom Metazoa; phylum Chordata; class Aves; order Passeriformes; family Rhabdornithidae; genus Rhabdornis; species Rhabdornis inornatus. The sequence goes on along the minus strand of VWZS01005652.1, from coordinate 854,605 downwards.
TTGCAAATGCAGTAGCCAGTATTCCTTGGTAATAAATTGGGCAACATGAAATCTCAGCATATACATGAAATATGACTTTGGTCTTTCAATAGGCAAATTTCTAATCCATTTCAGAATCCCATTGTTTGAATGATGACTAGGCTTCTGGAAACGTATATCCTGGTTAATTAAGAGTGTTACTTGAGTTTGTTGCTGCATTTTTTTATGACTGCTCTTCAAAATGTAGAGCTACAAAACAATCAATTCTTAAAGCAGTCCAGGATTCTTGAAAAGTATATACTATACCCAAACTTTAATCAATTCAAGTATCTCCAGAAATGCTATGTTCTTTTAGTTTAAAAGTGTCTCCAGAAATGTGATGCTCTTGTTGATTATGTTAATGGCTGATGGTTTATGTTGGCCACAATTTCAGTTTTGCTGTCATCTGGCTGAATTCCTCCTGAAGACAGAAGGGATTCCATGCGATTAACTTAGATTTCTGCAGGCTGGATAATATCTTGGTTGAACTTCACATAGTTTGGGTCCTTGCCATCAATTGCATTTCCAGTTGTGTTCTGAGCTGATGCAGGTTTTATCATACTACCAACTCTCTAATAAAAGTGCCTCCAAAAGTTATTGTTCTTTTGCTGAAACTTTTCATTAACAGGCCCTAATTGAAAATATAAACAAAAATTTTACAGCACCTAGGTGCATACTTGAGAAATATATTTTGCTCAAATGAAATTGCATATATCTGACTTTCTCATCCATTACAATATTTTAAACTGCTTTTTTGGCTCCAACTGCATGTCAATCCAGAAACAGAAAAGTTCCAACTAATTACAGCCTTGATTAAACTGCTGGAATCCAAAAAATGCTAAAATGCGCAATCTCTCTAATTATAAATACTCCTAAAAAGTAACACTGGTAATAAACCATAATTCCTAAACAAAACAAAATAGGAACCCTGATCTTTAACCCTTACTCTAATCCTAAAAGTAAACAAAACCCTAGACATAAACCCAAAACCTTAATGTAACCCAAATTTTAAGCCTATCTTTAATCCCACCCTTCAACCTAAAACTAACCACATTTGATTGGTTATCCGAAATCCAAATTTTAAGTACAAACCTAATCCTAAACAGTATAAAAATGCTAAAGCCAAATTCAATCAGAACTCTATCTAAATCTGAATAATATCAGTGAATCATAATGTGCCTCTCTGAAGAGTTGGAGTAACCCTGACCCTGAACATAAAGCCAAACCATACAACATAATGCAAATTGTTGTGTGCAAGCACAGACATAACTTCTAAAACGGATCCTTGACCCAAACTCTAGTTCTGCTCTGCCCAAACCCATGATTATAATTTCAAGCCCTAATACTAAACCTGGCAATAGTCTTTGGCCGCCCAAACCCATGATTATAATTTCAAGCCCTAATACTAAACCTGGCAATAGTCTTTGGCCACCCTGTTACCTTCACCCCAGCCATAAATCAAATCCTCAGCTTGACATGAAGCATTAACAAAACACAAACTTAAACTGAATCCTAACTCTGATCTAAGATTAGATTTAGATCTTTGGTGTTACAGCATGAATGTGGGGCTGGGTGTTAGAAGTTAGGGGTTTGGCTCTGGTTTGGGATTAGTGCTTTAACTATGGGTTGATTTTTTTATTAGGATATGGTTTTTAATGGGGTTAGTGATTGGAGTTTGTGATAGGGTCTGGGGCTTGTGATTGGGGTTAAAAGTTGAAGTGAAGGTTGCCATTACAGACTGTTTTTCCATGGAATGGGGAATGTCATAGAAGAATAAATATTAAATTTAAATGTAAATAGACTATTTAAAGGAAAAAAAAAAAGGTAGTGATTGTAAATTACTGGCTCAAGACAGTTTTCACTCAGACATTCCTTAAAAACTGTGGTGTAAAGTAGTTGAGTAAGTAAGCCAGGACTGAACCTCTCACATAAAATCCCCGGAAAACCAGAATACAGTGTTAATTTTTAATTATTTTAGTGGGATCGAATAAGAACAGACCAATGTATCTCTTGCTAACACAGTAAAATTGCTGGCAATCATGATAAAAAGATAGAATTAGAGAAGTCATAGGTAGATACTGGGCACTGGGAAAGTCCAGAAAAGTTTTTTAATGTTAAATTATGTACCATTTATCTTTAAAAAAACCATATAAAGAGGTAGAGACGATAGACATACTATTCACAAAGTCAGTGTAGACTTGCAAAGGGTATTCTAAAAGGTTAGTCACCAAATCCTCTTCAAAAAAAATTCTATGATAGGATAAGAAACAAATCCTTCACATGACAGAATAACAAAAGGCCATAATTGGAACCAATTATCAATTTTCAGACTATATGGAAGCTGCAGGTGGAGTGCACTCTGCATCACCATATTGAATGCATATTAAAATGACAGAGTTTGATATCTGATATTTTGGATTTTAAAGATAACAAATGAATGTGCAGGAAGATCTTACGAGACTGGTCCATACAGAAGAGTGAAGGAGTAGAATAACATTCAGGGTAAAATGGATGCAAAATGAGAGGGAAAAAAATAACTAATATTGTACGCAGTGTTATTGGCTCTGCCTTCATGCTGAGTGGTAATTGATCGCTGGGACTTTAAAAAAGCTCTTCAAAGCATTTCAGAAAAAAATAGAAAATAGACTACCACTACACTCTGCTCGGAAGGTAACATAACACAGAGCAGAAAACGTGACAGTATCAATGTACACAGGAAATATCTACCTGTTCTTGGAGTATCCTGTGTAATTCCAATGCCTCTCTTAGAAACAAGGATGGAGTAGATTTAGAAAACAAAGGAGTAAAAAGGGTATCTGAAAACTGAAATTGTTTCTGTACAAAATCATATTAAATAGCCTAGTATTCTTCAGTTTTGTGAAGAGAGCAGGGTTGTGAACAGCTGTTCATGGTCTCTTCCAGTATAGCAAAAAGGTGATACCAAATACAACTAGATTTAAAAGTAATCTAAAAAATATAATACAGTATTAAACTCAAGAAACACTTTCCTGTTGAATGTTGTGGTAAAGTTGACAAGAGTTCACTAAATGCATGGCTGATAGTTTGAAGAAAAGTTGATTGCATTGAAAAATGCAACATTTGGTGTCCGGTAATAACAGACCATCACATTTCCTTCAGCTAACTCCCTCTTCAGTGCAATAAATTTTCTTTGCCCAAAATAAATTTTCTAGGTGAGTGTCTGAGTTCAGTTCAAGGAATTCAAAAGACTGAGAGTGCACCACTGCCTTCAGAATTTGTTCCTTTGGATGACCATGTGCACAGTTAAACTTATTTATGGAACATTTCTAATTCAACCTTCTTTGCCTTAAGGTTTTTACTGTACTATTCTCCATGAGGTTAAAAATCATCTTGGGAACTAGTATTTTCTGCCTGTTCAAGTGTTCAAACAATACAACCAAGTAACTCAAATCTGGAAAAGATAAAAAAGCCTGAGCTAAGCCATTTGTTGTAAGTTATTTCTGCTAACCCACAAGTACTGCTTGTGTATCTTTTTAAATTTTTGGGTTTTTTTCAGCAGTCTTCTTGAGAAGCCTTCTGTGCTGGGGTTCATATTTTGGAATCACAGATCCTTCAAATACAGACATATTGAAGTTATGTATTATTAACCTACAAAATTTGGCAAAAACTGTTATATTAATGCATCCTTGTTATATGCACCTGTTTTCCTGGCTCAGTGAGTGATGTTTTTTGGAGAAAACACTGAAAAGATGAGGGGAATTGCTGTGAATCATTAATGAAGTACATTCACCTGTGGGAATTTCCACATTCAAGAGGCTTAAAAAACTGTGCAATGAAAGGACACATACAGGACATAGATATCAGCAACAAAGCAAAGTCTGTCATGAAGATCTGGAAAACCTGTATTATCATCAGAGTCCAGTATTCTGACCAATTTGTATTAGCTATTCCACACATTGAGGATTTAAAGTTTAACATGAAATTTACTGATTTGAATCTCTTTTGACATTGCATGTAAATTTGATTTTGCAAGGTGATACAGGAACATACTTGAATCACAACACAAGTACACATAATCAGAGTGTACAGCTGGAATAAATAGTTGAATCACAGTATTAACATAATTCTCAATAATGTGCTCACTATCCTCAGCTGCTGGCAAGATGTATATGACAAGAATCCAGATCATGTCTGTCATTCTCATCAAAGTCATTTTTGTTTGTGGTTCAGTTTTTATACTGTGTTCGCAGTCTGTATCGGGTACCTTATTACAAGTTACGAGATTATTTCTGCTCTTTTTATAAACCAAGGGACAGAAAAGTGGTCGATCCACTCAGATGGTACTATTGGTTGATTTACACGACTAGTACAGCCAGTTGACCCACTCCACTCATATCAGGTGGCTGATCACAGATCACAGAATATTCTGAGTTGGAAGGAACCCACAAGTATCATCAAGTCCAACTTTTAAGTGAATGCCCACACAGGGGTTGAACACACAACCTTGGCACTATGGTCTGACCAACTGAGCAAATCCACTCAACTGCTGCAGCCATTTATACAGAAGACAACCACCCAGTCCTCTTTGTGGTGAGTTCAGCTTTCTTTGTAGTCATGACCATTCCCTACATCCCTCTCTGATCTTCACGGGCATGCCACCATCCACATCTCTTGTGAGCCTTTTGACGTTTTTGGGGTCATTGATTAGTCACAGCCAGATAAGCTCTGGACAAATTTCAAGGCTAGGAATGTAAGAATTGTCTTTTTTAAAATATTGTTTTCTGGTACGTGACCTGCATTTGTATTCTAAAACCTACTCATCACTAGCTAATTAAATCATTGCATTTTCAGATCAAAACTTGGACCTGAGGTGATGGCAGATAGGCTGGAGTCATAATACTTGGTCCTGTGGGACATGAATATTAATTCTATGAAGAGAGGTAAAGTTAGAAGATTACATCATGCAGCCTCAAGTCCAAAGTAGAAGAATATATTTTATATTTGTGCCATGCAGAGTAAGTCATCTCAGTGTTCCTTCCTCATGCAACCAGGTATTGTGTTCTAGCTCACATTACAACATGAGAGCTTACAGTGGGTCGTCCATCAGTTGTGCTTCTTAAATTGTTTTCAATGGCATTGTTTTACAAGGTAACATCTTCCATTTTAGCTCAGTTGGTAAGAGCATGGTGCTAAAAATTTGCTGTGTGATAGAAATCAATGGCATAATAACCAAGACTGGCACAAACAAGCAAGACAGAAAAGGTTTGACGACTGGAGGTGGCTCTGGTTTGAAAGTTATAAACAAAGCAAGGAGAAACTGAAGAAGAAAGTTCTAGGATAATTGAAAGAAAAGAACCCTAAAAATGTATATTTTTACAGTATTGAACTGCTGATGATAAAACAATCTGAAAGAATGGTAAAAATTTCTTCACCAACAGAAGGCAGACAGGAGGTGCTGGCAGATCACATTCCTGTGATTCTGTTCAATATATTAATGTAACACATGACTGTATTATATATAAACTGGAATACAATGACAAAACCAGGTGTTTCCAAGTCTACAAAGCACATCAGACTTATAAAAGAGCAGGAATATTTTTGCAGAACTTCACATTCTAATTTACCTGAATGCATTACAGAGTTATTACCAAAAATATGACTTTATTTTAAAGGAGGTTTTTTTTCTTCATCTTGTGATAATTTTTTATTTGTGTCTCAAATAAAATATTAAAATCAAATCGGAAATAAATGCTGAAAAACGGATAAAAACCTGCTTATGGAAGAATATCACATGCTAAAATAGCATCAGAAACTCAGCCCAATGAATGTTGAAATGCATTTTTCTCTGAATATGTGACTATGGAAATAGATGTAATTCACATAACAGATGTTAAGTTAAAAAAAGAACAACAACCTCCTTAAGGTGGATTCTATTTTTGCTTCAGTAAATATGTGGGTTTGCTTTATTTGAATTGGGACTGATAGCTAAAAAAAGTCTTAAACACAGTAAGCTAAACTATATAAATCAGTAAACTAGCATGCATACATACAAAATTTAGAAGTAAAATAGCAAGATTGCTATAGAGTTGCTTTTTAGCATGCACCTTTAGATGCTGCAGGAATGTTAACATTTTACAAAGAAGTCTGCACCCGGCTAACTCACTGAATACCAAATTTGCTGTATGGAAACTTGGTTAAAATTATTACATCAGACTCAAAATGGTATTGTTGGTCTGTTGTGCAACAGCCTCCACAGAAGAAATGCAGTTTTTAATGATTTGTTTAGTGCATATAACATGTAGGTAGAAATCTGCTCTCAAAGCCTGCCATAGATTCTTGAAAGCACAGCAATACTGAGCAGTCTGGATTGGTGAGAGAGAATTAGCAGTATATAAACATTTCAAGGTTGAAATCACCATGGCAAGATACAAAATCCAAAAGAAATAAAAACAAAACAAGGCTAATCAGGACATTCAGTCTAGTTGGGACCTCACTGGGAATTACCATGTCATCAAATGGAGTTTTCAGAGTAGCTAATTTTGGCTGCAGCTGGTGTAAGATAGCAACTCAACACAACTAATTTCCAGCAGGAAACTCTTCCCCTCTGTCTGGCCATCAAAGATGTCTTTAGATAGCTCATTGGGATGATGAACATGTTCATGTTTAGCCTAATTACTCTTTGCTCACAAAGGGCTTTGCAGAGATTGGGCACCTAAATGCCTCCTTTCCTCCTGGTTCTTTTCTCTGCCTCTCCAGCAGCAAATTTATTGTAATACAATCAAGCAATTATAGCTACAGTTCTTATTTGCTAGAAGCTAATAGCTCCTGTTGGAAGCTGAGTGATGTTGCTAACTGCTACGCTGGGGAGGTGAGGAAGGTAAGAAATTATCATTATAATCTTCCTTTAAGTTCTCTTCAAGAATTTGACTATACAGGTATTGAGAACATCCCAAGGGAGACGCATTGCTGCAGGGACCCCAAGGAAAGCACAGTGTCCAAGGACCAGTACGTTATATAGAACCAGGAAATCTACAGGAAATGGGGCAAGAGGATCAAAGTCATGGGTAATTTCAAGTCTACCTTTGCCTTGTTCAATCTTAATTCTGGTGTCTTCAGGTTTCTGTGAAGGTCGTGACTAGCATTGTCCAAAATCTGGTGTACAAAGTCTTTCCTTCCTCCTTGTAGTCCTTTCAATCATTACAAAAATGCTGTTTTTCTCCTCCTCACTGCCATAAATTTTCGGCTTACCACTTATAGTTCTGTCTTGATAGTCTCGTATCTCTGAGTGGCAGTAGATATGAGTCACGTTAATCCATTGTATCTAGCTTTATGAATTTCTCAGAACCTGTCTGGTTCCCATTTGTGTCACTTTGGGTGACTGAACAGATGAAGGTAATGCATTCATGTCATTACCACGGTCGATTGCGTGCTGTTTGTGCAAACAGGACTCTTGCCCATGAAGGCTGTCACCCTTGTCATTGGATCAGGTCTTTCAAGACTCTAAACCCCAAGGGTGTTAGTGGAAGTATTTCTTCCACATCTTAAGATTCTGCCTGATTAACTTCTCTGTGTGGTCTGAATCTGATTCTATTGCATTGAGCTGTATAAATGTGCTTATGTTTAAACAAATAAACAGAAAACTCAGGAAGGCCATAAACCTTAGAAAAGAGTCCTATTGGCTACTTCCACCTGTGACAGAATGCATTCTAACAAGCTACAGAAGCCAAACAGATAAAAGTAAAGAATATACAGCTATGCACCAGGAAGCAAAATATTTAGGACCATTCTGTGACATTATTTGAATAGAAATATAAGTAGAGGATAGAAAAAAAAAACCAACGAAAGAAGAATGCATGAATAAATGTTTGTACATTTCCTGATGCTTCATAAAAAAAGTGAAAATCTGCTTCTTCTCTGTGTGAAATTAATGTTATTTTTTGAGTTCTGATAATCCACTGGGAAATGGTAGGGAAATATTTTGATGTAAGGAAAATAGTTCTTTTATCTGAAGTGAAATAGTTTTCTTTAATTCTGAACATGCTTTGATATGTAAAGCTGTCAGAAAGAAATTAATAAGCAAAATAATTTTATATCAAATCAACTAAACATTTTGTGGTTTGACTTTTTTCCTTCATTGAATATGCTTATATACAAAGAAAGTTTCCATTCTTCCCTGGAAAACATACGATAACTCTAGAATGCATCAGAAATAGGCAAGGTAAATTGTACTTTTAAAAGGGTACTCATTTGGGAGGTAAAAGACCCAAATTCAAGCTGTTGTTTTGAATCAAGCAACTTTGCCCTTATGTTGGCTGTGTGCTAGGCAGCCCTCTAACCACAACTTTTTTCTAAGAAGAGCAGGTTTCTCTTTCAATAGAGATGTATGATATGCTTATATGAAGCACTTCACAGTACTAAGAGAAAAGATAAATTGCAAAAAACAAAGGAGGAGAGGATATAAACAATTTGATTACTGACCTCTGGCTCAGCTGCAGTCAAAAATTACACTAATCCAAGCTCTTCTATCTGCTGTATTTCAGAGGACATTTTTAAATATTACCTAGACTTTGAGAAAAAAAACATCCCAGGAGAGCTTATGAAAATTAGGCTTCTGTGGCATTGCCTTGAAGGTCCTGGTCACTAAATTGTAAAAAAAACCCCAAAAACAAAACAAACAAACAAATCCCCCCCCCCCCCTTAAAAATAACAAAGACATTATTTTAATCCTATTTACAAAGAAAATACAATTATCATCACAAGCTCTGTTTCAAAGTGGAAAAAAAAAATGGGAGTAAATATTTGGGTAAAATTTCCAGCTAAACCCTAATCCTTAATAAGACAGATTTTTAACAAATTTTAGGGTATTTTTTTACCTTTATGTATTTCAAAATATGCATCAAACTGCCAAAAATTTAAGAGACTAGTAACTCTCTACCTTTTTCGCTATGGAAACTGGGCTCCTCATATTGAAGTGATACTTCCATCTGCTTTTCACACCATGCAATAATTTTTCAAATTAAACACATATAAAATACATAGGGAACAAATACCAGCAGAATAAAACCTCACCAAAAAATGCTCTAGAAACAGAAATGCCATATGAGCAAAAGCTGAGAAAGTGCTCTGCCATAAACAGGTAGCAGAAAAAGACTTTGCAGAAAACTTTGCCATTTACTTAATTTTCAGGTCCTTGACCACAACAATTTTTATAATGATGTGACATTAATTACAACTCCCCAATTACTTTTGTTAGTCCACCAAACTATGTAAAACATATGGGGACAATTAGTTTGTAATTTCTTTTCAAACTTACATTTATTTTATGAGAATTAGTGCTTTTTTAGATTAAAATAATTGCTTGCAAGTGAAGGTGCTACTTGTGTTGTCTCAAATGAGTAATTCAAGTTTCCTGTCTTATTCTCTTCTTTAACTGACCTTTGCCACACTTCTGTATACTATACTTGATGTTTTACTGCTAAGGAAAAAGATTAATAATTTGAAGGAGGTTGCGTTTGCCAACACAAGAAATCAGATTTTTTTGCTGAGTTAGTTTAATATATGCTGAATTACGACTTTCACATGCTCACTGGAATCAAGACAAATGAACAGAAACACATTATGAACATTCATCATTTTTCTAGCAAGCTACAGTCACACGAGAAACTGTTTAGTATGCACAGAGTGGTTGCAATTAATTTTTATATATTTGGTTAAGCTTAATAAGCCATTTCTTCTTAGCATATTGTGACTACCTCTTGAATTAGGAACCATTTAAACATACTTAAAAGATAGATGTCAGATATGAAAAGGGTAGACCTTTTATATTTGTCTAGTATCATCTACAGCAAGTTACAGAAAGGGCTTGTTTGCCCTTGAAAGCATTAGTGTCCCCTTCTCTAGGGACACTGCACCATAATTCAGAACGCCATTGAACAAACCATGATACATTAAGAGGAGCCCATTCCAGTGCCCAACCACCCTCTGGGTGGAAAACCTTTTCTAATATCCAACCTGAACTTCTCCTGGCACAGATTTATGAGGTTCCCTCAGGTCCTTTCACTGATCACCACAGAGAAGAGGTCAGTACCTAATCACTGACTGGCAATTGCTCTAAAGTAAGGAGGAAGAATAGTGTATTTCCCAGATGCTGCTGAACTGTAAATTGTACTTTCCTAGGGTAGTCACTTTTTTGTATCACACTGTCTCTTTAACCAACGAAAATAATATATTGTAAGGGAAAAGGGGGACAGAAATCAAAGCATGACTACTGCATAGTGTCGACATTTCTATGGTTGTACAGCATCAAGACCAATTGCTTCCTTTCTTCTGGTGGGAACCATCTATATAGTGATTTCATATAAATCATATAGTGATTTATAAAGTAGTTTACTTACAGATTGAAAAGAAAATGTTTACAAAATGTGAGACCACAAATTGAAAAATGGAGAGAATATTGGAGTGCTGTTAAAGTTATCATCATCATCATCTTGTTCTTAGCTGCTTCATATGAAACTACTATTTCAGTCTCTGCCCGTTAACACCATAAACCACTTTAATATCCAGGTGTACATTTTGAAAATAAACATCTATGTATTATTATAAATTAGATCATTATTACACTGATAAAAGTGTCAAACATTTGAATGCCTTAAATCAACATGCCAGTGGCATTTTTTTTTCATAATTTCTTTCATGACAGAAAAGAAAAGGTCATATATTTTTTTCATTTACATTGGGCTTCCAATTTATTTGAGTGCAAATGTGTCTCCAAACTTGTCAGCTGGGCTGGGGAGTTCCTTGACATCTTTTGCCCCCATTATAGGATTCCCACAGACACTGAAAGCAAGATCTAGATACTACTTAGATCTCATTTCCTTCTGCCAGTCCTATCACTTGCTTCTGTAAACATCTCCCAACATCCACAGAGGTGTAGTGCAGTGGTAATTCCATGACAGTTTCCTAGCTGACTGCACTGATCCATCACCAGAGGCCCTCCAGAGATAAGATCTGTGCATCCAATGCTGCACAAAAGTGGAGTTACCAGCACCTAGAATGATGTCAGATTTAATTGTTATCGGTATTCCTTTTTTTTACCCTACCATTTTATTGGAATCTTATCAAAGCCTCTGTTTTTTTAGGTTGTTTCCAGGCCTGTATCATTGAGCTCAAGAAAGAACCTGCACTGTTTTTCTCTCTCTCCCTCTCTCACCCCTGAACTGGCACAGACCAGTTTCAATCTCAGCATAAGCATGTATGAAAGTGTCTACAGCAGGGGGTCTGCTTAGAACAGTGCTTTTTAGTGATCCTGTTTCCCTCTCTCTTCCACCCTAGTGTGCAACAAATGCACAGCAATACCACCCATACTTGTAATTTTTTAAAAACTGACAAATGGAAAAATTTCACTAATCATTTGGATTTTCTAGCAATCTGAGTTATCTTTCCAGCCTCATGCCGAAATAAATATAGCCCTTATTCATTAGGGCTGGCAGTTAAATTTAAAAACAAAAATAATCTTCAACTAGCTATTAGGGTAGGCTAGAGGGCTCTCCTCTTTATGACAAAATGTTTCAATTCAGCTCTGTTTGTGCCTGGCCATGTATCCCATTGGCCCAGATCCTGATCCCTGGGACTGATTTCTCAGATTCACCTCAAACCTCACTCATCACTCTGTGCTTACAAGATCTCTGGGCCATGGACACCATCACTGGACCTGATCCTGACTTCTATTCACAGCTTGACCTTGGACTTGGCTTTTCCCCATGGTTTTACCCACTGATCTGGACCCTGGGGTGGCCCTGATCACCTTTCTCAGGTCAGTCCTGCCTGTCTTGGGGTGGTGAGGCTGTCAAGGTCTCTGTACTTGATAGCATATTTGGGTCACCACCTGTTGGAGAGCAGCTGGGTCTTTCTGCTCCCCAGCATAACAGTGTGACAGCGTGTCATGCAACTGTGTACCACTTTGTTTGATCACCAGGTAAGTTACTTGTTATTGAGCACTTTAAAGGACAAAATTAAAACTGATGTATTGGCTGTACAAACCTCCTGGACCAGAGGAAAAAAAAACAGATCGAAAGTAAAATGAAGGCTCAGTTGAATGGCTCATCTAACATCATTAAAAAAAGCAAGAGGACATAAAAGTGAAGTAGAAAATTAATAAATACCAGGAATAAAATTGACAGGTTTTGACTGCATCTCAAACTTTAAATAATTGCTAGAGGCTAGAGGCTCCTGAGATGATTTACAATGAATACTAACAAAAAAGCTTGTCGACCTTAAGTAAATAAATCCATGACTCTAAAGGGTTGTGCTGGTCTGACATAATTCAATATGCATACTATAAAAAAAAATGTGTAAACTACTCAGCTCACACCTCACATAAAGTAATAGATGTTGTCAGATGAACACTGGAGTCAGGACGTTATTGGCTCTTGAGAGACAGTAACTCCCAGAACTCAACTCATGCTCATTCTTCAAGGCCTCTGCAGGGCACTATTTTGTAACTATATATCTATATGTCTACTTTGCCATTTAATGGTGTTTGAGAAACATTCTTCAGATCTTGCTGTTTAATAAAAATGCCTAAAAACATCCAATGCTTCAGCAAATGAATTTGAGTCTAACTGTCCTTTGCAGTGGAAAAGTGAGGGCAAGGATGGAAAAATCTGAGATGTCTCAGAGACCTAGCTCTTCAAGGAAGCTGATCATCGTTTATTATCTCTGTGGGGACTCATTTTGAAAGATAAACAGAAGGTTAGAGTGGCTCTGTGAACAAATGAGTGCAAGGCCTTTATCTTCTAAAAATTAGTATCAGTGAGGAAAACAGAGTTTATCTTTAGGATACTGTGAGTCTTGCATCATCTTGCCTCTGGCAGCAGGAGACTTCAAGAATCATACTGTTGTTCTCTCCACATTTTCTCCTCAGTCTTACACCAGAAGATAAGGGCTAAAGTTATAATGATGTTAAAATTAGATTATTTATATCAATTTTCCAACTTTCATTTCAATAGTGTGTTAAAAGACAGAATCTAATGTCAAATGCTCTGTATCTGACCCTCACCACCTGAGGAAAAATGCACAGGGCTCTTAATTGCCCTTGGCTGCTGATATTTTGCTACTGTTCATATTGCCCTATGCAATAACAGGCTCAGTCATGATCAAGTCCTACTGTGTTGTGTGCTGTAAAATCCAAAGGACAGAATTTTTGCTCTAGAAGCAATATATTAAAAATCAAATCAACGGTAAAATGCACCTATGCACAATAAGACAAGTCAAAGGAATTAAAACCCCAGTTACCTTTCACTGAAATCATGTTTAAGAACAATTTATCTATTTGCTAGAAATCACCTTGAAATTAAGATACCAGCTGTGAATTGCTAAGATAAATAATAATTATATAGAGAATTCATATAACTTTTACAGACTATAAATCTTCATGGAGATGTTTGCTCATAACTTCAGCTCTAATGGGTCTTTTTTTAATGTCTTTATTAATTTTGTCTTGTTTATTGCTGTAAATGTATCACCATTCTCCTGCTCACTGAGATGAAACTACATCTTTTTTTTCTTACTGCTGCTTCCCAGGAGTATGAAACACAAATAAGTTACACCTCATCAAGCCTCACATTTTTCTTCTGTGATATAGGTAGTCATGTTTTCTTGCTGGTACATAATTCAACTTGCAGATGTCTCATCAGCCTCCCTCTCTCCTTGACACCTGTCAACTCTTTGTCCTCTTGGTGAAGGTGTTCAGTGCATTATTATTCCAATCTGAGGAAAGTCCTTGGAAAGTGTCTGTCAATGGAGTGTGTAAGACCATTGATATACAAACTCATGCCTTTCTCTAAGCCACTATTGAAGAATGGCATGAGTGAGAACGCCAGGGTGATAATGAGAAATACTCATTACATCCCTTATGCGTTAGAGACAAATCAAATTGCCACATGTTCTGAGGACTCTGATCCTGCAGTGAGCTCAATGCATGTATTAGAGAGCCTTGGATCATAAATCTCCATAGGTGGCTGCAAGATTTCAATTTTTTAATTACCTGACCTGTGTGAAACTACTTAAAAAGTGTCCAGGATGTTTTTTTGTTTCAGCAGTGAAACAGGGCATCCAAAACCCACCAGGCTATACCATATTTATTACTTGGCATGTTTTAAAGGGCAGAAGTAGGCAGCATGAACAAACAGTAAAGGTTGAAAAAAAACCACTAAAGTTAAGGTGTGTTACTGACAAGGACCGATGGCCTAAACAGAGATGTCAGTGACTCTCACATGCAAGGAAAGGACAAATGCTGACAGGTGAGACTATCACAATTTTGTCAGAAAATTATGATCTTCAGGATTTGTACAGAAACTTTTTTTAGGCATGTGATCTCTTGTAAAGTCAGTGCAGCATTTCTGAACCGTGTTAGATTGAAACACACACAGAGATCAGTGATAGAATCACAGATTATTTTGGATTGGAAGGGACATTAAAAGCTCATCTAGTTCCATGGGCTGGGACGCATTCCACTAGACCAGGCTCAAAACTCCTTGCCTTGAACACCTCCAGGGATGATGTACCCCCAGCTTCTCTGGGCAACATGTTCCAGTGCCTCACCACTCTTATAGTAAAGAATTTCATCCTAATATCCAATCTGAAGTTTCCCTCTTTTAGCTTAAAGCAATTACCCTTTGTTATATCACTACATTCCCTTGTAAATAGGCCCTCACCAGCTCTCTTGTTGGTCCCCTCTAGGTACTTGAAGTCCTCAGCCTGCACTCACACACAGAAAACAAAAGAAAGCAGCCTGGGATCAGCAACTTCAGGCCTGTTCTGAAAGGACCAACTCTTGGAGTGACAGAATATTCAGCCTCAAAACTGTTTCAATGCCTGACCTCTGAAGGTACTGCCAAATAGACAACAGTTCCAGTTATAACATCTACTTGTGTAACGTAAACATCTGTCAGCTGAGAACTGTCCACCATCTACATTTCAATGAAGCCACCAAAAAGCTGTCACTCAGAATCCTGCCCCAAAGACAAGCTTGCCCAAGCCTAGAGTGAAATGTACATAACCCCTTCTTCAGCGAGGTTTATATCTTTCCAAATAAAGGCAAAAAATACTGCATCCAGCATAAGCACACTGAAAAAGAAATGCATCAAACACTGCAAAGAGTCACACAGGGCTTTGAAACCAAGAAGATAAAGATATGACAGAACATTAGAAGGCAAAGGAAGGAAATGAGAGAATCAGATCAACAGGGCCTCAGAGACCAAATTTTATAAAGGGCTGGGTGATGGGTGGATTTGGAAAAGCAGGAAGCTGAAAAGTGGTGATACTCATTGAATGATAATATGTGAGCCTAAATGGGAAATCTGGAATAAAGTGATGAAAACAAGTTGAACTGGGGGACTGTTGAAGATGAAAATGCAGCAGCACAGGGACATCTCATGGTTATCCAATGTAAATAAGCAAAACGAGACCCTCAGATCTGGTTGTTCAAAGCTGTCAACTAGAACAGAGATGGAGGGGAACTTAAGGGGTTGATTTTGGGTCATATTGAGTTAAAAATGATGATGACTCATCCCGGGTGAAATACTGGGGGTGTCACCCTCAGCATACAATTAGAAAATACATAAATCAGCACAGAGCTGATGTGTATGGATGAACTGTCAGAAATAATGTACTTAGTGGGACAAACAGAGAGTGAAGGATAATGCTTTGGAGTACCTCAGGGAGAAGAGGAGAAAAGAGATGCCATCAAAATACCTGATAAAAGAACAGTTAAAGGAAAACAAAGTGAATGGACTATTATCCTGAAAGCAAATGGCCCACAAACTCCAGAAACATTGCTAACAACTCTCAAATAGAAGAAATAAAGTCAATTCCCTAAGATGCAATAGTAACTAACACATTATGGGTTCTGCTTAGGGCAGTACTCAGAAACCCAGCGACAGACCAGCAGAAAATCAGCAATATCTATCTCAGTTGAAATGAATAAAGATGATGGAGCTCTGATTTTTGGGCATGAACAGACATTACCAGCAGTAGATATGTATAATTTATATTTAGATGAGGGAAGTCAGTATGTAAACAGTGTTCCTGAGAAACAAAAGGCAACATCAGATGAAAAGGCTAGTCTTTGCCTAAAATATCCTTACTTGTTTTTAAAGAAAAAAACAGAACTCAACCAAGTTATTTAGTGCTAGAAATAATTATTTCAGGAATTTCAGCTAATAAACACCTCAGAAGTATTCACCTATCTATTTCCTGGAAATAAATACAGCTTACGAGTATATGCCCATGTTTACATAAAAATATGTCCAATTTTGTCCACATATATGTCAAGAGAATAAACAATAAAAGAGAAATAGCTAATATGCCATAGAAGAGATTTTGTAGAATTATATATTCATAATACTATTAATTAATACAGAAGGGCAACTAAAATCTATTCTAGAGTTTTAAAGTCCACTTACTGAATGTCAAAGTTTTTTAAGGGACTCCTAACTGCAGTAGTCCACAGAGCTAAACTTTTACATTTAGAATCGTAGAATTGTTTTGATTGGAAAAGACCCCTAAGATCTTGAAATCCAAATAATTTCACTCTGCTGGGTACAGAACATTATTGCTAGCAGCTCTATTTACTCCAGAAATGTTTGACAACCACCATGCCCAAATTCCGCATGGCTTTAGGGCCTTCACAAAGAAGCAATGGTTTTGGAAAAATGAACAATACTTTTGGAGGAAACTTCTGGTATTATAGGAAATGAATGCTAAAGGCAATCCGTGACACAAACAGCTTTTTGTAGTAGTGTGATTATTTCTAATCTTGCTCAGGAAAAATCCAGAACAGCTAGAAACAGTTCCACCTGTCAGTTGCTGTATTATTTGTAACTTCTTATGTTTTTATGCTCCAAGTGCCTTGCTCCATACAAATTAGTTCTACATGTGTTACATTAAAATTGACTCTCTTTTAGCTCAAAAAGTATTCCAAAATTAGTGTATCTAAAAATAAGTATTTATTGTCTTAACCATGTTAATAGAGAGAATTTCAATAAAAAGATATCATTCTTACTAAGTGAAAAATAGATTGAGGAGCAGCTTCATGGGGCATTCAGTGCTGAACCCTTTCCATTTAAATTAGCTCTGCCACTAACTTCAGCTGGAGCAACAATAAGCCTCCAGTTATTTGTTCTCAGTAAAGTTTTCAATAAGCTTTGATTGACATATGTGTACTTTGCTGAATTCAGCAGTACTGCACAGTAATCAATGCATTGTAGAACTAAGCTATTATTTCAGAAGCACCTGCCTCTCAGCAAATTATAAAAATTCTTAAAGAGTAAGCTATTTGTTTCATGACTCTGGAAACAGATACTCAAGTTGTATCTATTTGTTCACGTGTATTTTATGTGACATCCTCAAAGAAAAGTATTTCTCTAACTATGTCATCTCCTGTATTTTATTTTCATTTTATTTAAATTAACCTTCACATTTCAAGAGAAGTTGATTATTTTAGAATGCAAGCTGTTGTTATTTTATCAAAATCACCAAGAAAAACTAGGTCTGAGTTTTGGTTCTCTAACACAAAGCTGAGGAAAGATCAACATAAATCTGTCCCACAGGGATTTTGCACAGAATGCTGAGCTCAGACACACACCATGGAAATTGCTATGCAGGAGACGTACTGTGAATTGTAAACACCATATCACAAAGCTGATAGCTTCAGGCTGCTGGTTTGCTCTCTTTCTTGATAGGACTTTCACTGATGGTTTCAGAAAACAACATGGGTATTATTCCTACATATCTACCTCAGTCAAAAAGTTAGCCAAGGTACCACATTCCTGCATTATTTCTTTTTGAGTCAATTCAATCAGAAAATTTTTAAAATTCATTTAACAAGCAACAAACCTCTGTATGGATGTCATCACCCTCCTAGTAATCAAAAGGCTGCTGTGGCTTGGACCCAAAGGACAGTGTTACCCCTGAATGGAGAGAAAGGCAACACTCTCCTCTCAGGTCAACTAATCTACTGCAAAGCTTTTATAAGGAATAATTATTTTTTGCTGTAATAAGAAAACAAGAACAAGCTGCTTCTGTGAAATGTGTTTGAATATCTGGGTAATAATGACAACCTTAGCTCGACCCTGAAATAAGCTAGAACCTGCTCCAAACATTAATGTTTTGAGTCTAAAGTTGAAATAAGAAGTGAGAATTAAGATATGGATTGTGGCTTTTAAGTCTTCTAAATATACCTTTTCTACATAGTTCTATTATGTAGATAATATTAGAAGGAGTTACAATGCTCAAAACAGCACAAGTCTTCTTTCCTAATATTTTCAGTAAGGTCATAAACAATATACACACCTGGTTGCTCATCCAGGGGGAACAAAAAAAAAGAGAGATAAAGTGGCTCAAGAAATTTAGAATCTCCTCCTTGAGCTCTTCGTACAGGAACGGAATGATGGCTTACTTTGCCAGGACTTGCTTGATTCTAAAAACCCCACCCAGCTATCAGTGCTTGACTCAGCTAGGCACACAAAGACCCTCAAGAGGAAAGAATCCAGGAAAAAGTTTTCTCAGACTGACTTACACAAACATAGTTTCTTAGCATCCATAAGTGGTTAGTGTTTTTTAGCTATTATCATCTAATTACAAGTTGGTATGCTAACTAACATCAGTGCCCCCAAAAACCTTTTACTCTAGAATAAGCAGACTGCTAAGGGAGAACCATTAAAGAAAAACGCAAGATTGTAAAATTGCTTTGGAAAAGAGTTTCATGATGACTTCCAAAATAAATCACAAACAGTTTTGTTTTAGAAGATTTTCTTTACCTCCCAAATTAGAGGGAATTTTCGTGAATTATTTTTCCCATAAAAAAATACTTTTGGCCATTCCAGAAAACATCTTTTATGCATTTCTTGCTCTCTGTCATTCTCTCTTTCTTTTCTTTTCTTTTTTTTCCAATCTGTGTGTTGGTTATAGGTGGATACATGATGCAGCAATTAGCAATTAGTTATTAGCAATATGAGCTTTTTATCCTAGACACATTACCTTTAATTTTTAATGGTGGGAAATATCTCAGACAAAGTGAACAAATACTTTTATGCATGAATGACTTTGTTGACTGCAGCTTGGAATGGCCACATGTTCCCATAACTGCTGACAGTCTTTACCAACCTTCCTGTAGGTAAGGAAGAAAGAGCTTGAGGTATGACCGCCAACTGGTTTACAGCAGTTTCTAAGCTTCTCCCTTCTTCAAAATAAAATACTGAAGAGCACCTTTGGGTCTTTAAACTCAAATAAAACTTCAAAATATTATAAAGCTGTACATCATTGCAATCCTTCGTTAGGAAATTGTATATGCTGGAAAACGCTACAGATATTTAGAAAACCTATATCAAATTTGCATGTCAAAACCTCCCTTCCTCTCCCATCTACCCCATAACTTATGAAACTTAGCTCCCTGGGTATATTCTTCAAACACATTTTTACAGATTTGCTGGCAGACTTCACCTGATGGTTTCTCTGGAGACATTGAAAAATGGGACAGCCTGAGTAACTTAAATTTTTCAAATTTGGTGTTAATAAAACTGACCACTACAATCACTATAAAATGTCTGTGGATTTTTCCTTTTTAATTCTCTTAGCTAAATTAAGAGAAGCTAAGTTCATGTCCTGACTCATTTTTTCTGTGCTCATAATATAATGCATTTGCATAAAGCAAAGAGGGAAACAGTGACTAAACTTCCAGCAATCTTAAAACCCCCGAAGGACACATTATGATTATGCCAAGTAATGCAGGGGCAGGTGCTAATATTAAACAATCATATTCATACTAGATGGACAATGGGTTCATATTTGAGTTAACTTGTCATAGGAAGCCCATGGAACAGACTCATGGGATTTTTTACCCTTTTATAACACAGATGCAGTTTTTAAAACCTTCCCAGTTACCACTGAAAGAACCCTTGTTTCCTTTTGTATCTTTAAAAGATTCAGCTCTCAATGACAAATAATTTGATGATTATTAAAAATATATTATCTACCTTTAGGTTTCTCTATTCTGGAAGATTCAATTTTCATCAATCAGCTCAACTAAGTAGACACCGGCAGGAATATATTACATTGGTTTCTTGGTTTGCCCAGTTTATGTCTCTTCTGCACTCACAGTTGCTTCTCATATCTGCCTAACTTCTTTCTCAGCCTCTTTCCAAAATACCCATTCTCTATTTCAGTCTCTTATTTAGGCTAATTCCAGTCTTGTCTGTAACCTATTTCCACTGACAGGGGAAATTCTTCCTCTTTTTATGTCTTTGCACCAATGTCTTTCATGAGATCAGTAGCCTTGTTGAATCTGTCACCTTAGCAATGGGCCAGAACTAAAGCACCTGGTTAAAAGGTTTCAAACATTCCTTTAGGTGATCATACATAAAGTTAATAAATGAATATAGTTTTTCTAAGTTTATTAGAGCAACCTAATTTCTTGAAACAAATGTGACTTTATTGGTGCTAGATGAAAGTGTAAACCATGTTGCAAGTCAGCAGCAAAGAATGTGCCCTAATTGGGGGGGTTTATACTTTAGGATTAGGATATGCAGGAGACAAAAGCAAATCCAGTTCTATTCAGATTGAAACAAATAATTGATACTTCAACATTCATCATAAATTTTTACTGTTAATGATTTTTTCTTTAAGGGAATTATGTTTCTGTCATGTTATCCCTAGATAAGTGCTACAAGAACCTAGAGGAAGAAGAATGAGAAGATTTACCTTGTGTCATATCTTCCTGTTGATTTCCGACATATCCTTATGCTGTGTAAGTAATTAATTTCCTATTTCCCATCAGATGATCTTCTCACTAGTTCAGAGACATGCTTCAGTCACTAAAGTATCCTGTCATCTCAGTGTTGTCCTGCTTTCTCCTACTCACTCTTCCTAGAGTGTTATTATTTATTCACTGTCTTTCTTTTCAAGAAGGATCTGCCTGGCTGAACCTATTGTATGAGGCCACCATATATATACACACCAATTACATGATTAAAGCATTATTTTACCATGTCTCACCAAAGTGGGAACATCTGTGCTGTCAGGCAAGCTGACATAGAAATCTGTAAAGTAAAAACCTCTGTGCTATAAGAACCATTTATTTATTTCTAGATTCTTTCTCACAGATTTTTCTTTGTCCTTGTGGTTAGGGTTTAAGGCAGTCTGTCCATGAAACAGCAGTTTACATGGACCTTCTGGTTTTCAGTGGAGACACTTAAGTGCAAATTAGTCAGTTCTTGCAGAACTGCATTGCTTTATTTGGTTTACAAAGGCTGTATGAATATTACTGATTATGAAGGTGGTAGGTTTGTTATCTCTCCTCTCTAAAGATTCAATAAGTGTCCTTTACCCAATTTTAGCTAGATAACTTCTTTACAGACAGGCATCCTAAAGCAGATTTCAGCATATAAGTACCACTTCCTTTCTGCTTAGTTCGGATGCCATGGCTACACTGTTATATCACAGATTCCCAAGAAATTTTCTCAGGTGTTAGAATAAAATTTCAGTAGAATTACCTTTCTTGAAAGGTCCTTGACATAGTTTTGGTCAGGTCAGGGCCAAGTTGAACACTCCAGAACAATTTCCACTTATGGTTCAGGAATTAAAATGGACAAGTCTATTTCTATCAGTGATTTAAAAGTGATCACCTAGTTTTACAGTTTCAGGGACTAGATTTCATTTATCACATACATGGATCAAAGAGTGTCCCAATTTTAAACACTACCATAAACATTGTAGATCTACAGAAAAATTCGGATCAAACATCAGTGGAAATTAATTCACCAGTGTTTTCAGTGGAAGACTGGAAATGCTGAATAGCAGGAATAGACTAGACCACAGCTATGCATCAAGCAAGAGCCTTGTCCTCTCCATCTGGCAATTGCATACTTGAATGATATATAGAAACCAGCAAGGATTTGCACACTATAGCTACCAGATTCCCCTTCATTAAAGGCTTGCTCTGCATCATGTCATGATTCCTCTGTTGCATTGGTAAGGACTGTTTCCAGTTTCATATTTTCTCATCACTGGCTTCCAAAGTTAGGGACTACTAGCCAGGTGACAACAGAGATTTCTACTGTCTTGCCTTTTCTTCTCACTCAGGTTGCAGGGATGGTGATTTTTCCTTCTCCTGAGAGCTCATGGGCTGATTCATGTTATCCTGGCTATTCATTTCTCCTTTTTCTTTTGTTTATAGGATTTGGGGTTGGGTTTTTTCCTGGGAGACGAGGGTTAGTATGGGAAGGACCAGGCAACCCACAGAGTCTCATTTTTCAAGTTTTCTTTCTCAGACATTCTGTACTTTTTATTTTATTACTTTTCCTAACCTTGACTATTTCAGGTATTTGTCTGAATGTCTCCCATCACTTAATTTACAGTAGTCCTTCAAAACATGAGAGAAATTTTCATACTCTGCCTGAACACCACAATTAATTTAATCCATCACATGCATTTTAAAACTGTTTTTCAGCTCATGTTCACATTCTCCACCTTACTGGTTGGACACTCCAGAACTTGTCTTAGTTCCAACATATGCTATTAGTTTAAATTAGAGCTGCTGTAAGAAATTAATCAACAGATACATGTCTGATGAAAAAAGCTTCCACATATTCTTGTGTAATATGACTATAGTTTTTCTGAGCTAGAGAAAAAATGTGGACCAATGGAGGGGAGTGGGGATAAAATAAGTTAGAAAGAAATTAGAATCATACTAAACAAGTTTGGAAAGAAAAGCTGCACCAGTATGAAATTCAGTGAATAAAAACAGCTGCCTGTATTTGCAATTACAGACTTATGATGCAATTGCATGTTAATGGCCCAGTTAAATTGTGAAGTAGATAAAAATATATTAGTTATACAGATAATAAGAGATATCTCAGGCTATAAATTTGATTTATATGTGTTGGAGTCAGTAAGCCAGGGGTCTCTCTGAATCTTTCAGAGAGAGATCAGAATGCAGGGATTGAATTAAAGCCATTGGATGGGTTGAAGTATGTTAAGCCACTCACACATAAAGCAGAGGTGAAAGTTTAGGTTGTAGCATGAGTGAGTAAGTAATTGAAATAAGTTTTAAGTCCTTTTAGTGAGTAAAAGGTCTTATATGCCTGAGAAGTAGTACATGTTCTAGTGAAGGTTGAAAAACATGCTAGTGTTTCCTTAGAGGCTCCAAGAACCTAGCTTCAGACATAATAGAGTTAGAGTTAAGAATATTGATTAGATTTTTCAGTTAGAACAAGATAGGCCATGTACGTGGTCTATACGTAGCCTGGCGTGCTAAGAAACCAGAATTCTAATAGGTTAAGAGGTAGAGGTCTGAGTTTGTGTATCAGCTAGTTGGAAAGTTTCTATAAAAGAACATGCATTAGGGAGAGCTGGTGCTCTAAGCCATGGCTTTATGCCATGTGCATTTTGCCACTGCATTTTGCCACTGCTTCATGCCATTGCTTTTGCCACTTGCTTTTATGCCATGTACTCTTGTCATTGCTTTGCTTTGTTTTTGCCTTTGAGACTGATGTGCTTCTGTAAAAACTAACTTTATAGCAACTATGAACTTGCTTGGCTTTTTAAAGAAGAACATAGCCCGACAGTGTGGGTGCCTAAGAGGCACCCGGAGATCCGCAAAACCTCACATTTGGCGCCCTGTGTTTGGTGCCATGCTATCTCTCGCTTTGCAAGGATTTTAGCTACTGTCGGGCCTCCCCAAGGGCCTCATTTAAGTGTGGTAAGGAGAAGGCTGGACACCCCACTGACTGCTGAGAGGAGCAAGCACCCATAAGAGGTGGACGACAGGGGCTGAGGCTGGACCTTCTCATTGCCTATCTTATATTGAGGTGAGCTTTGAGGTGAGTTTTTAGGGCAAGCTAATAGCTTGGGAAATAATATGCCAAAAGAGCAGAAATATATTTTATATTGAGATGAGTTAAGCTTTGAGGAAATCTGTAGAGATGGGAAAAAATATATATGAAGAGCAGAAATATAACTTTGATTTCTTAAAATCTTTATTGAGGAAAAATGGCTTTAATGTTTTAGATGAAGAGTTAGGAAAGCTTTTAATATATGTTCAGAAGAATTTTCCAGATACAGATCCCGATTCTGTTTTAAGCTATTTTCTATGGGATCAGATAGGACTTAAGCTTTTAGATGATACTACTAGGAGAGATGAAGAAGCCCCTTTGTTATTGCATTCTTGGAGGTTGGTCACAGAATCTTTAAGTTAGGAACTTACTAATTCTGAAAAGACAGAGACTTCTTCGCTGCTTTCTCGACTGATGTCGCAATTTAGTGCAAATTACATGTGCCGCGGGTTTTTTTCAAGCACGAACCCCGGGGACCCCGCCATCACCGTCCTCGGTAGCCGGGGAGAGGGGCTCCGGGGACCGGCCGGCAGCGCCGTCATCGGTGCCGCTCCAGCCGTGTTTCGCGAGCGCAGGGGACCCGGAGACTGTCCCGGCGGTCCCCGCCCCGCGCCGCAGCCTCGCAGCGGCTTCTGTATGTGCTCGAGAAACTCCTACCGCCCCCCCACCCCTGCACGAGACCACTTTGGGAAAGATGAGGGGGAATTGGGTGGGGGGAGGACAAGGCGGCACGATTGAGAGCGAGAGGGAAGAAACTCATCAGCAGGCTGTTGAAAATGTTAGAGGAGATGACTGTCCTGTTTTGGGGAAATCTGAGATATCAACATTAAAGTTGGCAGATTCAAATGGGAAGAGTTCGTTTCTTTTAAAGTTAAAGCATGCTCTGTCAAAGACACCACAGTATTTTTCAGTAGACTGGGCAATTAAAGATTTTGATTTAGCTACTAAGCCTTTCTCCCAGTCACACACAGCCAGGTTGGTTTTCTCACCCCAGACCGCGGATTGCACCGCGGGATCGCGACCGGAAAAAATTTTAACAGTTCTTAAGCAATTACAGGGCGGCCGCACGGACCCAGCGGATCCGGAGAAGACACGGGCGCAGCAGGGTGCCATCGCCATCCCGAGGCCGCCGCCTCGTCCCGCCCGCCCGGCCCGTGCCCTCCTCCGTGCCCTCCTCCGTGCCCTCCTCCGTGCCCTCCTCCGTGCCCTCCTCCGTGCCCTCCTCCGTGCCCTCCTCNTGCTGGGGGCAAACGGAGCGAGGGGACATGAGCATGACATCAGACTCAGCTCGATTCTCACAGCTTCTGTATGTAAAGTTAAAGGTGTTTGTCTTTTGCATTGAGGTCAAAAAGATCCATTTTATGTCGAAATTCTTAAAATAATGAAGGTACAAAACATTTTATATTTGATTTAAATAGATATAACCTATATTTAGCAATTTGTTATGACTCGAACATTAGTGGACACGTTCAAACATCAACATTAAGTTTTAATTTTCCTATAGTTAATTATTTTTTTAAAAAAACAGCTTTTAAGTCTTTGTAATGCCCTCATTATGAATTAATAAGTTTTGAATTTCTTTAAAGAAGAAACTTGCAGTTTTATGCCTCGCAGATTTATTACTGGTATTTTAGCTTTCTCTCAAACCAAATTGTGATGGATTTCTAGTTTACATTTCTCAAATTATCAATGAAATGCTTCCTGAACACAAATCAGGACCACTTTTAGATTTTGTGATTTGTATTTTATTGTTTAACCTGAATTCTTTCAACATTCCAAGTAATTTTTTTAAAAAAACCTCCAGACATACCGCTGAATCAAATGTATGAAGATAATCAGTTAAGCTGTAAATTTAACATTCCTTTGTTTTCATTTTTATTAATTCTCTCTCTTGTTTCAGTAGGTTTCCTATGACCTGACCCTGTGCTGCCTCATAGCTTTATATATTTTTCAGAGTTCCAAGAAATTATCTGAGCCTCATTGGAAGTCTCTTCTGAATTGCTAGTCTTACGGTTTTCTCCAGTTGTTATTACAAAGGTATTCCAGCAGCCTGCCCTGTTCGAGGCATCTCTATCCAGAGGGAAAACTTTGTGGTCCAAGTTTGTGCTTGGCGTGCTAAGAAACCAGAATTCTAATAGGTTAAGAAGTAGTGGTCCGAGTTTGTGCACTAGCTACTTGGGAAGTTTCTATAAAAGAACATGCATTAGGGAGAGCTGGGGCTCTAAGCCATGGCTTTATGCCATGTGCATTTTGCCCCCTGCATTTTGCCACTGCTTCATGCCATTGCTTTTGCCACTTGCTTTTGTGCCATGTGCTCTTGTCATTGCTTTGCTTTGTTTTTGCCTTTGAGACTGATNAGAAGTAGTGGTCCGAGTTTGTGCACTAGCTACTTGGGAAGTTTCTATAAAAGAACATGCATTAGGGAGAGCTGGGGCTCTAAGCCATGGCTTTATGCCATGTGCATTTTGCCCCCTGCATTTTGCCACTGCTTCATGCCATTGCTTTTGCCACTTGCTTTTGTGCCATGTGCTCTTGTCATTGCTTTGCTTTGTTTTTGCCTTTGAGACTGATGTGCTTCTGTATTAAATAACTTTATAGCAACTATGAACTTGCTCGGCTTTTTAAAGAAGAACATAACCCAACAGTGTGGGTGCCCAAGAGGCACCCAGAGGTCTGCAAAACTTCACAATATAAGGACTTCATCAATGCATTAGCATTGAAAGACTTCACAGAAAATAGTTGCTGAGCTGGTAACTCTGTCAACCATTCTCTATCATTCCATTTGGGCAAGCATAGGACTCACTTCTGGATCACTACTGTTGCATTTGCAAATGTAGCAGAGATTGATTCAATATATCAATGGATATCTTTTGTTTTCTCATTTTTCCTCTAAAGCTACCATACTACCCGTTTGTCCAGTGCTGTTCCTTAAGAGTTAGTACACAACACACAAACTCGGAGTTCATACAGATACTTATCCCATTGTAAGCACAATTCTAGATGCATCTCTCATTCTGGGTTAAAAACAAATCACCTAACAGGACACATCTCCCAGGAAGGCTTTAGAATACTCACCTTTCAAAAGGCTGTCTCTACAACACCCATGATTGTATGCTGATTGCCAAATAGCTCTAGGAAACAATGATTTCTGAAGATCCCAACACATTTGTCTGGGCAAGCTGTAAATAAAATCAGGATGGAAAATTGATGCAAAAGTAAAGCAGCATGGAAGCCTTGTTTCCTTTTCATGCAGTAGCACAAGACTCCTCTGCAGCTCAGTTAGCAGTAGCCACAGGGTGAAGGCAAAGCTAAATGTCTCAGCAGTCAGACAGCCCAAGACTTGCAGACGTGGGTCAGAGTTCACCTTTATGCTTGCTGATATTTGAGACATTTCCACATTCTCCCACTGTATTTCACAAGCAGGAGACACTGCAGCAGAAGAAAAGGAGACCTCTGTATAAGTTTGCTGAGGCAGTGCTCCTGAAGACCAAACAGCATGGGATCAGCCAGTTCCACAGTGCTGAAGCAGGACCAGTACGTAATCCCCTCTTTCTAGGCCTGCTTATCATAGCATAGTCTGATTCCCATTTCAGGCTTATTGGAACCTCTCTTAAAAAGCTAAAAAGGGACTATGCTGCAGCCATCTTGACAAGACTTCTCTTTCCTTTAATCCAGCACAAAATATTCTGAAAATGTCTAAGGCTTGTTAGCTCCATTTTACAGACTGGTTAAATTCCAGAGCTTGAAGCAGCAACCTGAAATCTATCCTTAGCCTAAAAATCTAAGACTGTTAGAATGAAAGACTGTGATATTAAGATGAAAGAGCTGACACAGTGAAACTGATACGGATGGTAAATTACAATGAGTAAGTGCAGAATCATATTCAGATAAGTTTTCTTGCAGTCACCACAAAGAATTTGCCTTACAATAGTCATTCTTCTGAATAAAAAGAGAAGAGCATCTATGACAAACAGGTGTTGACAGCCATCTACCCAAAGCCTCAACAAAAGCATTAGAAATTCCAATAAATTCCAAAATTCTGTTTTCCTCTTCCTTCCATCTGTGCACAGTTTGGATGTGTTAGACAATAATCATTGTTTCCTGACTACTTACTCAAGCATGTGTTTAAATACAGTCAATTTCCATTAAATTCCTTGCTTGTGGTTGCTGAGCAGAAGTTCTTTTTATTGTTTTTATTTTATTTTTCTGCCTTGTTTATTTGTTTGTCGTAAAAATTGGAAATGACAAGTTAATGATAAAAAGAAATAAAGAATGCTTATGATCCATCTCAGGGGACCATATTTATTTCTATGTTCAATTAGTTTAATGGTCATACTGTTACTGTCACTACACAAGGCCCCTACACCTATAGGTAAGAACTTCATGCATGTAGCAGAAGATGAAAAAATTCCTCACTTGAAGTTCATTGCTATTTTTGGAACTTGTAGAGAAATTTATTTGGCCAACCACCTCCCTGTTCAAATGGCCAATTTATTGGCAGAGCCCCAGATAATCTGTCTACCTCATCTGTTTTAAAACATCTGCAACATAGCCATCTCCATATGTCCTAATTTCCTAGAACTCTTCCATAACAAGTGCAAGAAAGAAGCATTGCTGTGTCTCATCTCAAGGTAGGCATCTGAAGTTTATCAGATGCATCATGCACCTCACATCTTACTCTCTTTACAAAAGTAATATAGGCAAATGTCTCAGGCACAGACATTCAAAATTAAGTAAGTCAAATTCTTCATTCAGATTGGTCTCTTGCAAGATCAAAATGGAGACTAACAATAATTCTTCCATCTGTGGATCATTAGATACCTTTTAGCATGCAGATTCTAACTAATAGGCCTTTCAGAGATAAAATGTTTGGAGCAAGCAGGTCCCTGAGACTGAACTGAGCATAAAAGAGGCCAGGAGTTATGTGGGTGCAGCAGAAAACAATAACCCACCTAAAAAAACTGCAGACTCGTTCAGGTAGATGAACTGCATGAAGAAGTATGGTAAATTCTTTTACTGCATGTGGTTGTCTTTCTGATGGGCAGGTGGTACGTGAACGCACATTTCTCAAGGGAAAGGATTTTTCCTGAACTATAGTATCGGAGGGGCTCTGTGGGAAAAGAGTTCAGTAGCTTCTATGTAGAGTCCAAACTCCAACTCAGCAGCTCCAGTTTTGCTGCCAAAGTTGAAACTGAAGAGGTTTATCAGTAGAGCTTCCAGGAAAATTAATGCCCAGTGTCACTGTCAGGCAGTCATTTGTGGGACCATCACTGGCATAGGTACAAGTGCTATACTAGGCCCACAATTGGTGAATCTATGACTATGTTCAGGAAGCACTTTATAACAGCATTACTAAAAAGTCTGAGATACATGTGTCTTCATCACTTGGCTCAGAAATTACTGTTTTCCCCACAAGTTCAGTTATGTGCACTCTTCTGTCAAATTACTTTCAAAATCCTGTTACACAAATCTCATTTTTCAAACATCATGGTCAGCATAAACAATGTCAACTTACAAACTATGATACATGGAAGACCTGCATGCCAGAATCCCTGTTTATAGACCTGCCATCTGAAACATACAACAAAAGCTAAATGTCAAGGCAAAATATCTTCTGCTATTGCATTTGATTTGCAATAGCCAATTAGTAAATAAAAGTGGACTTTTATTCAACAAAGATACTTAGAGAAATAGATCATTTTTCTAAGAGTTCCCTGATCACTGCATGAAGAATTATCTGGAAATAAGGAAAAAAATAAACCCCACTTAGCACATACCATTCTATCCTGGAACTTGAATACAAAGTCATTAAACAGAGTTGGAAGAAAATGCTGGAAGTAAATCTTTCCAAAACCACATTCCTGAGACTTTAAGCAGTTTCTCAGTCTCATGAAATCAACCAACAGGAGCAAATTCTCCATAATCCCAGCAGCACTGAACATAGACTGCACACATAACTTCTCTGTACTAATTGCAATGAACACTCCCTACAACAGATCCCTGAGCAGCTCTGGCTGCTACACTTGGACAAATGTGGGAGGTTTCACCCAGTGCACCAGAGGTTATCAAGGCGTATAGGTAATTGATAATAGGCAACTATTAGATACCAGCATGAACTGATATCCAGGCTGTGCATGATAGAAATATCCAGCTGTCAGTGAAAGGCATTTCTGAGGAAACAATAATTCCATCTTCATCTTTATGGAGATATTTTCATTTCCACAAAGGAAACATAACAAGAAAAGCCTCAGAACTCTCTTTATAACATTATATTATATTATAATGTCTTCCCTCAGCATTGACTTCTCCATATTCCACAGACTATACGCTACCTGTCTCATTCCCTTAAATGATCAGTATCTGATCAGCTTTCTCAGCTTCTCTTTTTCTTACTTTCCATCTCTGTTTTTCTCTCCATTCAGTTCTTTTCACCCTCCCAAGGTTCCTTCTGCTTCCCATGTAACAATGCCTATTTATTACAGAGATGGTTTAGCTGATGCATAATTAAATAAATTCTGAATAATTGTTCTTAACATGTATTTTGTTTTGAAAACTGCTACCACTGTTTTGAGACCTGGAAGACACTTAGGGCTCATGTCCAAGGTAATTTTTCTTCCTCAAGAATATTAGCAAGCCTACTAAAAAACACTGATTGTGCCTGTCTTGTCTATGGATCCTTAGAAAGCCTCATCAAAGGGTAAAATATTCTCATGATTAATTTTTCTGAATAGTTAAATTTCCTATTTAAATTTCCCAAATGCTTTTCATAATATATATTTTGTGAAGTTATCATTTGTTCTTGCTTATGCTGTGTAACGTATTCATGATGAAGTAGCAAAGAAACTACATTGAAATTTTTTGCTGATGGTATTAAGTTATTCGATATAATAAAGATGGGAAATGATTATGAAGAAGAACTTGATTCTGAATAATGGGGCAATAAAACAGTATATGAAATTCAATGTAGATAAACAAAAATTTATGCGCATTTGTAAAAACATCACAGACTCTTCATGGAATACTGGCTCTGATCTGATGCAATTGTGGGGCTGGAATATATATTTGGGTTGAGAAATATTATTCAATAGATGGCAAGATAAGGAATTACATGTTAGGAACAATTAAGAACTTAACAGAGAACAAAATAGAAAGCATAATTAGGCTGTGGTCTAAATCCATGGTGCACCACTTTCTGAGATACTGTGTGGGGTTCATGTCTCTCCATTAAAAAATGCACATGGAATCTAAAAGGAAAAACAAAGTGGTGTCAACACGTAAGGATTGGGAAGACATTCTGTATGAGGAATGAATAACGAGATTAATTCTGACTAAAGGGATGACAGAGACAAGAATGGTGTGGCTATAAAGTCATGTGTGATGTGGAGAAGGTAAGCAGTCAAAAGCTCACTCTATCTGCTGGCATAAGAACCAGGGACAGCAAATATCACTTACAACACGAGCCAAAGGGAAGAGCTTTTCTTTGCAAGCAGTGCACAGCTGAGCTGTGAAACTCCTTCCCTGAAGAAACAGAAGGTGAAAAATATTGACATTTTCTCTGTAAAGGATGGTAGAAAAATCCATTGAGGGATATGGAAAACAGACATTACCTCTGTTCCAGTAACCTCAGTGTCACTGCAGGCTGAGTGTCAGGAGAACAATTTGGGAAAGCCCGCTGAGAGAAGCAGGATATTGATCTAAATGCACCTTCTACATGAATCCATGCAGACACTCGATGGCTTTTTCTGGGCCTGAATCGCTAAAAAGTTCTTAAGGAATGTCCCTGCTGTCCCACAACTGTTGGGAGTTGGATAACTTCTTTATCAGAGCTAACTCAGAACAACTATCCTCTGGACAAATTGCTTGCCAAGGTTACTTTTTTTAAAGATGCAAACCCCTTTGATGGAAAATGTTCCAGATAGACAGAATGAACATATTTCTTCATTGGTGAAGCCCTTAAACTGACAGCCTTTGGGCTGGTAGTTTTATACTGCCTGACTCTAAATCTATAGCAGTCTAAATCTCTGAGGAGTTTTAGCTGCCCAAGTTTTTGAAAAAAGAGGTAGCAGAGTAGTGCTGCCTTCTAGCAAAATACATATACACAAACCAGATGAAGCATGCTTAAAAAGTTTCCACAAAATAACATTAGCCCAGGCATGCCTAACACCTTTAAAAATTATGCATGAGCTACAGGGAGGCCATGTCATCTTGCTGTTCAGAATGTTTGCCATGTCTTAAAAAGACAAAATATCCCATGTGCATTTTAATTGATTAAACAGCCCCTAATAGCTTCAAATTAAAATTCTCAACTTTCATTAACTCTTGAAATTATTAATGCTATTCATGGGCTCAAAAATATTATTCTACCAAAAAATGCCCAGACTTATGAGCTCATCTACATCAAAACACACCATTTGCATTATTCATGTTGAGAACTTCATTTTATTTCAGTGGAATTTTTCATTACAGGAAAGACTGTGAGTACAATCATTGGACTACAACTGTAGTTACTGTTCCCCAGCCTGAGCCTATTCTTGTCCATCTGCTTACTCACTCATGGCTCTTTACTATGATATCTGAAAACCTTATTTTTTACTTGCTAATATAGTCAGATATCTCATGAAAGATATCATACTTTAAAAAGAAATTAAAAGGTATGATTACTTATACAATCAATTTTCAGTGTTTGTTGTCTTCTGGAAATTTTAGGCATCCTGGTAGCACATATTCAGAGTATCAAGGCTGGAACAATTTTCTTTAAGAGCACACTCAACAAGTCTCTAACTAGTTTATGTAACCTAAATCTCTGTCACCCTGTGACCGTGATTTAAGCAAGCCTTCTTTCTTGAGGTGTCCTAAAACATCCAGCATCTTCACCTCTTTTCCTCTTTTCTCCTTAAATAATGTTTCCCTTTCTCAAGAAGATGTCAGTGACAAGGTAGCAGAAATAGGAAAACATTGTCACATTAGAGAAAAAATATATAAATGCTGCAGTGTCACATATAGTTAGATTTTTTCAGAGACTGTCTCAATGATGATCTGTAGTACTCCTTAACCCAGGGAAAAATACAGCTCCAGTGTACTTCCACCCATCCTGGCTGCCCCACGTCAGGACCAGTTGGTCGGTTTGCTCTGAATATGTCCATTAGCACTGAAGCTGCACACTTGAGAATCTGAGGTCTCCAACACTCATCCGTAATTCCACTTCAGCCATCTCTTTTCAGTTCATGGGAGGGTTCACCTTTTATTTCTTGGCCTGTGATCAAAACTAGGTAATTACCAAAGCAGCATGTAGCTGAGATGATTGACAGATAACACCCCATGAGTGAATAAAAAGCTGCGTTTTGAAAGGATAAAACAATAAAGATGTTTCAACAAGAAGATAAACAGCAGGCTTCCAGCAGGGAGTGTTAAAAGGTTCCCATAACATCACATCAGAATGGATTTTTGTCATCTGGCTTTGCAAGAAGTGACAGTCTCAGCTCAGGGTGCTTGACTGTAGCTCATGCATTCAACTTCTGAAGCAACTGATATTTTGAGAACACCACAGGAGAAGGGGACATGTAGCAGATTACTTCCAGAATTGCTTGAAAAAATACTTGTAAGTTTTCTGGAGGCAGTTAGAGAAAGGAGACATGGAGGAGAATTAAGCGTTCAGTGCACTTTCTCCTTGTAGATACTTGAATGTGGAAAAGGAATGAATCTGAACTGAGTTAACTAGCACAGTCAAACAGCAAACACTCTCATACCTAAATCTGT
Organism: Rhabdornis inornatus; assembly: GCA_013397075.1. Classification (NCBI taxonomy): domain Eukaryota; kingdom Metazoa; phylum Chordata; class Aves; order Passeriformes; family Rhabdornithidae; genus Rhabdornis; species Rhabdornis inornatus. The sequence goes on along the minus strand of VWZS01005652.1, from coordinate 820,964 downwards.
ATACAAAAATAAGGCATTGTTATTTTTCTATATAGAAGCATTATACCATTAAGTACACCTTTTTGTAAAATAACTTAAAGCAAGTTTAGTAATTTTAATAAAAGTTTTTATTTGTCTGGAACACTGATTTTATGAGGAGTTTCTTCATGGTGATTTTATTGCTTCTTGTCTCTTGTAACAGGAAAAATAAACTGAAATTACTAATTCAAGATGGCAAAGTCATCACAAGTTATATGTTGCCACTCCATTAAAAGCTGTATTTACAGAACTGTTCTTTCTTAGCTATATGACAAAGAGTAAATTTCAAACAAATTAGTAAATTCAAAACCAAGTTCTACCATTACAGTCAGTTTATTTATCAAACATTCTATCCTCAATTATCTGCTGTGCCATAATACCTGCAAAAATATGGGTCCCTTCCAATTCTAGATATTTTCTGGTTCTACAAAAAGTTTTCTGTGCTCTTTTGTGAATGGAAATTAATACAGAAATTTCTATATGTTTTCCTATTTGTCTTGATAAACATAAATCATTATTTGGTCTGACATTAAATTTATCTGCTACACGATAATGAACATTTTGTGGCTTGCAGGACAATCTTCTCTGTCAAACTGTAATAGTATCAGACAATCTATCTTGGTTAATTACATTATATTAATTATATTTATCATATTACCACAGCATATTAGAATCATGTGATGATCATATTAATCACAATCATATTAATCATATTAAATCACATAGTGATCATATTAAATCATATTAAATGACAATAATCATATTAAATCATATTAATCATATTAAATCACATAGTGATCATATTAAATCATATTAAATGACAATAATCATATTAAATCATATTAATCATATTAAATCACAATACAGGTTCTGTTTTGGAAGATTATTTTCTGATTTTTAAAATGTGTTACAGGAAAACCACAGATTTGAAAATATAGGACCAAATATAGCTCAGGGGAAATAAACACTCTTTAGAAGCCTGGTGGTTTATTCAAGGCAATATTAAATTTCTTTTTAACTTGCAGCTCTGTGATTACACAGAATTATTTTGATGATTCACAGAGAATTGTCAATAGTGCTTCAAACACAAATGTGAAACGTAAAATTGAGGCAAATGAAAACAATAAGTGGGGGGAACTATCTTGTGAATGTAATCAAAAGCATTATGTTGGTATGCAGCTATAATTTATGACTGTGTAACAGGACTGAGGAAAAAAATCTCAACTAGATTTCTTCATGTTTATGGTAATTCTGGGGAAAAAAATTACAGGTTGCTGCAATATCACAAACCCCATTTGCTAATTTCCTGTTTTGAGGAACACCCAAGTGAAAATATTTGCTTTTCTTAGTGCTTTAAAATGTTAAGTCGCATTGGTTCAATATATAACTACAGAAACAATTTTGCTTAAGCACTCTTTTTCTAAAGAGAGAAGAAATATATGAGGTTAATCACTTCATCCAGCCTTAAGAGCAGGTCAAATCCAAAACTGTATTTGATGAGAAGTCTCGGTGTTTATTTCACGTTCTCTGTATGGTGCCTGCATATCCAAGAGGAACGAAAAAAACACGCTACATGCCTCATATTCGATTTTGAAATAGGAGTTATAATTTACTTGTTAAGAGCTAGATATTATTCTTTGTCCAAAGTGTCAGGCTACTAAATCTTAGGAGGTCCTCATGCTGTTTCATAGGTTTCCTGCCCAACCTTTAGTCGAAAGCCTTGGCTGAAATATTCTGTATATAGAATGTCTCATTTTCACTGACAAGAGAAAAATGCTAGGAAATGGCTTCTGCACCTCATATTACCTGAACACAAAATATATATTTTTAAGAGATACAAAGTTCAAGGATGAGGAACCTCTCAAAAGAAGCTCACTTAGATAAGGAGGAAATCTTTACTCTAATTGGAGTTCCTGTTACTTTATCAGCTGTAACATCTTAATATTGCCATAGCGCTAAAGTAGACATCAAAGAAAACCAAACTAAAACCAGAAGAACAGAATGAGAAAAAGTAGAGGCTGAAGTAGGAGTATACATCTAATATATATTGTTCTATACCAACTGCATCCATCAGCATTTCTAAAAATGGTGGGGTTTGTATGTCAATGTCATTTTGAATGCAAATACAAGCAGGTTAAGATTTCATTCCCATTTCCCAATATTTTCCTTTCAAACAGACAAATCTCAGGTGTATCATTTTCTAGACTTTGAATAAAATACCTGTAAATATTATGTGCCTGGATTCGTGTGGTGTCTTGGATTGAAAGAAGTATTATTTTATTTGCACATAGTGAATCATGAAATCACAACTTAATTTAAAAGATACTTTTTTTTTTTTAAATTGCAGAATACGTAACTTTTAGAGTAAGGTGAACAAACAAATTTATCTTGCGTATAGAAAAACACAATACAATTTTACACTGTTTTGTTCCTCTACATAGTCACAGATCACTGTCAGTGAGTTGGAATAAAATTCGAAACAACAAATTAAATCAACTCAGCTATTCCCCCCTCTGTCCAAAAATAACCCAGTTGAACGGATTTATGTTCATATAATTATACTATTCAATTTTATTATCTTGTCTTACATTAGTTCCAGGAGTCCAAAGGAGGTTTTGGAAGTCCTAAATAAGATTTAGCATATAAGACTTTCTCTTTAAAAGTAGGAGTCCTTATTTCACCTTCCAAGTGTGAAGTTTGGACACAAAAACCTCATAATGGTCCTTAGACCATGTGGTAGTTTGACCTTGGAATGAAAAAATTCAAAGAGGAGTTTTTTCTGTGAGTACTCCCCTGGGAGTGGATAGTGACCAATTGAAGGCTGGTTTGGTTATTGACAGCATTAAGAACCAATTGAAGGAAGTTAGTTCTCCCCGTGAACACACATNATTGTAGGGATGAACTGATGTACTGAATATTCCTATAAACCATGGAGAAAGACATGGGGAGGTTGGAAACGTTCCATTTGATAGATCATTTGACCAAAAGCACCTGTGTTGAAAATCTGTTGTCCCGAAGAAAAAAGGGAAGTCTCGGTTTTCTGAAAATAAAGCATAAACAGAGAGAAAAGAGATAAAGAAAACCTTTGCTTTGGAACATTTCATTCTTAAAAGTAATACCCCATAAATTTTGACATGACCCACAAGTACAGCTTTGGGAAGACTGTAGAGTTGAGAGGAGTGCCATGACTGCAGATACCGGGTGGATGCAGAATCGTGAAAATGAAACCACGAGAAGACTGTTTTCTACTTTCTTGTGGAAAAAATCCCTATAGCCTAACAAAAGGAAGCTTCTCACTCCAAAGTGAACAGAAAAAGAGACTGTTTGAGTTGGGAATTAATTGAAGCAGTTTCTTGTATGTTTGTTTCATTGTTATGAAGGTTGAGAAAGGGAAGGAAATAGTGGTCTGACAATCTTATTCTGAGGTTTTTTTTCCCTTTTGTGTAGTTAATAAATTTCTTTTTATGCCCTCTTAAGTTTTAAGCCTGCCTTGCTTCTACTCCTGGTTCTGTCTCACAACAAAAAATAAGTATATTTTAATTAGCAAATCAAAACCATGACAGACCATAAATGATTTTCTTTCTTTTCCAGTAAAGCTTGCATTAGCTCTGTTTAAGGCTTAATCAACATGTCTGTTCACTTCTTCCTAGCTCAAAGACTTCTGAAAAGCTATCGATAGTAATTGCAAGAGTATGTGCAGTAGAAAAAATATATTAATTATTACAACTTCTTAATAATAGGCATAAAAACCATGACAACAATTATAGTTCTCCATAATACATTCTTTAGAATTTGCAGATTTTCTCTACCATCTTTCAGCTCCCTTCTAATAGCTGCTAGAAAACTATTATTCCAAAAGCTTGTGCCAATTCTACATCTACAAATCACCAACCCAACCAAGACTCACTACATTGTTGGAAATAGTCTACATGACATAGACTATTTCTACATAACTAAGTGCAGGGTTAGTCCTTTGAGAATGTCTTACTGCAGTCACTAAGATTTCAGCTGCTTCTTGTGATGGTTCCAGCCAGGATCAGGATAACAAAATCAAACACCTAGAGCAGGCAACAGAATTTTATTAAATTCTTTCTTCCGATGGTATCTTCCATTATTCAAATTTTCCTTGCCTTAGTACAATTTTATGTTTATCCTTGAAGCAAATCCTAATGCAACTGGTGTACACAATCTTGTACTGTAAAACAGTATTCAAAGTTAGAAGTTTTCATTTCTTTTTTTCCTTCTTTTTTCTTCCAATACTGCTCACAATGATTTCTCAATTGACAAGTCTAAAAATTCCAATATCCACTCCAGCAAATCTATGCTTCGCAGTCATTAAAGAAAATTAATATCATCTCCAAGTAATTTTTCAAAAAGATGTTTTTTAAAATAAACATTCAAAATGAAACTTCTTTAGGTAAATTAAGTTGCTGAACCTTATCCTATGCATTTTGGCCTTCAAGAATGTGTTCCAGAAAGCTTGTGTAGGAAAAACTTTCCTTTTCTCTTTTTTACTTTTTAATGTACATTTTTCCAAAATAAATACTTTACTTCACAACTGAAATCAGACAAGATATTTCAACTAAGAACGTAATGGTTTAAGGAAGTTATGAGAAAAGAAAAATGGGGTAAAAAATATTGCAAAACCACATATAAACAGCTCTCTGCTGTGATGTTGCATTAGAGCAAGAACAGCTGTGTATTTCTACTATGACATGTGCTGCTCTTTCTGCCACTACTATTTTTTCAGCAATTAAACATTACAAATTCAAAAGTTCTCTCTCACTGTCTGGAAAGCTGTGCTGCTGTCCCATTTTAAACTAAATTTAAAACCTCCCAATATTGCAGTTGGCCTATTCATTACAGTTTAATATTGATAATGGTAATATAATCAGCAGAAATTATTGGTACCATTTAAACATTTCACTTCTCTTTAGAATTTTTTTCAAGATAGTTGAGTATACCACCAAAAAAAAGATAATTCCTTAAGGAATACTGCTTCATTGAACACATTGCTATATTAAAGGCTTCTAAGGAGGTTTAGCAGCCCATCTTCAATTTAAGGCAGAAGAACTTGGAACTCTGTATTTATGAAGCATCACTGCCAGAGAAGCTGGGATCACATTAACTAGAGTTTCTTACCTCACAATTTAAAAAAACTTTCATTCATTAAGACTTCATGTCAAAGAGATAGTAGAAAACCATATTAAGTAATAATTTAATGTAAAAAATATTAAATTCCTTCAGTTTTGTCTGGACCAGTAGCTAGAGAGCTAGCCAGAAGTCATTAATGGGAAGGTATAGCTTCACCTTCAGTGATTACAGAACTATGAAATACAGCTTACCCTCTGTAGCAGAGATATTTCTGACTCAAAAACAGAAACTTTATAAAAAAGGCATATAGAAAATATCTCCTTTCAGAAAAAAAAAAAAGCATGCTGCTTGTGCAATTCCACACAATGTTCACGTTAGCAATTCACTGGTTCTAAGGGATGCTTGTGAGAAGCTTTGACGCTAAGCCTAATAAAATACTTTTAATTTAAATCTTTCTTTGTTCCCAAATTCACAATACCACATTTCCATAAGGCTGTCATGAGAAAAGGTTGAGTAAATGAAAAACTGACTGGTGTATAAAAGCAACAAAATATGTTTCCTAATTACTAAAGGAATCATCATCTACATGTCTACATTCTGCAGTCTATTTATAGAAGTATTTACTAGTTTTTGAAAGAGAGCACTTACATAAGAGTTTGTTATGCGATGTTTAAATGGAATTTTTCAGGGAAAATTGCAGAAAAACCAGTATTTACTATCACACTTTGGGGCAGGTTGACCCTTCAGAAAATAAGGGAAAATACATTTTGCCTGGAGACATCCAAGTGTCTGCCCACTAAAAGAAGTTTTTAGAGTGCAGTGAGAAATGAGAGCTTCCCAGGAGTGTACTTCACAGATTGCAACAGATATGGATTGCTTCAAAGGGATGAGGAGCAGGCACACCTCCAAAGGGGTGGAAAGACAGAATTCCTGCAAAGAGACAGACTGTGCTGTGCTGCCACCTAGAAAGATACTTGTTTAAGAGTTTTAAAACAAATCCAGGACATAGGATATTTCCTGTAAAGGCAATACAGAGATTTGTCCATGATGCCAAATTTTTTTGTCTTCTTCAAGTGACTTTGTGCTTTCTCTCTTTTAGAAAATCCCATGGTCTGTTGCTGAATAACCCCTGGGTTTTAAAACTTCTTTAGTGTTTTGATGTATGCACAAAAGGGATGAGTTTAGAGAACTTGGCTTGAAGTGCTGTCACAAAACCACTCAACACAAAGCTCACATTATTTTTCTGAAAATCTTCCCTCAGATATGCAATTTATTGTCTATGGGATCACATGATGATCAGCCAGTGATCATTTAGGTCTCTAGTTCTCTGCCTTGTCCTTCCCCCAAAGTTTGTGATGAATTACACTGTTAGAAAGCCAAGAGAATATTTCATCCACATCTAAGAAATGAAAAATCCTTCTAATGTCACTATAACAAACTCAATAATTCTCTTACAAAAGGCAAAGTCTTTGAAGAGCTAAGGTGTCCTGGGGAAGTGCTGGAGAGATCAGAGGCAGCTGGTGTGTCCTGGGTTAACTTCTAAGTGACAGCTCTGCAGCTACATTTCTGATAATAGAAAATCCCAAAGTGATCTGTAGGAAAAAGAAAAAAAAAAAAAAAGAAAGAAGAAAAGAAAAAATGATAAAATCCTTCTTGAACTCAAAGTTATCAGTTCCAGATTTGAAAGAGGAATTTCCCACACCTGCTGCCCACTACTGTTACAACAGGTAAGGGACACCCCTGCATAGTTGAAAGACGTATTTATTCATTATTTGATTGTACAGGATGCTGAGTGACATGATTTAGCTTTGAAGTTAAAATCCACCCTTCCTCCCTTCCCTGATCCTGAGTCTGGGTGATGCCACAGCCTACAGCTCCTAAAATGGCCAGGATCAGGATGAAAAGAGTCTTCCTGCCTTTTTCTGTGCCCCTTCAGGATCTGAGAAGACCAACATCTCCTCCAAAATGCCGTGTCAGCAGAGTAAGACTTCTCGGGCTGGAAGCATAACTACTGCTTGGACACAGGGGATGCAGGGGCAAGCCCTTGGTGGGGCTCACAGCATTCCCAGGAATGGCTCATGATGGGCAGGGCCACAGCCTGCCCTGACAATGCCACAGCATGGACAACAACCTGCTCTGTGCTCCTTCCCTGCTGTTTCTCCTCCCCACTCACCCCCTCTCCAGGTCCCAGCTGCTGCAAGGGTGGATGCACAACTCAGGAAAGATGATCCCGGTATAGAGTTGCTCTCAACAAGCCTTAAGAAAGCTCACAACTACTTGCTGAACCATTTTCAAGCCTTTTTTAAATTTTTTATTGATGGTTACTTTCAAGTGATGATTATTTCTTTGAATTCATATATATAAGAATTATTATTAAAAGGTGGCCATTTCACCCCAGCTTTTAGTTTTTATCATTTCTTACTAAAAAAAAAAGACAAAAACCAAACAAACAAAACACCACAACAGCAACACCACAAAACAAAACAAAACAAAACAAAACAAAAAACAAAAAGAAAACAAAAAACCTAAACAAACAAAAACAAAACAAAAACAAAACCACCAAAGAAGGAAAACATTGAACATTAAGCAAAACCTAAGTAGTGGAAAAGGCAGCTCCTTTGAGAATATAATTATTAGTCAAACAGTGTTCATGAGTTCACACTGGCACAGATTCAAAAAATAATTCCTGCATTTATTTGGCACCTGGCAGTAAGAAGCTAACAGGGGCAGACACACAGCAAAGATCAGTTGATGGATAATTTCATTACAAGGTGTCCTTCAAAAGAGAAAATGGAATTTGTAGCTATATTAATCTAATCAAAGCAGATAATACAGAATTAAAAATCTGATGTAGGCCAAGAAGTGAGTCTATGTAAATAAACATATTTAAACAAAATATCTGCAAATTTGGCACTCCCCTTATTAAGTTCTTTTTTTCTTCTTAGAAAACCAGGAATCATGTGACAGACAGATTTTTGCATCATTAAATCTCCTGTGTGCCAGGGAGGAATAGAAGGTTGGGGGCTTAAGTAAGGGTCATGATTTCCTAATGGGAATGCTGAAGCAAAAGCTACAGTTTTCTCTACTAATGCCCTGACCAGTGACTACCAAACTAATATAATGAATGCTTATAACAAATTTGGTTTAACGGGTTCTCATAAGTTCTGCCATTATCTCAGCATTTCTTGCCTCATGTTGGGTGCTAAAAAGAACAGTTTTGGTTTAAGCCAGCAGGAAGATAAACACGACACAGCCTCTCACTTGCTCAGCCTTCATCCCACCACCTCCACCTGCCCCTACAGATGAATGGGAGAGAGACAATTGCAGAAAAAAAAAGTAAAATCGGTGTTTGAGATGAGGATAATTTAGTAGGAGAGGAAAGGAAGAGGGAATATAATAATAATAATAATAATAATAATTATTATTATTGTGTTGCTGTTGTTGTTGTCGTTGTTGTTGTTGTTGTTAGAATATACAAAACAAGTGATATACTATGGAATTGCTCACCACCCACCAACTGGTGCCAAGCCAGTGACAAGCAGCAGCCCCCCAGCTAGCTTTCCCACTAGTTTATAAACTGGGCACACGGTATGGAATATTCCTTTCTCCAGTTTGAGTCATCTATCCTGATGATTTCAACTGTTAGCTTCTTGTGCTCCCCAGCCTCCTCCTTGGTGGAGTGGTGTGAGAAGCTGAAAAGTCCTTGATTTTGTTTTAGCAACTGTATAGCAACAATTAAAACATAAGTGTGTTATCAACATTATTCTCATCCTGAATCCAATACATGGCACAATATCAGCTACGAGGAAGAAATTTATACCAGACAAAACCAGGACACTGCTGTAATAAAGGACTTTCTTTCATCCATGATTATTGAAAACAAAAAAGTTAATATAATTCAGTTAGAGAATTATCTGTATAACAATGGTCTGTCTCCTGAAATGTTTACCTTTGTGTGGCACGTATGGCCATAACTACAATCTTAATTTCAACCAAGACTGCTATTTGACAATTAAGTCTCATATCCTTTCAAGGATAGAATCTCAAGAAAATTAACATTTGGTGGGGAAATCAAAAGTACACTTTACTCAAGGTGGTTTCTAAGCCTTAGCTGATGGTGTATATGTTCCCTGTCTATCACCTCAGGAAACCAGAATACCAACACTGGATAGAAGCCCTTAGGTGCAACTACTGCTGCTAACTCATACATACCAAGTAGCTTTCATCTCTAAGTATCGCAAAATGCTTTACTTTTTTTTTTTTTCCAATCGATTCTTTCATTAATCAACAACATGCTGCTCTTTTGGAAGTAGGATATGAAATTTTGTTCTGTTGGTACTATAAACAATATTTAAGGATCTTCATAAAAACTAATTACAAAACTGCTTAACTTTTAGTAATCTAACCAAAGTGAATAATTCAATAATAGCACTGAGACAAATTTTTATCATGCCCAAGGAAGAATGAAAATAATTTCTGTTAACACCCAAGTTTGCCTTAATGGATTCAATTGATGTTGATCATATTCAAGCTGAGATTGCAGTATGGGTACCCCAAATGGGTATGCACATAACCATTAAATGCTAAAATTCTAACGCAGTGTGATGTCACAATGTCCTCTCCAAAAATCATACAGTCATCATGCTCTCTATTTAGGCAAAAGTCAGCTCTACAGAGAACTAAGTGTGTGGTTTTGGAGTTGTTTTTAAATGGTGTTTTTCACATATTGGAAAATATTGATCTATCAGAAATAGAGCAACAATAGAGCAAGTTAATAAATGCACAGTTTAGAGTTTAGATCATTCACCTAAGTCAAAATTGAACTAGATGAGAGTCTCTGCTTTAGTTAATGATATATTGAATAATTAAAAAAAAAAAAAAAAGACAACCTAGGAAGTCATAAAAGACACAACAAAATAAGCAGCCTTGGCTGCCCAATACCTACATGACTGAGTCTTCTTCATGAGCAAAAGAATACCTACATCTCAGACTAAAGGCCAAATTTGGCAAAACAGAAATCCAAACCAGAAGATCACATTCCAACTGAGACTTCTCATCTGAAGTTCATCAGGTCTTCTACACCATCTCACTCATTTTTGCAGTCCTTGACAGGTCTTGGCTCAGCCTACTCCACAATGGAGAAATCCTTGAAACTTCAGTAAAGTTACATAAAATGGTAAAAATTGTTCCTTTTGCAGCACTAGTTCCAAACATGTTCTTATAATCCCATCAGGAATTAGTAAACCTTAAAATGGATTAGGTAAATCACATTTTATGCTACCCGTTATCAAGACATATTTTTGGCAGCATCCATATAGGAGTAGTTTGATATATTTTCTCCACTAAGAGGAAGAAACCCTCCACATCAATACACTTCCCACTTACAAATCATATAAATTTATTTTCCATAGGAGAATGTGTCTCTGAGGATTGAAAAATTAAATTTAATTCCACTTTCCTCATAAAAAGGGCCAAAAGGTCCTTTAGCATGTCCCTTGGTTACTTAAAAATTTATTAGTTTTGAGAGGGAATGCTTACCAAAATTAATCTTTAAGTTGTCAAAGATCAAAATGTTAAAAAAAAAATCACATAAAATGCCTAAAAAATTTAAGCATTGGATTTGGATTGTAACTAAGTCTCTGAGCACATGCTTAAAACTATGCTGGCTCACTGTTGTCTCATCAGATATACTTATTTCTTCAGAAAAGTCCTAAAGATATGACAGAGAGGAATGACTTTCAGTTTTAGCTTATGAAAATATTAACACAGGCAATTAATATGGAAAGGATTATCAAAATGGTAGTTCAGTGCAATTGCAGTGTTGGAAGAAAATTGAGATGTGTTTGGTGATTTGACAGCTGACAAAGGCAGGAGAGAAAAGATGTTTTTGATTAATTTGGTAAAGTTATTAATCTCTTTAAGCTTGTACAATATTATGGTTTATTATATTTTTCCTTTACAGATAGTCTACATCATAATAATATGATCACTACTAGCCTGTTTCTAACTACAACCTTGACAAGAGTAATAAGTCACTTATCGGTTTAAATCCAGTCATTCTCTAATATCCCTTCTTTTTAAAGACTGACATTTACTTTAAAGAAATATCTTTACTGTCACAACATAGTTTTCTGCTTGTGATCATGAACTTCCTGAGACAGTGGGAATAGACACTCAAATTGACAAAAAAGACAAAATTCATTATAAAATCCCTGCTCGTAAAAAAAACATCATTATTATTCCAATGTATGAGAGAGATTTGCTTTTGTCATTTTTATTTTTTCATGGCAGATTCTTAAAATAAAAGATCAGAGGATGAACTAGCCTTAGTCAGCAGTGCTTGAAATTCTTCTTGTAAAATCTTTCCTTTTCTCCCATCCTTCCAGAAACATTCTCTTTATATTCACTTTCAATCTCATTCCTCAGAAAAAGTTCTACATTGTTTCTGAGACAAGTCTTGAAAACCTCCAGGGATGGAGATTCTACCACACCTCTCTGAGTGTTCTTGGAAGAAATGTCCAATCTAAGTTATTCAGCTGGCAGCTTGCAGGTTTTGTCCCTTACATTGCCTGCCACAATCAAGAAGAGCATCTTTGTGAACCCCCTTCAAGCAGTTTTAGGCTGCTGCAAGTTTATTTACCATTTAACCTCCTGTTTTCCAAGCTAAATAAGCCCAGCTCTGTTAACTACTGCTTACAATTTTTGTGCACTGGGACCTGACTATCCTGTCCTCCCCGGACCCTCTGCAGCTTGCTGACATCCTCTTGAAAGGGGATGTGAAGCCCCAAACCCTCCCAGCTGCTGCACTGTGCAGCAGATGCCCCACTCGGAAGGGGCTAAAGGAAACCTTTTAAATGTGCCTGACACCACATGCTCAGTCACTGCTTACTGAAGGAATGCAGTTGTGGGAGTTAGGTAGAATAGATTTCAGGACCTGACAGAGGCAAAATGAAATACATATACAATATATGTGGGGTAAACACAGAGAAGATGATAATAAAAAAGAGGTAAAAGACAGTCACTTTGTCTATAAGAACAGGAACAAAGAACAAATAGCCAGGATTTTTTCCAAATCTGATTAAGCCCCAAAAAGTTCCTTTCCCTTTGGCAGAGTGAAAGCACTTCTTTTTGAGGAGTCATTTGTTTCATTTCATGAGTGTAGTCCCAGCAACCTTATTTTCTTCTCCTGCATAATTTGGATTAGTAAACAAGGTTTTTTAAAAGCATCACGTGTCTGTGTGTTTTCTGCTGCCCCCTTTTTGCATGACCAGGCAACAGATGCTGCAGTGCTGAGTCAGGGCAAACTCAGTGCTGCACCAGGAGCCCTCGTTTGGTATTCAGTGTGCAAACACCCAGTCTGTGAGTGCTGCTGCTGCGCCTTCAGGTGCCACTGCCTCTTGCCTTCCTGCTCCTACCTGAGAACCAAAGATCACCAAAGGCCCACCACTGGGTTTCATTTTTCTGCAGTAGCAGTCTAAGTGTCATTGTGATTCTGGTATTTGACATTCCCAACAGCCAGTGGGAGGCTTCCTGAAGTCCTGCATTACGTTGAAAAATTTCTTATGATGTTGTCATCCAACTTTCCTTGGGAATTGCAGCCTAGCTAAAGACAAGCACAGAATGCAAATTAGAGATGGAAAGAAAACTTAATTTCCCAGAAAGTTAAATAAAGTGAGTAATAAAAACATATCCTAAAAAATTTAGTTGCAAATAAATCAGAGTACATGAAAGATATTTCTAATGTAGTTCTTTATAAGTCTCATCATAACAAAACATTAGCAGAAATCACCACTTCTGTATATGAAAGGAATGTTAAAATGTTTTCACTTGTCAATTTTCATACTAACTATATAGGTATGGAAAAGAGACACTGTATCATAAAATCATGCTTCTTGGCTTTTCAAATGCATTTTTACCCAAAAGCTTTTTTCTTCTTTAACACCTTCAGATTATTCTGCTTTATTATGTCAGAGAGTTGTGTAATTGTGCTCACACCTGATTCAAATGCTGGGAAGATGTGAATTCCTCTCATTCAAGACTGAAAAAAAAATTTCATACAAGTACATATAAATAATTCAAGTAATGAAATAAAAGAATATTTCTGTGAGAGTTTGCATATAATACCATTATAATACCTATGCTTTATTGCTCTAGAAACAGTTTGGAGAGGAAAAGGTTGCAAAAGTAATGACAGAAATGGCAGGAAAACCAGTGTAACTGCAAAAAATTTGCCTATCTTATCAACTCCTAATGCTGTGTCAATTTTCTCTGACTATGGCTTGCTTGTTTCTTTTCAATGAAAGGCTTAGAAGTGTATCATATTAACAACTCCTTATCAAAGGCTTGTTTACCTATTATAAATACAGAAAGAACACTTAGATTCTACTCAGCTTTGCTGTCACTAACTTTTTCCCAGGTAGGATACTGGCATGAAAAGCTGGACTGCTTAAATTCTAGAGGCAGTGACACATTCTCAGGCTGTACAACAGCTGCAGATAAGTTGTCCTTCCCATGCTGAAATCTTGAACACCATGGTTGCCTTTTGGCCTTGCTCACTAATCTTGAAATTGTATTTTGACTGGAAATGTGAGGCAGCTTTTTAAATGCTCCGTAGGAAGAAAAGGGACCCTGTGAGGAGGGGGAGCTGTCCTTTGTAGCAAAGAGCAGTTGGAATATGTGCAGCTGTGACTGGGGACAGATGAGGAGGGCTTTCACTGGAATATCAGCAAGCTAGGAAGTGCAAGCAATGTCCTAATGTTGAATTGGGTAAAAGCACTGGTGACGGGGGCAAGGAAAACATTGAACTCGTGAATATCTTCATCATCTCTTTATTATTTTTTGGCTAGAATTGCCCTCAGGGATACCAGGACCCTCCAACCCATGAGAAAGTTTGAAGAAATGTAGATATATCCTCAATGGAGCAGGATCAGCTCAGGAAACATTTGAATGAACTGGACACGCACAAGTCCATAGGACCTGACAGGATGGATGCATCCCCAAGTATTAAGGGAGCTGGCATTGTGATATTATTACTCATTATCATATTTGAAAGGTTGTGGGAATTGGAAAAGTTTCCCACAGTATTGAAAAAAAGGCAACATCACACCTCTGTTCAAGAACAAGAAGGAAGATGAGGAGAGCTGCAGTCCAGCCAGCCTCACTGCATTCCCTGGGGCACGTGATGCATCAAAACCTCCTGGAAGCCATTTCCAACCATATTCAGCAAAAGGCAGTAATTGGAATTGGTCAGCCTATGTTTGTGAAATTGAAATGCCTGACCAACTACTCTTCTGTGATGAGGTGATTGGCTTAGTGGACAAGGGGAGATCAGTGGAAGTTGTTTATCTTGATTTCAGCAAGATTTTTGACACCATCTCTCATGACACTTGTAACACATTCTTCCTTTTTTCCCCAGATTTCTTCTCACTCTCTCAAAAATATGTATATGTTGATGTGCTAAGATTTTATCCAAAATTTGTAGAAATGTGTAGAAATTATTTTCTGTCAAAGTGATTTTGCTTATTTTGTTTAGCTCCTCCCTTGCCCTCATATTCGTCTATGAGCATATTTAAAATGATGTGATAGGCTATGCACTTATTTTGCCCACAGCTTCTATAGCTTGTATTTATAGTTGCTGTTGTTACACATGTAACATGCATCAGAAGGTCTGAGAATTGGGATGGCATAATAGAGTTGACAGCAGAAAGATAATCAAGAACACAGATATTTTTCAACAGGCACTAGAGTACTATGAGCTTGCCAATAAAATCCAAAGTCAGAGCAAGGCTGACACATCATACAGAATTATACTGATACTGAAGCAGCAATAAGGCAACAGCAATGTTTTAAGAAATAACCGGTATTTTAATGAATATCTATATGTGCCTAATATGATTTTATCTGTAGAATAGAAGTTGCATTAATTTTGAAAATAAAGGAAGTATTTTCCAACAATACAGTTCTTTTCCTTGTATTATAGAAGCTGATTTGTGCTCAGTCACATCACAGATGTTGTGCTCATATAATGATCCCACATGCTACATTATGCAGATGACTTTGTTACACTTAACACCCTGACTGAACCATACGCATCCCAGAAAATCTCAGAAAAAACACTTTTTTAATTTGGAAACGTCTGAAAGTGGGTGACATTATAATCAATGAAGTGAAAAACATTGAGGAAGCATATAAAAATTGGAAAGTTTTAAGAGGCTGGTGCTTTTAAGATAGTAGAAAGTAGTCTAGTTCTTGTCAGTCAATCTCAAAAGTTTTAAGGAGATCAGCGGTGCAGAAAAATAAAGTCCTGCATAAACAATTCCCCAAAGTAAGTGGGCTATGGAAAATCTCCTTGGGGTTTTTCAAGATTTATCTGGACTTGTGGCCCTGGTGTAAGAAATTGGATGAGGTGTTTCCCATGGTGCCTTCCAGACATGCAACATCTGTGATTCAATGAAATATGCCTGACCACTGTAAGCCATTGGCACTATCTAGGAAAAATGAAATGAGAAGTGGCAAGGACTGGAAAAAGCACAAGGGTGGGAATGGGCTTCAAAATACTTCAAACATCTCTCTCCGTTTTCCTGTCTTCCTATGGCTCAAATTTCTTGTCTTATTAAATCAGAGACAAAAATGCCTGCAATTAGTGAATGTTTTGGATAACTTCGTTACCAAATCCAAAAGAAACAAGGTAATTTTATTTTGATGAACACCGCTGTCTATAATCTGTTGTCCAGTTGCTCACGCTTTGGTTGAAAGGAAAATAAAAATATGCAGTTTGATGTATTTTAGTTATCCTGAATAGCTACGTCCTTAGACTTTAACTTCTTGTGTTCCAGCCTACCACTATAGGATACAAACTATGACAAACATAATTTCAACTATAGTAGATCCTGAACTGAATTTTCAATAGTGTCTTCTGAACAAAACTATGAGTTTTGTCATAGGTATTAATCAAATTCAGCCCAAGAACACAAAAGTTTTTTGGAATTTGTCTCACAACACACAATATACACAACAGGGTGATCTTCATATACCTAAAGCAATGTTTAAAAATATGTTCAACTTTTCTCTTCTGATGGAGACTAAGGTGTATTTACTTAAAAATTACCTAAGCTGCTGTTGAAAAGCAAAACTTCAAGAATAACTTCAAGCCATTCAAGAATATTTAATACTCCAGGAGCACAGCAAAGAGTAACTGCTGACATCCTTGTCACTTTTAGAACAGCCTTTTTGAAAAGGCATGTCTGTCAGTACTTTCAGCATCCAATTTACCCAACAAAATACAAGTTTTATAGTTTCTGGTCTCCTCTACCTGTTGTCTATGACCTCTAAAGGTGAAATTTAAAACAGTGGTTTCCAATCAAATTATAAATATTATCTTACCTTATGTTAGAAGACCAAGAACTGCTACTTCTACTATTTATAGAAATGCAGCTTGTCACTCAGAAACAAGAGCTGATCTAGAAAAAAGAAAATGTTTAAAGATCCAATGTGGGATCCAGAGCCTACTGAAGTCCACAAAGTATATGGAAATATTTTACTTCTAGGCCTAATTTGCATAAATTGACATTTTATTTTCTGGCAGATATTGTGTCTGTAAATGTAGACCATACAATTTAGCCAATAACTGCAGGTGCAGCTTTATATAGCCACTAGGTACTAGTGATAATTACACCTGAAAATAGTTCTACACTGACTTTTCTTAAGTACCTTTGAAAGGTAATGTCACAAAGCACAAAGATAAAAATTAAAGACATGATCAGGTCTGGAGAACTGAGCTTTCCCCCCCTTTTATCCAGTGAGTCTCTGTACAGTGAATTTGTCAAAGCATGAGTACCAGACATTCAGATAGTAATCTCTGCAAATATTTATTCTTTCTATAAAACAAATTTCCAAATAATCCAAGTTTGCGGCTAAAACCGGTACATTTTCCTACACTCCTCACCATCAGAACAGTGTCCATACTAACTTCTTCATATGTAGATAATTTTGCCATATCTTATAGTTGAAAGTGATAAGAGTCAATACAGTTCTGTATTTTCCACAGTTTGAGTATTTTGTGCTTTAAAGTATCAAGTGTCTCAAACATTTTTTTGGCATTACTTCCAGATTCAACATATTCTTCTTAGAAGCCTATCCACTTATTTTTTGAGTTTTGCAAAATTTAAAGTACTTTTAAGAGTGTGGAAGATATATGACAACACTCCATAAATACATCATCAGAAGTATGAATTCTAGGAGGAAAAAAACACTTAAGTTAAAGAACGTTTTTGTCACAGGAACAAATGGTTCTCTGTTAATGAATAGATGTGTTCTTGAATCTAGAGGTTTAATTCTGCTTGAGTGGGGGCATCTTTTTGAGTGATACAAAGGAGAAAGGTGGTTAAAATTGAGTTTCTATCCATGTATGAAAAAGATCAAGTAGTTTGGCTGTCTGCAACAGCAGGAAAATGTTCTCAGTGAGTCAAATGGTCCTTCCTGGTATATATTCCTACTAATTTTTACAATAAATATAGGCAAGAAAACTTTAGGCACTGAAGTAGTAGCACTGTAAAACTTGGAAAGCTCTTCATAGTGGGAGACAATTATATTATTTTTAACCCAGTAAAAAACTGCTTTATTGAACAGAATTTTATCTCCCACATAGTAAAAATACTACCTTCTGGCATTTTCTCTCCCAAATGACATTAAACGACACTGGTAGAATCAAGATGGGAAACATTTTTCTTTGCTGTTCACCTATTTAGATGAAATGTGTATTAGAACCACATGCATATATCACTGAAGAAGACCAAGCATTTGAGAGAAATAAAAAGTCTTTATCTGATTTTAAAATTTTGTGCTAAATATCTTCCCTAAATGGAAAAAGAATGGTCTCGAGTTACCAGGTGTTGTTGGGTTATGGAAATGCCACTACAAACCATCTGGGGAACCTGGGACAGAACTTCAACTGAAATTCTCTTCTGAGCCTTGTGTTCCAACTGATTTTACTTGATTAACTAATTTAATTTTGGATGAGCCCTTCTCTCCAGTGAGAATCAGATAATATCTTTATCCAGGAATTTTATGGGGAAAAATTATTTACCTCTTAATCTGCCTTTCAGCCTCTTTGACCTGTCTACTCCTTCCTATTCAGGAATTCCCTGATTGGGAACTTGCAGAACACAGTTCCTTTTCTTTTCAGCTGCATACAATCCCACTAGTTGCTTTAAGTACTGAAGATATTTTTTATATAGGGGTATTTGATATGAGAAACCCTTCAGGATGCTCTACACAAAGTTTACTCATTGTTTATCTGGTCCAGCTTCTTGGAAGTATGTCTTAAGAAAAGGAGGCTGCTCTGTGACCAAGAGAAAACACATACATAATACTGTTGTTTACAGCTGTAGTTTCCTCACACAGGATGATGAAAATTGACAGTGCTGTGATCACTACTAAATACTACAATCTAGCAAGTCATTCTGCTAATTCACTGCACCAGAACTGCTGTTGAAACCTTTTCATGTTGTTAGACTCTGTACTGCTGGGTGTAATAAACAAATCAAAGAGAAGTTGCACATTTGATCTGTGAGGTATTGTAAGTTAATATAAGCCTCCAAGCACCGAAGTAATTTGACACTTCTAAACAGTCACTCACACAAGAATTCATTAGCAGGGGTCTAGGTAAGGACCACTGCATGATTTCTAGTATGTTCTTCCTTTCATTGCCTTTGCAACAAACAGACTGCCACTAATGGGAAGAAAAAATAGGTGAGAAGCGGATTCAGAGTGAGGAATCTTGAAAGAACATCTGGAAGGCTCTTTGAAAGTTAATGGTTACTGGACATGGTTGACTCGATTGTCCAGTATTTCCTGTCTTAAAACTCAGATGTCTTCTGTCATGGACTTAGAAATACTGATGCATTCTTAACTCATTGCCTTTGTCTGTTATGGTAGAGAGAACACTGGTTTTGCTTAAAGCACTGCTTCCACCCATTATCCTCCACTGGAGCAGTTAATTAGCTGCTTAGTTTACAAATGCTTACATTTGGCTTCAAACTGCACTTAAGGAAGCAATATTTTGTGGGCAGGAATTTGATGTCACTAGAGACCCCACTTATTTAATCTTTTCTTGACTAATTTTTCAACTAAATTAGCTATAAATCGGTTGGCATGTATATGCAAGGACATAAGTGTGTCAGGAGACATTTTCCTGTGTGTCTAAGAGCTGCTAGCAAATCTATCATGCTAATTTTACTGTAGAAGGAGTAAATAATAAATGCAGCATCTGTAAGTCATTAATCTGGATAAGGAAAACATAAATTTCTTGATCATTTGAGAATATTGAAGAGGTAACATTTTATTGGTATGCAGCATTTCTGAAAGAGCAAAAAGGAGTGCAGAACAGTATAACAAGTTGACTATTTTGATATCCAGCTTCCTGGTACTTGAATGACTAGGTCAAAAGCTCTGAATTTCAGTTCATGAAGGAACGTGGCCACTATTGTTTCAAGTGAATAATGGAATTAATGTCTGTATTCACAGTTGCTTTGAGTTGTTTCTTCCTCAGGGACAGAACTGGTTTCTTTCTTCAGGCAGCTGTGCACAACACTCTGTGGTGCACTCCAGAGCAGTTGTGCTTGGGAGACTGATTTTTCCAGTCCAGCAAGACAGAGGACGAGACAGCGTAGAAAGGATCTAGCTGGCTGGGAACCTTCTATGGAACCAAAGACCTCCAGGAAGGGGAGGAGAGGAGAATACATATATCATGCCAAGGTGGCAGAAGTTAGGTAGGGTCAGGATTTAATAAAGACCGTTCAATATCGCCTCTGAATTGGTCTGAGAGAAAATCAGACAGAAAAAGCCATTTGAATTCAAAGCTCCTTTCAAAGCTGTTCACAGAGAAAAGGACAGCCTGGGCAGCCCAGCCCAAGCATTCAGCATAGACCTATGGTCCCACCATGCTGCCAGTGAAGAAATACAGCCAGCATGGCTGTAGCTTCCTCTGCACTGTGAGGCAGTGCTCAGCAAGCAGATTCCAAGTGCTGCTTACATGTTCACTTGTCTTTCTTCCTTCAAGGAACTGAATCAGCCTTCCCTAATGCATCTGGGAATTCAGCACTGTACAGCCCAGCATTATTAGTATCCACAGCTCCTTTATTCAGTGTGTCTGGCATGAGTATTTTCAAAGGGCTAAATGCAGTTGCAAGTCAATGACCATTTTTACGCCACCACAGAGTTAATTCATCTAGAGAAGCCACTCAGGCTGTGAAGCAGTAACCCAGCAGGCAACTTGCATGCTTGTCTAAACTTTGTTGTCTAGGTAGGAGGAAAGCATCATTTTTGTCTCCCACAGATTCAGCCTTCAGCTATCATCTAACTTACTGTGATTAATTTACTGAGAAAAATGTGGTGCTTTATGTTGCTGTCAAAAGTAGCCCTTGTTATTTTTCTGAGTGCTCAGACACAAGAACTCTCTCCCTGATGATTTGTAGTGTTATAGTTCATCAGCAAATGAGACTCTCTTTGGCCCCTTTCCCTCCTGTGCTTTTAGCTGTTAAAAAGAAGGAAAAAACTTAGATGCAAAGGGGAAAATCTACTCCAAAGTTGATTAACAGTATTTATATTTGTCTCACACATGGCCCAGATTAAGTCTGGCTGTGAAAATGTTAGTTTACATTTATTCCAGTTAGGTGATTCCTCGTATCAGCAGTGTGCCTCTGCTGTGATTGAAATGATACATTTTAATGTAGCAGTATTCATGTGCTGGGTATGGGGAGGGGAGAATGGGGTGCTCTATCAGATGATGTCATTTGTATTTTTTTATTATTTCAAAATTCATGATGGGCTGACAAGTTTCTGAGTTCAGTTCTGGGGTTGAAAAATCTGAAAAGGGCTTGTCATAACATAGATCCTGAAAAGATTTCACTTTCAAATTTTGCACACAAAACTTGTATTCATCAACACTCCCTTCTGAATGATCAACCTTTAAAACTCACAGAGGTGGTTTTCAAGCTTCACTCTTTTGTAACAACATGTCAGCCAGAGAGTCATTAGTGAGCAGATAAAAGGGATGCAGTTAGTTAGATTTGAAGGTCTCAGGACTGAAAGGTATGAAATAAAAATTGTAAATGCTGCAGCCGGAGTTATCAAAACTAGAATTTGCCATCATTTTGAAGTACAAGGTGAAAATGGAGAATGTGATAACATGAAAAATGGGAATGATAATATCTGTGACAGTCTTTTGATCTTCAAAGCACAAAGGGCTTAAATTTTGCTAATGAATCTTGCTAAAATTCCTTCATGTCATTCAAACTCAATGCGGCACAACACTGGAGATGGGTTCAGGTGATATTTTTATGGCAAAGGGAGGCTTGTTAGCCTTCTGATGATCTTTGCATCCAAGATGACAGGAAAAACAAGCTGCAGATGATGGGATTTGCACTGACAAGTAGGTTTTTATTGTTTCTCATGATATTGGTATTTCTTGGGCTTTCAAAAAGCTTTTGGAAATAAGGTTCATGTATCTTTCAGAAATATTGCCTTTCAGAGAGATTTAACTTCTCCAGTACAGTGAGGAAAACATGAATTCTCTGGTATTAAGTAAATTCTACTGCTAGATTTTAAGGACTGTGTTGATTTGCTACAGTGATTTGACCTATATCTTCTAATCTTTTCTGATGAGATACAACTTAAAACCAGTGCTTAGAGTAAGCAGAAGCACATGAAAATTGGCCCTTCTCCACAAAACGCTAAAGCAGGGATTTCTGCATGTGACACATGTGATCACAAGACCTGCTCAGAGCCCCATAAATTGGCTTTACTGCCTGTTTGTACAGGGCAGTCAAAGGCTGTTGGCTACAGGGGGGGTGAGGGAAGATGGGCTGGCCTCAGCAACCCAAGAACAGATGCCTCCAGCATCAGAACCCCAGCCCAAGCAGCACCACCTGCACCCTTTCGAGAGGGCTGTCTGAAATGGGCTCAAACCAGGCAACACAGGGGTTCCTCTGCCTCTCAGGCAAAAGGTATTGTGCTGAAGGGCCAGTTCCTACTTTCCTGAGAATTGGCTCCTGCCAGAAAGGAAGAAGCATCCTGCATATACTCCATATACTACACTCTCACCAAAAAGGAGGGAGAGAGATATGGAGTGGGCAAGGGGAGCCATAACCTCACATCACAGGGTTAGGAGGACTTGGGGTAACTGCAATTAAGTGCAAGATAGTATATCTTTTCAAGGATAAATGAAACAATCTAAAGAAAATTGCTTCCAGCAGATGAGAAATACAAGTCACAATGAGTGAGTGTACATAGCTGCTGTATGCTGGCAGCAAATATTATCTTTCAAGACACTCTGAATTTAGCAGAAGGTAAGGAAGAAGTATTTTTTTTTAAGTCCTATATCTAAGTCGAATTCTGCATATTCTTGACCTACGTATTTCTAATGGGAATTTTTAGAAAGAGGAATTTTCAAAATTAAGAGTTTCTGTGAGTTAGAAACCCACCAGAACTACTGTTCAAGTTTTATCACTGTGCAGCAAAGGAAAATGAACTTACATTATTCCAGTGCATGATAAGCCATCTTTTCTGTGACTAAGACAGAGAGAGAGTAAAGAGCAAACACAGCATCACTACTATTATTCATTCCCAGCAGTAGCCAGTTCTTTTGGATGAAAACAAATGCAGTCAACATTAAAGACCCAAATGAAAAAAACCTTACTAACTAGGGGTCCTCTGAAAAACCCAGTTTCTGGAAAAAATAGTTTACGTGGAAAAGAGGAAAAACAAAAAAAAGAAGAGTATTTTATGTATATTTTTATTTGGATGTGAGTTTTTCTGTCATACAGAGTCATATGGTAAATATATAAATGTTTATTGAGGAATTTTCTAACCAATGTCATATTTATCAGCTATATTTTCTTCTACACCTAAAACCAGCTTTTACTGAAATTTATCTGTAGCTATTACCACAGGTCCCATAAGAATTCTTTTTAATATGGTGCTTCAGATCTTTTAATGTCACCAGAAGACAGCAAAGGACATTGTTACAGAAAATGTCTAAGAAGAAACCTTTCTTATTAATAGTTCTCTTTAAAAGATTTCATGCATCAATGCAAAATTCTGTTTCCACCTGTCTGGATGGGAATTATTGTTTTAGGTGGTGCCTAATAATTCTTGTCCACAAACAAATTTTTAAAGTCATAAAACTTTATAATGAAAAAAATGTCACTTCATTTTCTAGTGCCTTCAGGTAGGGAAGGGAAGGGCTTGTCCAAGCCTCAACAAGTTGCATTAAGCTGTGGCAGCTGTTTCACAGATTTTTCACTCATCAAATGGGTCAGCAAAAGTCCATTCAAACATAAAAATGAAGATATAAAATTCCTCCTTTTACTGACAAAAAAACCAAGGAGCTCTTGGTTCCTTGATGATGAGAGAAAACAAATGATGAGGGAAAACAAGATAAGGCAAGGCAGGAGGACCCCTTAAGAAGGAAGAGCTGCAGGATCAAGCACAGCTGAGTGAATGAATTGTGCAGGAGAGGACAGGAAGCTGGAATAACAATCCCAACTCTTGGCTGAAAGTGTCAAGTCTCTGATGCCAAATTTCTGAATCTTTTGAAAGTCCCCAATAAGGAATCTCAGCCAATACAACAATCACATGTTTAGGCTTGACTGCAAATTCCCAACTGCTTTATTAAGCTGTGCTCATTTGACCTTTAACATCTAAACAGCAGGTTACAACAAATGGAAGACTTCCTATCTTGCCAATGCCAATCAACATTTCCTGCCAGGGCTGGTGACTGGGAATTGTTTGGACATGAATGCATTCAGAAACCCAACACAGGAGGCAAAGCCACTTGCATTTTGACATTAATCCTAACAATACCTTTGTAAGAGTAATAGAATGCTCACAGTAATGTTACTGTATCAGTGATTAGACAGTGGAATGAAGTGAGTTAAAATACCAGAAACCTATAATGTGTCGGAGAGACTGCAGAATCCACACTTCATGATCAATCAGGCAGCTTGAGCCGGAAAATTAGAATGTGGCTTGTAATAACTCAGCAGGCAGAAATGTGCAAAATCGGCAAGAATTTTAAATTGGTTTGGTTTTTTTTTTTTTTTTTTTTTTACTTCATTGGTCATTTATTTACAATTTTTGCTTTTTATATATGTTTTATTACATTTTTGTGAATGTGTTCTATTTATATTTGAGTTATTTGAAGAATAGGTAATATAAATAGTTGTATGCTACTGCTCTTAACGTCTATAAAAGTACTCTGCAACAACTACAGTTTTGAGTGATCTCAGTAATGAGCTTACAGTGAACTTTTGTAAGAATGGCACATTTTAAAATGACACCAAGAAAAAGTAAGAAAAAAAAAAGAAAAAGGAATGCAGGCTTTATATTTTATCTAAGAATGTAGAATACTTTCTAAACAGAGAAAATAAAAGGTGGCAAAAAAATCCCCTAAACTATAAAAATGGGCAAACTAGAAAATTTAAAAGCTCATAAATCACACTCCCTGCTATCTATTGTAGCCTTTGTTTCAGTGTAATCAAGAACTTTCTGGACTGCAGGAAACTTGCACAGTCCTCTTGAGCCTTTGGGGTTTCCCTGCCATACCTCAGATGTGGGTTTTATCTGCTGCCTGTAGTGTCTCCTGTGAAACACAGGCTCAAGTTCTTTGCCTCTATCTGCAGTCTGTGGGGTGCAAAAGCTCTCCAGAAACAAGCCCAGCTACTTCCAAGAGAAAGGACAATCTGAATTGGAGGGTCTGATCCACTTACTTGCTTTTTGAAGACACAAAACACACAAACTGAAAAATAATCACAAACAAATGGATGCTCTCCATTACACCCCAAAATCCCTTGGATACAATTCGCATTGTGGTCCAGCATAAATAATCCTTGTAGTTCCTTATTATTCATGCAAACAAAGATCTTTAAACAAAATCTGTGTCTTTCTTATAGTAAAACTTTATAGGAAAAATTCTGAGATAAGAAATAACTCTTTACATAGAAGATGATTTGTATGAAATGAACATTTCCCCCTACTCCCTGCTGATGATAATTTAGTTAAATTAGTTAAATTAGAACTGAGTTAAATTGCTTTACTCCCATCATATGCATATGAAAAATTATTTTTTATTTCTCACCCAGACTCTTATCTTTTGAAAAGGCAGCATATCCCTAAGACCAAGGAAAACAAATGTAGTAAAGCTTAAAATAAAAATGGAACCCTTTTTTTATATTTAAGTATTTTATTCTGTGATCAAATGTGCTATAAATCACTGCTACTTGTTCTGTACATTATTGTTATGCATGGTCTTGGAGAGACCAGCAGGAAAGAAAATTTAGCAGGACCTAGAGGTAAAGCAACCTGAAGGGTATCAATTCTTTTGCCTTGAAATTTGTTTTCCTTTAACAGTAGAATTCCTGCAGAAACTGCACAATGTTGTCTTTAAGAAGTGAATTGTTTGGAACTGGAGATTAAGTTGGCCAGCGAGTGGGGAAGAAGAATCCACTCACATAGCTGGGAAAATGTCTCAGGTGTTTTTTCCCTCCTTTCAGTTCTTATTAAAGTAATTTCAACTTTAACTAAGGGTCATTTCATCAAAATTAGTTTTGACAGGCTCTTAGTAATAGCACTTACAAGTACTCTGAAGTGTGTCATTTCCAATGAAAGACTCTCAGATTCCAGCACATCCAAGTTATTTGCACAGAACATTGCATCCCCCAGCAGAGCCATCACCCTCCAGCTTGATGACAACCTTACTAGGATTAGGAAAGAGTCCCAGAGGGGTGCACCTTGAATGCAATTTCTGTTCTCCAGGCTGCCTTGGTTTTCACTGCTGCCTACAATCTCACCCATTGCAAGCCTCAGTCAAGCATCATGTACAGCAGGAATGTACATGAGTGGTGGGAAGACATGCAAGATGTGCTGAGGGATAGTGGAAGGGACTGGGGGAATGGTTCTCAGTACAGGAGACTTTGTAGTATGTGGTAAACAATAAGCTGGGGATACTTGGAATAGCACACAGAGTTGTCAATTCTCCAGGAAAGCAAGAAGGATGGATGGAGTTGGAAAAAGAGGACTCATGAAAGCAGCTTATCAAAGAGCAGCAGGAGGACTGTAACACACAGAAAAGAATAAAGACCAAAGAAGCATGGGGTTAAATAAAGACTAAAGCTAGAATTACCTATTCTGTAAGGTAGGGAAACAGACATTTCAGATATGTTAGACAGTCATAGAATGTTTATGTCAAAGGATAACACCTAACAACCTTTATTTTCATTTGTACTACTTCTGCAGCTTCCTTTAAAACTTTTTTCTCTGTTCCAAAGACCAAAAGCGAGAAATTGTGCAACATGACTCCACATGTTGGTTCAGTAGGTGATCTTTTTTGATGCTGGTGCTGCTTCAGCTCCAGTTTTACCAGTGCAATATCTGCTTCTAAACTTCAGGCTGATGCCTTAAATGCGTGTGCTTTGTCACTCAGTCTCCTTTCTGTCTTCTGCTACAGAAGCCAGATTTCTCAATTTAGATTTCTCTAGTCAAGATTTCTCCTCAGAGGACCTCAGACAGAACCAGAGGAGCTCCAATGCTATCCATGCATGATTTGACAAAGGGCTACACAATATGTACTTCAGTACATACACAATATGTACTTCAGCATCTCTTTTGCTTTCCACCTCCTTCAGTGGCAAAAAAAAAAAAAAAAATTATCTCAAAAATGCAAAAAACCCTTTGAAAGGTAGAAGCTCGTGTGAGTCAAATCATTTTGCTACACCATGAGCTCTCTTAACAGGTAAAGAAAAAGTTCACTGGCAGCTTCCCTAATGATCTTCAATTACAACAACATGAATTCTTGAATATTGCACCATTAAGAGTTGCAAGTTTTAAATTATATTTGTAAGTGGTTCAGCCTTCATTCTAACATGACTTTGTGCGTAGAATCTCCTTCAGGAACTGCCAGGGCTCAGGTCCTGTCTGGTCATTGATTGCAGTTGCACAAAGTGCTGCCAAATTTTGGAAAATTCTTTGACACTTCTCAACAGTCCAAGCCAGGTGGGTGGCTGTCAGCTCTCCACATGGGCTGCCCAGGTGGAATGTTAAACTAACTTGAGCATTTGCTTGTGGTCTGCTCTTGTCAAAATTGATTTGTGTGTGAAACTCCCCAATTCTTAGCCTGTATGTGTAACACATTTCTCCAGACAAGTTCTTTGAATGATCTGCTTCACAAACAGCCATAGGGACTTTTTCAGATTCATAGAGAACAGCATAAAGCCTCATCTTCTCGAGAAACCGGGCAAGATTCCAGTAATCATTACCAGTGTTTGTGACTACCCAAACAGAGGATGCAGGGATTTTACTTCATGTCAGGTGCTAGCTCTTCACAGAGGTCAGGACAGGATAGTCTACCCAACAGTAGGTAGTATAGGGAATGGCATAACAGTCCAGTCTTTTATTTATTTTTGGGAAATTAGCTCGTGGCAGTGCTGGATTCTGCATATATGGCAGTCAAATTAAGTATTTCAAAGTAACCTGAAGGCAAAATTATTTCATTTCTTCCTCTTTAAATTTGGAGAGCTTACCCTGAGAAGCCTGGAATTCCATTTTGAGTGTAAATCCATGCATTTCTTATGACAGAAGTACAATTTTTTTCATGTTTATTAAGGAAAAATAAAGGTATGGAATGTGATTCAGTTTCATTTTGAAGCTCCAGATGGAATTAATACATATAAATATTAGATCCCTTCCTTCCTGGAGGAATTCTATGTAATTCTCAATAAACCTGATAATTTTTGCAACCTGCATTTCTGACACTGGACAAAATTTTCATTAAATGCAAGCAAACCTTCTAAGCACTCTGTCCAAACTGGTGCACCAGGGACTCATTTCAGCCTTCCACTCATTCCACACACTTGTAGCACTGTCCTGTCCAGGGGACAGCATGTTATCCCTGATGAGGAGTTAATAAAGGATTGCCAGTTCAGATACAGATCTATTACACCAATATTTATGAGTGATTGAGTCTGATGAAGAAAAGTTTTCTTCACTGTCTTCCTTATATTCTTGGAGCCATCCCTGGACAAATAACAGGAAATTAGAAATAGCTGGTGTGTATGACTCTAGAAGACATGAATGTCATACATACAGGGCAAGTTTTGGCAGGCATTGTTTTCCATTGAATATATTTATACAAAGAGGGATAATTTGATGCTTCTAACACAGTGCTTTGTGTTACTGTGGACCTAAAGAAGTCCACGGGCCACTGTTCTACATTGTGGAAATGCAGTAAAAACTATAGCATTTTCTGAAAAGGTTGTAATGCAGGAGCAAGGTAAATAAAAGTGGAGGAATTATCACTATCACGTTTACACAGCTTGGATTCTGAGCCTACACAATTCTCCAGAGGACACATAAGAAATGTGTGGCAAAACCACAAACTAAAACAGGTTTTTTGAACCCTGTACAAAGGCCTTACTCACAAGGCAATTCTTTCAAGTTTTCTCTGTTTTTCATCAACTATTGATGGCTCGCAAGTACTGAAGAAGTGTGCAGTTTACAAGTCAGGATTTTCCTGACTAACACTTAATAACAAAAGATGATGCTTACAAAAGGTCAGCCAAAAAATAAGTAAGTAAAGCATGTGATGACAGAAATAATCACTGGAGATAAAGAACTCTGGCACTAGACAGAAAATCCTGACAGTGAATCATCCCATTAATACAAATACACATGTTGTACTTTGATAAAGCCTCTGTGTATTGGGATAATTTTATTCCAAAACATATGTCATTCAAACAAATTATTTATTTAGATATAAGGAGAGAGGCAACTGAATGTAAAATTAAATTTGAGGGATTTTGTGTTTTTTAATTTTTAGGCCTCCAGGCAAACTAGATTGTCTCCAACAACCAACAGATTGGCTAATTTGAAAAAAGTGTCATATGAGTAAATATAGTCTTACAAATTTCCTTTGTATGTTAAATAAACAATACTGAAAAGAATATTCTGCAATAGCTTCTTTTATTCTGAGAACTCCATCTTCCTATTGCTTTGAAGCTTCTTTCACTTCATCACCTCTGGGACAGATGTGAAAAATTAGCATGGGAGAGACAGTGCCTGTGAAGTGAAGCATAACAAGCTTCAGTAATTTTCTCCAGGAAAATGAGGGAGACCTAAAGAACTGACAGAAACTTGAAAAAGTGAGGCAGGCTCAGGCAGCAACCACAGGTCTCTTCTGGTTGGTTGGTTATGGGAGATATTTCTAGATAAAGAGCACCCTTCCAGAAATTCAAGAACATGTAAGGCATTGTTTTGCACAAATAACTCAGTAACAGCCTGAGACAGATAGCTCTGCTCTCTTTTACCCACACTCAGCCTCTTGAGGTGTTTCTGTGCCTCTGCTGTCATACATCTATGTTTTTGCTGTGTATGTTTTTCTCCTTGTGCTCCTTTTGTGCCCTTCTAACACCACTGAAAGAATTCAGCTAACACTCTAACACTTAGGTGAGGCGTAATCAGAGACCTACCTGATTTTCCTCACTGTCCTGAGGCCTGATTATGTGCTATCAATTCCCTCAAAACCAAATTCATACTGACTTGCGTGAAAGTAGAAAGCTGAGAAGGTGCAAACAGCGTACTGTGAGAGGAATTGAATTCAGACTGCTGCCATGTCACAGCTCAGCTGCAGTTTCCAAATACTGACTCTATGGTGACTTGCTGGGGGGTCTCAGAGAGGATCCCTCCTTTCCTTCTGGCTCCCTTTGTACCCTGTATCCAGGAGTAGTACTTCTGTAAATGAAGGTGGGAGCACAATTGCTCCCACTAACTGCTCCCCACTATCCCCATAGAACAATTGCAAATTTTGCACAGACTTTGGAGTGAGCAGTCAACCAAGTCCATAGGCACCCAGAGAGGGAGAGAAAACAAGTCCTAGAGATCATGAAGCTGCCTATTTTTAGAAAAATAAAGGTCTAATCTATTTTTTGTCTGCTTATCATGAAGAAGCGGCAGACTGCAAATCTGAGTACCACAACAGGGTACTCAAACACATACCAGGTCAGGTTTTTCTGGCTGAAAATGAAGAGAACTTCGATGGCAGTTTAATTTTGCTTAATTCTTCGTGTAAACATAGAGCTGTAAAGGCGACAGTCTGCAGCAATCCATCACAAATGAACAAAAGAGATTGTTTCTTTAGGACAAGGTTCTTCACACAGTTTATAAAACATTTATGTTTGGACCTTTTAATTCAAACATTTTCAGTAAAGTGTGATCCTAAGACAGTGAGTATTGCCAGAAGCAGGTCATTTAACTTAGAATTCACTTTATTTGTTGACCTGGGGTGAGAGAGGGGAGGACAAGGAATCACTTTTGATAAGCTTGAGCTGTGCCTGTAGGATCCTGTCTTAAAGCTGTGCTGCTCCTTTTTAGCTGCCACCTGAGGGAAAACTTGAAGCTTAACACTTGGCTTTAGGGCACAACAAACTAGGGGTTTATTTGCTTAGTGTGGAAAGTGCATTTAGGAGTCTGCTACAGTTCTCATTTTCTTAACTCTACCCTGCCTTTCCCTGAAATGCTTTTCAACATAGACACCCTAGGAAACCAGTATTTTTATATGATTTTAAATTATTCTTAGACTATATATAAAAAATATGAAATATCCACTTTCGTTATTATTTTATTATGAGCTCAATCTTGATGTAATAATTGCTCATTCTAAAATCAAATTTGGTGTCATATGCTTTGGATTTTATAGATTATGTGGCAGTAGTTCTTAAGGCATGCCAACCCCCTTCACTTTTTAAAACATTGAAGCCTTTCATAACTTTTTGAATTTAAAAAAAAAAAAAGGGGAATATTGTGCATCTCAGCCAAAATAGCTCTAAAAAGACCAGAAGTTAAAACTAAAATCAGTTATTTCTACTTATATATCTTGCTTTGACTTGAGATGTTATTGTTTTACATAATAAAATTTATTTTGCAAGTTAAATTAGAAAGTAAATAAGTAGATCAAAACAAATAATAAACTAAACCAGTTCATAAAAGCAAAAAGAACAAACAAAAAAAATTATATAATTCAAGTATTTTTTGTTGTTACAACACATGCTCCATGACCATTTGCTGGTCATGTTACAGTTCCATGCCCTTCTTGCACTGAAGAGACCAAAATCAGGCACAGCAGACCGGATCTGTCTCACCTGTGCTGATCACCTTCCTGGACCTGCTGGAGATGGGTCAGGCACAAAGGGTTATAGTGAATTGGGTGACTCTAGACTGGTGACATGTCATTAGTGGGGTTCCACAGGGCTCCATCCTCTGTCCTGTGGTCTTCAACATCTTCATTAACAACCTGGATGCAGGACTGGAAGGGATAGATGATATAAAACTGTGAGGAGCTGTCAACTCTCTCAAAGGCAGGGAGGCCCTGAAGAGAGACCTCAACAAATTAGAGGGCTGGGCAATCACCAACCATATGATATAGAACAAAGGAAAACCCCAGGTCAACCCTGGGTGAATGTACAAGCTGGGGAATGAGATGCTGTAAAGCAGTGCAGGGCCCTGGGGGTCCTGGTCCATGGCAAGTTGACCATGAGCCAGCAGTGCCCTGGCAGCCAGGAGAGCCAGCCCTGCCCTGGGGGCATCAGGCACAGCATCACCAGCCAGGCAAGGGAGGGGACTGTCCTGCTCTGCTCTGAGCTGGGCCAGCCTCACCTCCAGTGCTGGGGGCAGGTTTGGGTGACACAATATAAGAAAGACGTTAAATTACTAGAAAACATCCAAAGGACGGCAACCAAGATGGTGAAGGGCATTGAGGGGAAGCTGTATGAGGAGCAGCTGAGGTCACTTGGTCTGTTCAGCCTGGAGAAGAAGAGACTGAGGGGAGACCTCATTGCAGTCTTCTTCAGCTTCCTCTTGTGGGGGACAGGCAGGCACTGATCTCTTGTCTCTGGTGACCAGTGACAGGTCCCAAGGGAATGGCCTGAAGTTGTGTCATGGGAGGTTTATGTTGCATATCAGGCAAAGATTCTTCACACAGATGGTGTTCGGGCACTGGAACAGGCTCCCCAGGGCAGTGGTCACAGCACCAATCTGACAGAGTTCAAGAAGCTTCTGGACAATGCTCTCAGGCACATAGTGTGACTCTTGGGGATGGTCCTGTGCAGGGCCAGGAGTTGGACTTGATGATCCTTGTGGGTTCCTTCCAGCCCGATAGGCTGTGATTCTGGGAAACACATTTTCTAATGCAGCCTGTGCAGCATGGGCACACGGCTGTCTCATGTTCGTCTTGTTCTCCATCACGACTCCCAGGTCCTTGTATGCAGAGCTGGTGACCAGCCACTCAGCCCTGACCTTATGCTGGTGCATGGGGTTGCTCCTCCTGGTATTCAAGACTGTATTTCCTGTTGTTAAAGTCTGTGAGACTATTCCTCCCAGTGTGCAGGACTCGGCATTCCCCATTGCTAAACTTCATGAAACTACTTCTGGTTTCATGCTCCAGCTTGTCAAGCTCCTTGTGAAAGACAGGACATTCAGCTTGTTAACTAATCACCACCTCCCTGCCCTGGCTCTGCATTATCAGTCAGTGTGGTGAGAGTGCACTGCCCCATTGTCCAGGTCATTCATTATGTTAAGCATTGGCCCCCGGGGCACACCACTAGTGCCTGACCCCCAGCTGGGCTTTGTGCTGCTTTTGACAACAGTCTGAGCCCAGCAGTTCAGCTACTTTTCAATCACTGTCTGCTCGTCTACCCTATATCTACCCTATACTTCATCACTTGTCCAAGAGGGAGGTTAGAGAAGGCAATGTTGAAAGCCTCTCTCAATTGAAGATAAACAACATCCAGTGCTCTGTCCTCACCTGCCAAATAAGTAATCAAATTGTTTCAGACTGTCAGACCCCATTTCCCCTTCATAAATCTGTGCTGCCTACTCCCAAACACCTTCAGAGTGCCGTCGTAGTCCTTTTGATGTTGGTAAGAACCCACATCTCTGCCTGTAAGTGCAGCCACAGAATCTCTATTTCTTTCCTGTGTGATGTTTCCCTGCAAACTTTTTCAGATAATAAGACATGAAAACTTGCAAATAAATCTGTTGTGAAAGAGAGATCCAGGGATAAGCTGGAATTTGTCAATAAGGTGTCCAATGACTTAAAAGAAACCTGCTTTTGGTTGAAGCAGAAAAGTTGTTTCTACATACGGTACCAAGAGTGAGGTCGTCTAAGAAAGTCACATTGTCTTAATACCAGAAACAAGTTTGCAAGTTTTGAAATTCTAATAACAGGCTGTCACAAAATTTGTGGTCACACATCTTTCTCATCTTACTACCAAAAAAAACATTTATCCCATCCATTTCAAAAACTTCAGTTGTAGCAGTTTAATATACTTACTATTTCCCCCTTTGCAGTGGAGTAAAAAGGGCAATTTCTGAACCACTATGCATGTTCACTGTTAATGTTTTCTAGTTCAGCAAGAGATGGTACCAGTTGATTATTCTCCAACAACTATGATTAAGTAGAGAAAATGTATGGTTATGCAGTAAAAACACCAGTACATATTAAGAATTACTACAAAATTTAAAGTAATATTTGTAGAAAGCAATGGAAATCAGGAGATACAATGGATACTAAGCAAAACTGGTCCCTGAGAATAGGCAATACTTTTGAGATCAGTTCTTCACATAAATCAAGACACTGCAGAGGTGTTTAAATATTAAAACTATAGAGTTCAATAACATATAATGAGATCTTCAGTCATGAAACTTTCTTCTCATTTTTAAGACAGGCAAGAAATCACACATAATAAGTAGTGTGGACACACTGAAATATTACAGGTTGTCATAAATTAGTTTACTTCTTTAGTCTGCCAACTAAATAACATGCCTAAAAGCACACTTTCTCTTTATGTTCAAAAATGTCTCCTGTTTCAGAGGCTTAGAATTATACTCTAAAAAGTACCTATATCCTGACTGGTTTACTATGCTCAAGTTTCATTCTACATGCCATCTTGCACAATCTTTACAACGCTTATTCCATACCTAAGAAGCAAAACACCACAAACTACAGGAAAGCAGCTCCTCTTCCCCTTTCTGTTGATTTCACAGATCTTGTAGAGTAGATCTGCCCACAGAAGCTCTGATCAAGGCCAGGTCTGGAAAGCAATTGCTGCTTGCCTGCAAACCCTGAGACAAATCTGTCCAGCAGAGAGGAGGGAATGTCAAGAAAAAATCCAATGGAAGTGAAACACTTGTGCATGTTGGTTTGGTTCCAAAGGGAATCTGGAAGCCTTTCATTACAGCAGCCTGTGAGTGATCTGCTGAGGACTAAAGAGGCTGGCAGCCAAACTGGACCAAAAGATGGAAGAAAGATATTTAATATTATTTGAAAGCTTTATTAGTGTTGACACATTTCCACGAGGTGTTTCACCTTCAGTGCATCAGCACTCTGTGGTAGAAGTGTACTTGCAGGGAAAATTTCTGCTGATGCTAAAGCAGGTGGCTTTGACTGCATCTAAATCTGCTTTTTTCCCCTGCTTTCAAAAGGATTTAGAACAGATCCTGAACAATTTGTTAGAAGACCATCATCAAAACTGTGAAACTTTCTAAAATTAAAACAGAATGCATTAGATACTATCTTCACTCTAGTACGTTAATTATCTCTGTATAACTGCAATACTTTTAGAATTTGAAATGGAAATATAAAATCTAATTTGAAATTCAAATCTAAACTTTGAAAAATTATACTGGTGTATATATAGACACATGTCCTTCCCTACTCTTAGGAGTTTTTAAGACAGCAGGAGAGCAGGACAATATCACAATTAACCCAAGGTAGTGCTGACTCTAGTAGGAGTGTTCCAAGCAGGAGGTTGGACTAGAGACTTCCAGAAAAGGAAGCATTTCAACTAGGAATTCGCAATGCTACCTTATTTACGTGGTGGGGAAAAAGTAATGTTGGAAAGGGAACCACTAGTTTCAAAACCTTTGAGTGGCTCTAGAAGAACATATTGTGAAATAATGTCTTCTGAACAGTAAAGCAAAAGCGTCAATATAATCAAATATTTTACTGAACTTTAACTGTAAATATAAAAGAATTGCATTTAAATATAGTATAAAATTAAACTCATATTACTTTCTTTATAATATCAAATCAAACTGATTTCACAGTTCCGCTTGAGGACAATTCAAAATGATTGCGGGTATTTCCTTTTAAAGCCCATGGAAGTTATCTTTTTCTGGTTAGTACTTCTAAGAAAAATGTCATGAAAAAATTTGCACTTACAAATTTAAATCCAAGAATAGTTTTTCAAAGCTGAATTTGCCACAGTTACAAAGAAATCAGTGTTTCAACTTTGTTATTTATCAGCATCAAAAACTCCCATGGCATGTAACTTGACTGAGAGAAAAATGGGCTGTACAGGCTAGATAAAGTAAGGTGCTACAAGGAGAGAGATCATTATCTCAATCATTTTAAATTGAATAGTGCTAACACCTAGCATGCAAGCTGAAAAAACAAAGACCTGACTGCCAGTATTTGTTAAGCATTTGAATACTCTAAATCCCTTATGCTTTGGGAGAAATACAAAGTAAAATTAAAGCACACATTTAAATATACTGAATTTTCAAGACCAAAGGGTGAACTTCAAAAACATTCTAGTGTGCACCTCACTGCAAAAAAGACTACAAACTATATATTTCTATGTAACTCATGATAGAAATGGACTCCAACTGCAAAAGAATAAAAAAGACTTGACAAGAAAAGCAGGTCCTTTATTTGTTGGAAACAGCAGTGCTTTCTACTTCCTCACTTTAGGAGATAGTCTGTTGAAACCCTCATAGAGTTGTCTTAGCCTCAACCACTTTCCCTACAGCAGTGATGACAACTGATAAGAAATACACTCAGTCATATGCTCAGTCATACATATTCTCTCTACATCTACTTTATCTCTTAGCCTCTTGCTCAGGTTGTTTAAGATCTAGTTCAGGCACGTTCCTAAAACCTCTGAAAGCAGAGATTCCACCACTGCTCTGTGGCACTTGAGATGCTCCACTTGCAGAAGTATTTTCCTTGCCCATACAGATTTACGGAAATGGGCTGTAACAAATCTCTGTCCCCTAGACTGCAAACTTCTCCCACACCAACAGTCCATAGCTCTGGTAGAATATAATGTTCCATAAAGGCAGAAGGAACAGCAGAACCTGAGACAGGGAAATGAAAATTTGGGAGATTATGCACAGGAAGCATGACCTCTCTCAGAGAGATAAGATGCAGGTGATAGCCTGTACTCAAGGATTATGTCCAACTGGAAATCATCAAGAATTCACATCTTAGAATGGTTTGGGTTTGAAGGGGTCTTAAAGATCATCTAATTCCACCCTCCCTGCCACAGGGAAGGAGGCCTTCCACTAGACCTGGCTGCTCAAAGCTGCATCCAACTTGGCCTTTGACATTTCCAGGGGCTCAAGCATCTCGGGGCAACCTGTTCCAGTGCATCACCACCCTTGCAATGAACGGTGTTTTTTCCTAGTGTCTAATCTAAATCCACACTCTTCCCGTTTAAAACCATTCCATCTTGTCCTATTACTATGTTCCCCTGTAAAAAGCCCCTCTCCAGCTTTCTTGTAGGTCCCCTTTAATACTGGAAGGCTGGAATAAGGTTGCCCTGGNTCCACTAGACCTGGCTGCTCAAAGCTGCATCCAACTTGGCCTTTGACATTTCCAGGGGCTCAAGCATCTCGGGGCAACCTGTTCCAGTGCATCACCACCCTTGCAATGAACGGTGTTTTTTCCTAGTGTCTAATCTAAATCCACACTCTTCCCGTTTAAAACCATTCCATCTTGTCCTATTACTATGTTCCCCTGTAAAAAACCCCTCTCCAGCTTTCTTGTAGGTCCCCTTTAATACTGGAAGGCTGGAATAAGGTTGCCCTGGAGCCTTCTGTTCTTCAGGCCAAACAACCCCAACTCTCTCAGCCTGTCTTCATAGAACAGGTGCTCCATCACTCTGACCATCTTTGATGCTCTTCTCTGGTTTCAATCCTCCTCTGGACTCAGTCCTTCCTGTGCTGGGGACCCCAGAGCTGGATGTAGCTGTGCAGATGAGGTCTCACCAGAGCAGAGTAGAGGGGCAGAATCCCCTCCCTCTGGTGAGAGCCCACCTGCTCTGCTAGCCACACTGCTCTGGATGTAGCCCAGGCTACTGGGCACCGACCTGCCTTATGACTGCCTCCCACAGTTCCCTTACTTGGCAGCACAGATCCTCAATATGTACCCATGTCCTGCCTGCTTTGAGACTGTCTCCCACTTCCCTGGGCTGGTGAGGGGCTCTAGGCATGCCCTGCAGCCTGAGACCTGCAGAGGGGCATCTTCCTTCAAGAGCAAAGTAAAACCACCAATCTGTATGTGTGAACTTCAGTGGTTATTCCAGAATTTTCTAATGAACACTTCAATTTAGAGAGCAATTATTTTGCCATCAGAGAAGCTTTTGTGGTCAGGAGGATCAGTGCAGGGATGGATTAAGATACTTCCCCAGGATGGAAAAGGAGCACCCAGATGATGAAGTAAGAATCCTGTGCCAGTTTCTATCCCAGGCCTGAAGGAAACAGTCAATAATCTCCACTTAACAACAGCATTCAACTTAAGTTTCCCTTTGTTATCTTGTAAAGATTTTCAGTCAGTTTGCAAGTGAAAAGGCTGCTTCATGCAGACTTTGCAAAATTACTGAAAGCAATAAACAGAGATTATGCTGCCATAAGTTTGCAGCATGACATCGAATTGGTCTCATTATTAACTGGGAATATGTTATGCTGACACAAATATTGGCAAATTCTGCTTTTCCAGAGAAAACTGGTTGAACAGAGTAAAATGCTGTGATGGAGCGATCTCCCCTTGAGTTATAGAGACAAGGTGGTTATCTGTGGCTGCAGCAAGCACAGACACAACATCTGTCAGACTTGTTGATTCAGTAGGATGATAACACTGAATACTAAACCTAAACAAACTAAACAGCAGTAAAGGCAGCTGATAATCACCAGCAGCAGCAAGTTGACACTTGAGATCAGTATAGAAGAGCAGGCTTATTGCAGAATTTTAATCCAGAAAAATGGCTTGTGAATTCTTTGTAAACAGATGAGAGGGAATTCCCACAATCCACTCCTGTGCATTAGTGTCTGCTATCAATATCATAAATATTCACATAATATTTTCAGTGCAGTAACCACCTAAAAACTGTCTTTGAAGATGTCTTAAGATAAGACCAGCAAAAGCCACAGCTGTAAAAGCTTTCATTCTTGGATATTTTATTATTTATTTTATTCAGTTTTGGTGTTTCTCGGCTGTATGTAGAAATCAAAAAGATATATTACAAGTTGAAAGCACACAGTCCACATGAATCCATTGTTATGGAGTCTGACAATGCAAAATTGTGAGATATGTTTTTTGGATGAGCTATCATATGCATGGTTAGCACGGAAATGAAAGAAGCAGCAGGCTGCCAGCACTCAAGCAACCAGATTTATTACA
This sequence comes from Rhabdornis inornatus, assembly GCA_013397075.1. Taxonomy (NCBI): domain Eukaryota; kingdom Metazoa; phylum Chordata; class Aves; order Passeriformes; family Rhabdornithidae; genus Rhabdornis; species Rhabdornis inornatus. The sequence goes on along the minus strand of VWZS01005652.1, from coordinate 782,347 downwards.
GCTGTTTGTGTCCAAAGATTTCTTGCAGAGTTGTTTTGTGAAATGTGCCTGACTCAGGTAGCACACACCAATAGCTCTTACCAACCTCCAGGACCCAGGTTAAGTCATTGTGAAGTGATTATGACAGTGTTCAAACAGTAATTCTGAGTAGCAGAAAGCTCCTAGAAGAAATTACAAACTAAGACTTACAAGCTGAAGCCTTGTAACTTTAATAGATGCATTTGTTCACTGCTCCTCTGAGTGAAAGAAAAACTGCAGAAAATTCACTTTTCATTACATACTCAATTTTTTTTTTCACAAGACTAGTATGACTTAATGTCCAAGAGGCCCTTCTCCACACTAGAACTGCTTAAGTGAAGACAGTCATTTCAGTGCTGTCTGAGGCTTCTCAGCTTTTTGTGGAGTACTTGAGGAATATTTGAGGAGAACAGAGGAGTACTAAATTGAAGTTTTGTCTCAGTGTTTTGTCTTCGTCTTAGCAAAACCTGACTGATTTCAGAATCACTGCAACATAATAGGTGCATGGGTTCATCTGCCATTCAGTTGCAGCTTTTATATTTTAATGTATAGGAAATGTTATTACTTAATTTATCAGGTTTTGCACATAAGATTTTACACAGACTCGAGTTTTATGTTGCTAATACTAATACAGTGTGCAAAGTACTTTTCATTATTTCATTGATAGATCAAAATGCTTATTTAAAGAATGCTGACTCAAGTCTGAAAAGCATAGTGAAAAAATAAGATAGGGGAAAATGTCATTCACTAATACAATTGCTGTAAAAAATAGGAACAATAAAGAAATGCCAAATAAATAAATACAAAGTTGATGGAGATATTCAGGTTATTATGTGCCAAGACTCAAATTTTGAATTTTAGCTGAGTTTTGTTATATTTTAAAGCAGTGCAATCATTTCACTGCAATACACACACAAATATTTAGCCCTTTCTACCCTCTCAGAACTCAAAATTACTTTTTCCAAATATTAAACATGTTTGTTTCCAATCCTAAGTGTGAATGAAAACAGCTGTATAAGCTTTACCACAAGAACTATGCTTATCACCTCCAAACCTTATTTTTGTAAATAGTTGAGAACACCTAACTTCTCAAATCAAATTTAAATCAATCTGAATTACGTAAATGCTTCTGAGTTTTAAAGAAAATTTTCCTTCAGCCTCTCAGCCCAAACTCTTCTATTTCCAGGAAGCAAAAAGAAGGATACAGCCAGGTAAAACTTCTTGCTGCTCAATATTGACACCTACGAATTTGTACACTGTGGCTAAGAATCTGAAGGCAGATGAGCCTTAACAATTATAGTTGGCAATAAAATAGATTGATCTACTTAAAAGTAATAAAACTAGAACTCATTTTAAATCTAGAATTTTCTTTTCCAATACTCAAACTGTATATACACCTTAAGAAGGTACTGCTCTCTCTAAACTATCCATAGATATTCTGGCACCACCTGTTTCTTTTTCTTGCATTATCTAAAACCATATTTGATAAGATAATGGGATCCATTGTAACTGAGTACTTGTGTTGCTTTTTCTTGCTGGGTTGTTTTGTTTTGTTTTGTTTTGTTTTTTAATTTTATTCACAGGTAGAAAGCACATGATTTTCCCATGCAAAGAAATAGGACCAAAAATTATTCCTCTAATGCTCTTCTACAGAAACATCTTCCACAAGCTAATGGTTGATTTTATCGTCTTTGCTTGCAAAAGATTGCAGTCCTGTCAAGAGCTAAAATGGAGTTCTTAAAATGTTACTGAGGACAGACAAAATAGCCACAGACAAGAGGGGAGGAAGATTCAGACTACAATCTCATGCAGACCACACCTCTTTATTACTCAAAATGTGGAAACAGACATTGTGGGTAAATTTGTTCTCCCCTATATGGGAACAGGAGAGATGACCATGGTTTATTTTTACTAAATGAAGGTCAGTGACTGATACCTGGCTTATTTCCCCTTCTGTTCCTGAAGTAATCTCCCTGAAAAAGACAACCTTGCCAAGTGAAAAGGCTGCACCTTAGATAAGTCAGGGCAGACAAGTTTAGCACTGAGGGAACTCCAGGCAGCTTTCTGCAGAGCTTCATGCAGTAGCATGGCTGACTCTGATAGGGGTCTCTCGTACACTGTGGGCAGTCTGGGGAAAATCAATGTACAGCTCCTGAAGCGTCTAGTGCTGAAGATGGAATAAGCAAAATTTTTGCTCCCTGAAGACTTAATACCAACTCACTGAGTGTATACCACAGGGGTTTGATTTTTGCACATATATTTCTATGTGGCTATACCTAATGGGCTCTTACTACCTAGAACCCAGATCAAGCACTTCGTGAAGTATCGTGAAGTAATAATGTTAACAGGCAAGTTCTGATGCGAAGTAAGAATGATACCATCCTTAAACCCCAACCAAACAAAGAATAATGATTGTCAGAAAACCTGTCTAGTTCATTACTTTTTTCTCTTGAAGTAAGAAAAATAAATAGGTCAATTACAATACAGAATATCTGGTATTTCACTGCTGGTATTTTCCAGTTTACGTAGTGGAATGGTTCAAATTCCAGCCCTTAGGGGCAGTAATAAAATTAACTTTTAGGCTGTTGGAAGCAAAGAAGAAACCTCGCCAGGGTAGAATCTGAGGACATTTTACTTCAACAACAAAATGAATTTGCAGTCTTTTTATTGTTACCTGGATCTGGTGATCTGGAGAGCTAACCTGTGTGCTGACCAGCCTTGCCTCAAGCAGTGCCCACTGCGAAGGCAGCACCCCAGAGCTGCTTATATTCATGCAAAAATAAACAGAAGCTCAGAAGTGAAACACAAGAAATTACTTGTTTATTCAATTTCCTACCTTACATTTTCTCCTCATATTTTTGTTTCCCAACGATTAAGACAAAATCATTGAAAAATCAGGCAAGTCGACTTCCCCATTTAAAGAAAATTATATTACCGGTTTGTAAGATGGGGTTTATCCACCCTGCTGTGCATCCCTACTGACAGGATTCAGAAAACCAAAGCAACACTTTTTATTGTCTCTCACAAAAGAAGCAATAGATGTCGACAAATAGACTTAAGTTTGAACATTCAAATGCTTTTGTGCAGCAGGTACATGTTTTTTTGTACTCACAGCTGGTCTCATGCCTGGTTGTTTTGGCTCAGTGCAATCCTGCAAGCATATATCAAACATGATACAGACAGTCTGTAGCTATCAAATGGCACTCAGGAGGCATTCTAAAATGTATCAAAGTTGATTTGCCTTGGTAGTTTGGAACTCCCTACAGGTGATCTTCTGTGAAGAAACAAAACTTGGCCTAAGCAGTAGCATATCCACACTCTTCAGCAAACCATTTTCCTCATAATGAAAGAAAAATCCCAGCTAATTCCATGTATTACTATCCTGATAGGGATCTAAAGTCACCTACATCCTGCTGGGCTTTTTTCTTTAGTTGGGTTTTTTTTGCTAAATCTTAAGTATGAGGCAGTTCCTATTAGGTCCCCCTAACACAGTCCTTCCTGAAATAAGGGGCCAAAACTGGACACAATATTCTAGATGTGGTCTTAAAAGTACTGAGCAGAGGGTTGCTTCCCTCAACCTACTGGCTGACAATACAATCCAGGAAACTGCTGGACCTCCTTTGTTGCCAGGGCACACTGATATATTTAGCTGGAGTGTTCTAAGACCTCTATGTCTTCGTCTGCAGAGCTGCTCTCCACACCCTCAGTTTCCTGAGACTGCTGCTGCTCAGGGGTCTGTGAGACATTGCTGAGCTGGGGAGAGGTGGTGAGCGATTGCCTTTGCACCATTGGTGGTTTACACACTTCTTTCCTTCACTTGTTAAATTGTTGGTATTGACTGATGAATTCCTTCACTTTGCTCTTGCTATTCTCTCTCCAGTCCTGCTGGGGGAGAAGGATTGTGTGGTGCTTAGCAGCTGACCAGGGTCAACTCATAACAATTAGATACAGAAATGCTGTGGACAACAATGCCAAAAGCCTTGCTGAAGTTAAGGTAGAAACATCTACCACTGTCTCCTTATCTACAAATTCAGTTAGGTTATTCGAAAAGGAACTCACATGCTACACCGTCGTTAAATCCATGCTGACTTTCTCAATCTTCTGCCCAAAAATGCATCTCAAGGAGACTCACTCCATGATTTTTGCACAGAAAAAAGAGAGGCTGATCAGTCTGTCACTTCTCTGGTTGTTCTTTTAGTTTGAAACGAAGCTGGTGAACATTTGCTTTCCTTCAGCCACTGGGGATCTTCCCCACTCTATTCAGTACATCAAGGACAAGAGAGTATCCACAGTATGACGCACACCAGCCAGCTCTCTCAGCCCTTTTGCATGCAGCCTGTCCAGTCTTCTGGGTCTGAATGAATTGATCTCAGGCGACTCCTACTCTCATCTGATCTACACCCACTGTTGGCAGTTTCTTCTCTTTAAGGAGAGACACTGCTGCTGAAGACTGAGGCAAAACAGCAACTGAGTATCTCCACCTAGTGTGGAGATTTCAAAGGGCACTAGAGCACCTGCCCTACTCAGCAGTGGGCCGTGTTTTCTTTGATCAAACTTTTCCTACTCATTTAGAGTTTTCTTGCTAGTGTTAATTCCTGATGCTCTTTGACATCCTGTAGAGCACTCTTACATGAGTGGGCAAGGTCTCTAAAATCCTCCTTTGTTGTTTGTTTTTGCTGAAAAAAAATCTAGCACATATTTTAGTAGATAAAAGCAATGAGAAAGAGTAGGTGAGAAAGGAAAAAGAATGAAAGATAACCAAATAAACTCAAATGCTAAGGACAGGGTCAATCTTCTATGTGCATCCAAGGAAATTAGAAGTGTAAATAATTAAGCTGACTTGAAAAATTTTTTGAACTTCTGGTATGTATTTATTTTTGGGAGAGCAGAAGGACCAATGTTCATAAGTTTCTCAGACAGACCCAGAATTCCAGCTCCTAAACTCTTTCACTTCCTAGCTTCTGAGCCATTGTTGCCAGTGTTAAATGGCCATTGTTAAACACTACAGTTAAGCCATACAAAGAAGCATAAATCCAAATCTGGACCAAAATGACCAGTCTTGGAAAATAAGTTGCTGCTCTAAAACATTTTCAAAATAATTGATGGTTTGGTTGGGGTTCTTTCTTTTATTTTTTTTTTTTCATCTAATTAACAGCAGTATCACTACAAAATACTATGTATCTTTTAAAAACCCAGTAAACAGAGCATCAAGATTAATGAATCTTCTTTATGAGATGTGACTTAGTGGCTACATGAGGAATTTGCCTTACCTTCTGTTGGAGATCAAACCTCCCATAGATCAATATGTAAGATTTCTGCTACAAGGGTTTTAAGAAGCCATTTCAGGCCTCCGCTGAAATATATCATAAATCAAGAAGTCCATCTGTCATTGCTTCTGAAATGAAGCTAATTCTACCAGCCAAAAATGATAAATAGAACTGCTTGAGGTTAAATTTGTTAAACAGTCTCTAGACTTGCAATCATTTTCAGCTCGTCTAAAATGGTTCTGAACTTAAATCAATGGACACCCTCATTTTGCTTTTGCTCCTACTGTTTTATTTTAAAGCGATCTTTTTACTTTTGAACATGTCATGATACTTTCAACTCTCCTTACAAAGGTCATCCCAATGGGTATCTCTTTATTTGCTCTCTCTCTGTATGATATAGATGCTATTGAGGCATGTCCACAGGAGCAGAGAAAAATACAACCACAAAAATAAAAAAACTAGCTGTAGGTCCTGTTCTCTTTCTCTGACCCACTCAGGGAAAATAAAACTGTGAGAACAGAGTAGAAGAGCATAAAGTTAATGGCAGGCATCAGCTAGACTAGAACACAGACAACAATGGAACACAGCAATAATTATTCTTCATGACACAATGAGGATGGCACACTGCAAATAATGTATTTAGTCATCTGTAATAAAGACACAATGGATTTATTTTATGCTTCACCCTTAACATTATAATTTTTTTACCAGTGATTTTACAAAAAGACTCGAGTTACAGAGAGGTTGTGCCACCCACTCATGATCTAATTTAGGACATAACTGCATACTGGTGTCCAAATACAAATTTCTGTGCGTGGACAGTATTATTTGTTCAGAAGTTCCAACCCTCTTCATTTCTGATATTCATATTTTGCCGTATTTTAATGAGTAACAATTTCCTCTAAAGCAATTAGAATTTTTCCCCCTAGCAAATCTGTGCTACCCTTAGTTTGTTTCTTTCTACAAGATAACATCACACAACTTCTTTTAACATTACACAGGCTGCTATTTCCAGAAGCATTTTGCCCTTTTTTATCATTCCCCACCTTAAAGGCAGCAGGCATTATAAACATCATCAAAATGTTTTCTCTGGTGCTGCAACTGCCCATGGCCTGGGCAATGAGTGATCAACAATGTTGTGTTTGTGTAACATGTTAAGAGTGTTTGAGGAATGCAGGAAGCTGTTGATATCCTCAGTAGAGTGAGACATGGGGACACACTCTCCCAAAGAGGTTACAGAAATCACTGAAGGCAGGTGTATGTGCACAGCACTCTCCAAAACAGCAGCTCACCAGGAACACAAGCTGGCCAGAAAGCACGCATCCTTCAAAGCAGGTGACTGACCGTGTTAGTTCAGCACATTTCCCATATTGCTGACTTTGGTAGAATTCTTATCTAACTTCAGCCACAAATTAAAGCTGACTGCAGGACAGCAGAATCTGTAGCACCTGACAGCAGTGAAAGCATCCTCTGCATCCTCAGAGAGTAAGTGCACCTGTGGCAGAACTGCCTTCATTGTGTTACTGTACTAGTTTGCCAGCAGAGATAAAATGGGCTGTCTGCCTCAGGAAAGCCACTGTTTTTACTCTGAACAATCCAGGCAATGAATCACTGGCACCCTGTCAAGGAATCTTCTCAACCCTAGCATGCAGCAAGGAGACAAAAATCTGAGAATGATAACCATGTATACTGAAAACCAATACTCATTATACCTGCTTTAATGATCCTTCTCCTCCTTTCTTAAAAAATGGCTGATGAATATGCCAAGGGCATATTCACAGCAAGAAAAATCTCTGTATGCTACATTGATCATTGATTGTGTATTTGCTGGCTTGCCTGGGGAATGATTTACACACACAGCCCCCTGCATGGGTGGTGATAAGAAAGAGGATGCACAGACGTTCTCCTGTCATCTTCCTCACGACCAGTGCTGGAAGTGTGTATATCATGTGTGTGTATATTTTGTTTCCCTTGACAGGGCATAATTTGAACCTGGAATTAAACAAAGCCAAAGGATGACATGGCTATCTCCATCACATTCACTAGGAGTTTACCAGTATCAGTGCTAAAGAAAACAATAATATTCCATCTTTTAATTCTGAATGCTCTGTCAGAGAAAAAGAAGGGCATATCCTCTGCAGAGGACAACCCAGAGTCTGCAGAAATTACCCAGTATGAGTTCAGAGACAAAAAAATCAACTAATTAGAAGTATTCTATTAAAAATGAGGATTTTATAGGAATTATTTCTGAAATACACAGGAAAAGGTTTTTCCGTTGCTGACTCCTGGCTGCTTTACATTTTATTGCAACGGAAGTGCCAGAAAAGAAAGACAGAATTCTAACCTCAATGCTGCCATATGGAATTATTGCCAAAATAAAAAAAAACATATTGCCTACCCTGCATATCAATGTTACAAGCAAGTATCAACCATTCTTTTCAGATACCTTAGAAATACAATTGGTCATCTGAAACTCACAATTCCCTGGATCTCTTTTCAGATCAAAGCTGACTATTTTCCAATGCTGCAGAGCCTCAATAAATGACTCAAAAAATAGCAATGTAATCATTCCTTGCACAAGCCCAGCGGTAAAAGTATAAAACAAAATGTGGTTTATTAGGCCAGCTGGCATGTATACTTTGTCTGTCTGAAGCCTGCATGAACCCTTTTTTTGCAGCCTGACTCACAGTCAACCAGTTTATTTTTAATTTAGCTCTGCTGGGGATGAACTTCCCCAGATGTACTGAATTGAAGAAGTTCACACCATGCCTTGAATATTTTCTTTTAGGAGATTAATCTGGCTTTGGACCAAAACAAAGCAGGAGCACAAATCGCCTGTAGTCATATACCACTGCTTAAGATGCTGCACTGAAAATCTTATGGTGGAAAAATATTGTTGAACTTCAACATAGAAGTTTTATTAGGAAACAAATGTGGTAATTTTTAAAGCAAACATCAGGGAAAAGGTTGTATTGGATAGATGGCAGCAGTGGTCCATTAAACCACCTCCCCCAAACCATCACTTCCAAATATGTGTAATAGTGAATATTTGAGAAAGCACAAAGTGTCAGGAAAGCACAAGACCACAGACACAACATAATGCCATAGATAGCAGAGGCATCAACAAACAGCTCAGACTCCTTAGTGTGCAAGCTTTGGGTAATCTCTACAGAATTCTCTCCTCATTTGCAGGTTTCCGTGGGGAATATATTTTCGATGTCTGAAGCCCATGTCCGAAGCTATCTGGGTGAATACTCCCCATGTAAGAGAGGTTCTAGCAGATGTAAACTGGGGACAATCACATGCAAAGGTCACTTGCAAGAGAGAATCCTGTTGGCTCTGTGCTCCAGACTGTCAGAGCCCCACAGTAAAAGGCAGCACACTCATCTCTCAAATATCATTACACTCCCAGTTCTCCATCACCTGTTAACCTGCTGAACCTGCACTTACCCCATTGTCCAGGGCATTGAAGGAGATGCTAAACAGGACCGGACCTGAAATTGTCCCCCGGGGCACTTTAGAGGGGGTCCAGCTGAGCTAATCTCTGGAGACCAGCAGTTCAGCCAGTTTTCAAGACACATCACCATTATTTCTTTAGATCCGATTTCTTCAGTAGGACAGTGGTAAAATCCATATTACAACCGAGCTCCAATGATTTCCACTGCTCTGCCCTGATTCAGCAAGCCAGTCTTCCTATTTTGGAAGGCTATTACATCAGTCAGTTGCTATTTCCTCACCATCCATGGTGACTAATCCAGAACACCAATTCCCTCTTAGAAGTGGTTTCCAGGAGGATTTTCTCTATCACCTTCCCAGGGAACAAGGCAAAGCTGACCTTATTCAGATCTTCCTTGTGTTTCACCTTGAAGTGATATTTTCTTTCCTCCAGCCCTCAGGAATCTCTCCTGGTTGTCATGACCTTTCAGAGATAATCTAGAGTGGATTCACAATCTACATGTTGCATACATAAATAAAAACACTGGATAGTAACATACAGAATACAGATACTCTCATTCCCCTAAATTTTGAGAGCAATGTCAGTTGATTAAATGAAACTCTACAAACCCTTTTATAATTAGCGAGATTAATATCAACAAGAACAAGATCAGCTGTGTTTCTTTGTGTTTGAAAACCCCTAGCATGCTACAGGCACTGTAAGAAACGATGAATGAGAGAAATAAGTATTTCCACCACATCTCTAGAGCAGTTTACAGACTTATGCCCTCCTTTTTTTTTTTCACCATTCATGTATTCATAACTTTCTTTTTCTCTGAAAAACAAAAATCCTATATTCTTTTGATACCAATAAATGGAGGAAACTTCCTGGAAGCTATTTGTTCTTGGAAACATTCATTTGACTTTTTCTGAATTAAAGTTAGCATATATTTCATTAGTGTATATATAGCTATGTAAACTGAAGGACACAGTTATCCAGATGGGCATTTCAAAATACATCTTACCTGTAAAGCAAAGACAAAAAACTGTATGCAGATCTTGGCAATGAATATATTAAAAAAATATATTTGAAGATAGAGATACATATTTATATTTATTTATTATACTTGGATATATACATGGATGTCTAAAAGGAGTAAAAAGAGGTTTTACACATCCCATTAAAAAAGGAAAAAGCAAAACAACTACAAATTGCTGAGAGAATTATTCCCATTGCCGATGGGCAATGCAAGTTCTGAATGGACTTTGGCAGGAAGTTTTACAAGCATGAAAAATGTTTGCATTTACCTTAAAATACAGTACTCTCTATGTGCAAAGTTGTAAGAGCCTTAACAAACTTGCCCATGGGTAGATAAATATAGCCATTTCTACTCAGGAATTACCTTTCTGTTTAGGAATTTTTCAAAAATAGCTTAAGTAAGTATCAGTGTGCTCTGCTTCTCATAGGAACAAATCTTTTAAAAGCTAATGTGTGTGAAATTCTCAGGCATCCAATAATTTATTTTAAAAACATTACAGTGTTCATTTCTCCCCCTCCTATTTGTGTTTGGTCTAGCTGTTTTAGGCAAGGAAAATATAAAAAAATTTACTACCATTAAGCTGTGCCTCTGGGGTGTCCTTTGGCAGCAATGCCACCCCTTCCCAACATATTTAGAAACTGTAACATGAAAAAAGGGAAAGAGATTCTGCCTTTAAAACAGTGTCTTGCAAATGCCACAAGCTGATATTTGACTATAGTTTCGGTAGCTCAAATGCTGCTCCTTTCTCATCCTTGCAGAACACAAAAAGGTGACATAAAGAGTGGTTTGTCTACAGGAACCTGTTCCCGCCACAAGAAAGAGAGTCCAGCATTACCTTAGTCTCAAAGTAGTGATCTGTAAGAATCACAAGCAGGGAGTTGGCATTTATCTGGAAAACAGAGGAGTTTTTACAGACACACAGGATATACAGATGCTCACATGCCTAATCAATGACATGCCTATTTCAACATCTGCCTCCATCCAAAAACTCTGAGTAGTCACAGCCCTATAATTCTGCTTCAGTTTGGTTTGATGTTCATAAAGCAAGGGCAAGTGACACCATTTTCTTACAACATGCAAAAAACTGAAAACATTGAGGAGAAAGCACTGGAAGCAGTCCTGCTGATCATCCAGCAAGTTACCATAAAATGCATTAAAAAAAAAAATAAGGAAACCAAATCAAACATCCATGCAATTGAGTTAAAAACAGATTAGAAATGAATATTCCTGTCTGATGGAGCTCTGCAAAACTGATGTTTTCAAACCAACAGCAGAACCTCTTTTAATAAGCACAATTGGCTTGGAGTGCTTTGTCAATGTGACAAACCTTTTCCACCACAAGTGAAGCATTTATTCAAATGCTAATGAAAGTGAATGTAATTTGTAGTGGTGCTGAATCAACTTTTCAAGACTGTAATTTGTGTTTCTATAAAACTCTGATTCTTTCATAATGAAATATATTTGAATAGGGTTTTGAGACTAAACAAATTGATACACTGTTTTTCCATCAATTCAAAAGCATTTTGATTTCTTTATGCAAGGCAACTCTAATAGTACTGAGCAGCTTTTTATATTTACATACTTTCTTCAAATGGAGAACAGACTCTCAAAATTAATTAAAATTATCTATAGCTATCATATCAAACTATTGTTATCAAATAGTACGATTTTAAGATCCAAACCAATTGTTCGTATTACTCTGCTAGTGTAGATTCATCTCTTATTTACCCTAATTGACCAGGGCTTCTGGATCATAACTTTCAGTGATGTAATATTCTTTCTATAATCACTAGCAGGCAGTGATTCTCCCATTTTCATTTCTCCATGGCACTCCAAAACCCATAAAAGAACATAAAATTATATTGAAAATATTGGTGCTATTTATTATATAATCACTGACAGGTCTGAAACTGGAGTATTGGATTCAGTGTTGGTCTTCCCAACCCAGATGATGCATAACTGCAGTGAATGAAATGGATCCAGAGTTGGGGGCATAATTTTTTTTCATTTGAGGAGCAGGGATAAATCCAAAGCTGTCGGGTTAAAAAGCAGAATGACAGAGCTACTCAGAAAAAAAAAAAGTCCCTTTTATACAAAGGACATCCAGTGAAACTGAGACACTAATAAATTGGTTGTGCAAAGCCATCAACATACCACACTACTAAATGCATAAATATACAATGAGAACATCAATTTTTACATTATAGAAAATAAAAGCTGCAAGCATATGACTTTGTAGGAGCCATAAAACTCAAACTTGAGTTACAGGCAGGTCATTTTGTATCTGCTGCTGTAAGTGTTCTTTTATTCTTCTTTTAAAAAACTCAGGTACAGAATAATGGACTGAATAGGTCTATTTAGTACAATTCATCACTACCTAGACCTGCAGCTAAATTTGTCCATTCAAACAGGGTATTTGTGAGTCAGATACATTCAAAATTATCTCTGGCATGGTGCTGACCAAGGTTTTAAAAAGCACAAAGTCTTCAGATATAGGCATCTCATATACTATCTGCTATGGACACTACTTTAGCCAAGTATGGAATCTGAAAAAATATTTCTATCCTCAACAGCACAGAAATATTATCATCTGGGAAGCAGCATTTAGCAGGGATACAGCACAACATTCAGATAAAACATGCAGTGTATATTTTCCATATGGTTTATGTGACAACATATCTTTGTATAGCAACAGTAATTTGCTATTAGGCTGCATAAAATATTACTGCTGGAAAAGAATTTGCATTACATTCAGGGCAGGTTTCAAAAAAAATGGCATTTTCAGAGTATAAAATACAATACAGTAACTAAGAGCGGTGAGACACTGGTTAATGGAAGAGTCTACATCAAGCCTCCATCAATGCCATTAGCTGCAGCATTCCATGCCTCTGCCCTGTGCAGCGATATGAATGAGGGCAAAGAACAAGCAGGAAATGAAGAACACCTAACAAGCAGAAATAAGGATTTTTTTTCACCGAATACATTGGAATAGTAACAGCTTCACTGTCATGGTCTCACCAGTTGAGTAAAAACTGAACAACACAACCTGCCCAGTAAATGCTCCTAGAAGTTTTAATGAAAACTAATTATGATTGTTGGGCACTATTAAAAAACTCCCAACAATCTGAAAGCACAAGATAAATATATTAAAATAATTATAGAAGAATGAAGGGGTGAGGAAGACACTTCCATCAGAAGAAATTGCCACATGTTGCCACATGGACATTTCTTTTGGGCAAGGAAGACAGAAATCATTTTGTCCTATGAGCCTCCCTAAAAGCAGGACATACCTGAAGCTAACACCTATCAGTGGAGAAACAACAAAAAACACACCTTGTCGAAAACCCAAGAAAACAAACAAATAAAACCCCATGAGATGACTTCACCATGTTCCTGAGTATAAGCAGCAGCTGATATATTAATTATCAGCTGTACAGATACACAGAGAGAATAACTGGAGAATAAAAAGGATGTCACAGAAGTAAGGAATAGCTCATGACTTTGCAGAACTGTTTATATATATTTATATATATATATATATATATACACACACACACACACACACACACACACACACACAAGAGAAGTAATTTGTAAAATCAGGGCTGGGGGGAGCAGACACAAGGCCTCTGCTACAAAATCTGTGTTGTGGGTTCACACATATTAAAATGTACACATTCCCATATGTGACCTTAGCTTGAGATAAAATAGAGGCAAACAAAACACTAAATTTTGGCAAATATAAGCTTGGGGAGTTATTTTAAAATACACTTAAAAGTCCATTATTTCAGGGATAAAACTGGAGACAAAAATATTCCCTGGTATACACACATATGCCAATCTGTATCAGGCAATGATCTGAGCTGGGAGGCTTTGTTCATTTCCTACTTTACTTTAGACTCTCAGCCAGAATAACATAAGTACTAAAGACAGAAAGGAAGAAACTTACGAGCATAATTCCCAATTACAGTACCAGCAAAACCCACTTTCTCTTTAACTAATACTCTTATTCCCTGTTTCAAGTTCCAAAAGTAAAATTGAAACACAGTTAAGCCAAAAGCTGTGGCTTTGGAGCTTAATTTCCAAAGGAAACAAGCAGACAGCAATACACTACACATTCCCCAGGACTGATGAAAAATAGGACAAGTTTTCTGTGTGAAAGATTCAACAAGCATAGCACACCAGTCGATACTGCCTTCCTCACAAAGTTGGGTAGAACAAGTATTGACAGAGAACAAGCAAATTTCACTAAATCAGTGTTTGCAAAATTACTCAAGATTCATCTCAGTGATCTAAATCTCCTTAGAACAAAACATTTAATTTAGTGTAAAACACTGTGATTCATTACAATTCGTGATAGCTGATAACCAGAAATGGTGAAATGAAAAAATTACTTCCCTATTTCAAAATTGCCTACAAACTATTCTCTGCAACACAGCCCCCACCTTACTCCATAAGCTTATCTTGCTTTGAGATGATGAACTTGTACTTTTACTCCCGATAACCTCTCTCCAACCCCTCACCCCTGTGCCATTCAATACCTAAGGTGACATTGAGGAAGTTCAACTCTTAAAATGGACACACAAGTGATGTTCTGTGATTCAGCCATTTCTTTCATCTGGCCCTGCAATTTTTCAAAATAAACTTCTCAAGATGCTCAGTATCTTCAGAAACTGCTAAAAAAGCCTATTCATTCTATTTCTGCCAATACTCTAGATTTCCTGAAAAGTTGGGAGAGGAGGGGGAAGGTAAAGGAAAGGAAAAAGAGGTGCAAGAAACACACCAATACTACTTCTGCTTCCAGGTTCAGGAAGGTCAGCTTTAATTTAGAAGCAGCAAACTGGAAAAAAAATTGGCATGATTTAGTAATTTGGTAAGTTCACCCTCTTTTTAAAACTGTAGTTTAAAAGAGAAATTTCAACATTGACCCTGTTTCACAAATTCAGAATAGCATTTAAGAACTACTGAGAAAATAGGCCATAAGGAATGCTTCGGGACAGCAGCTTTAGCATAACCACCAGTCCTTCTCAGAAGCATAAAAACTGAAAACCTCCTAAATGCAACAGAACACAATCTTCACTATTTCTTTTAAATAACAAAGGTACTCTGTAACAAATTATATAATTTTGAGGAAAAGCTGTTACATGGTATTTCTCTAATAGAAGAAAATTAAAAGGCGTTATAAAAAAAAGCACCTTGCTTAAGTTTAGAAAATTTAGTAAAACCCACCTCATATGCTTTTCTAAAAGAAACAATGAGTAATAAATCAACATTGTCTAATTACAGAGAAACACAATTCAATTAAGGAAAACATAGCTATTACTGCAAGTCTTTTCCATCTCCATGATTCCTGTATCTCAAAAGTCCTCCTCATTCAATGTCACTGAAAGAAATACTTCCTCCCCAGGAAACACACAGCGGTGTTCACTGGGTTATTTGAGTTTTGGACTTTGCACCATGCAGTTATAAATTTAATAGTAACTTGCAACCATTTTTTGTGGCTCTAAGAGATCAATAATAAAGCTCACATGCTTAACTAAGGATTTACCACTAAATCATCCAAATGTTTTAATTTTGTAGAGGATTGATAAACGAGAGGAGAAATGCATGGATACCAGCTGTGTATCAAAGCTGTCAAATGCAACATAACAATCAGAAAAGGACACTCAGCTGTCAATATCCCAAAGGGTGCCATGCAGTGACCTGCACTATTACCAAAACGGTCACTGCAACTCCTGGATTGTGATATGCAAGAAAATGAATACATGTAAGAGATACAGGGAAAACTGAAGCTAGCAGTCAGAAAAATCATTGCTTTTCCTGTAATCTCCAAGCACTTTTGAGTGGAACAGAAAATCCAAAGTCCTAGCTGAGAATGCACATGATGTAAGCGCTTTTACCAAACAAACCCCAGCCAGGGTAAAGATTTATCTTTACTATTCCAATACTAGTAGACTTTTCTTGCATTCACAGTTTTCAAAAATATGTAAATTGATTCACTGATGCAAAATGTTGACATTTGTATTGTGTTTATCATTTCCATAAAAGTTTAAAATTGGAGTACTTTTGAAAAAGAAGCATTTCTGTTCTCCTTTATGTGCTAAAGATTAAAAAATGCAGTTTGCAATTACTGTGAGCCACCTCCCTCTATGAAGTTTTTTCTGTAGAGATCACTTGACAGAGATTGATATAACCACTCTGCTGAAGAACTCCTGCACAAAATTTTAGTTGATTTCTTCCAAGATTACTTAAATAATCACTGCAGAGGTTGTATCATAACCTTATTTCCAAGCGCTTCACTGAAATGTTTCTCCTTTAAACACATGATTTTATTCTAACTGATTATCCTAATTTTTCTATTTTTTTTTAAATTTACTTACCAGTTAACTAGAAAACAATAAAAGTTGCAGTAAATGATATGGTTCTGATTATGTGTAAGTCAAAACAAAACAACAATTCCCCCTAGGAAATAAATAATGATTTATCTAAAGTATTTGCGTGTACTTTTTGTTTATCTTTAAAGGTCTAAGCATGACTTGCAATCAAGGAGACAACATGGCTGCTTAGAAGTTAGAAAAAGCAGAGGGAAGAGAGCAGGGCTCTGGAGAGAAGCATGAATTACTTTTACTTTTCCACCTATTTGTACTCCAAATGTCCCTTGTTAGAAAGGCAACCAGACAATTCAATAATTTGCTTTCAACCGCTTTAGTTTTT